>QGED01000045.1:0-96538 GCA_004367475.1 Fusarium camptoceras | reverse complement strand
CGCCCCCCCTCCAGTTTCGCCGCCCTGTTGCTGCCTACTCTGGTTTTAGGCGCCCGTCCAGTCACTGACAGCGAGCGCACTTACATACACTTTGGGCACACGCAAACAAAGCCGACAAGACTCATACTCTAACTCCGGCTTATTCAGGCCTTCTTCCTGAACCTATTAATTGCAAGCTTGCCGCCCTTTTTAGGTCCTAAAAAGGTCTCAAGCAAACGGTTTCGCCACAACAACAGTCATTGTCACTGACTGCAATTCGTGGCTGACAAACCACTTTATCCTCCATCTCTGTATTGCACTGCCAGGTACACTACCTTCCACCACATTCGACAATACCAACTCGTTAAACGAATTGTTCTATTTCAACCACTTTTGTCGTCTTCTCCTACGATTCATCAACCTACACCATCTTCCAATACAAACATCTCAACAATGGCGGCCAACTCTCCGCACACCGCGCAAACCGGCAGCGCAATGGGCCCTCCTATGCATCCTGCCTCAATGGACTTCAAAGCTCCCAATTTGATGTCGCCTCCGGATCAACCTCACGATACGTTCGATTTCAGAAAATTCTATGGCCCCCGAACGATAGCCTCTTCGAAAGTCGTCTCCGAGAAGCATCCAATGCCAATGTCTCCTCCAATCTCGCCTTATAGCAAGCTTGTCTCATCGACTGCAGAGGTGCCGACTGGGTCCTCCAACGCAATTAAAGATCCTCTTCTTTACCCTGTCGATGAATCTCCTTCCAGCCCAGTTCAGGAGCCTCTGTTCAATACCACCGAGTCTGAGCAAAGCCACAATAGTATCATTGAAGATCACATCCGTGCTCGAGCTCAATCGCCTGTGACCTTTGCTCGGGTCTCACCACCGAACCATGAGGAATACAATCTGGTGCTCTGCTTCAAGTCCCAGGTCATGAAGAACTATACAGCCAACCCTAGGAATTGGCTCCGTCAGGAACGACGCTATCTCGAAGAGGCCCGAAAGGCTCAGGGCAAACGCTTTCCCAAGATCATGCCTGCCAAACCCACCAAGACACCAAAACAGCGCGATCGGGTCCAGAAGCCCCAATCCACCCCGCGACCGATCCGTACCCACCCTCCCACCGGCCCCAGTCCTGGTGCCGGCTTCTCGCGACCGGCTGGTCGTGTAAGTGCGACTCCTGAGCCGTCTCGTCGCGCCGTCGCTCCCAACCGTGAGGACAAAGACTTCGACCAACTGCCTGACTATTGCCCACCTCTTGACTCATTGCCCGACAAATCCAATAGCTTAAAGGTGGAATGGAAGGGGCAGGCGCTTGACCTCAGCAACGACCCAAACAAGAGACTTCTTCATCCCGACGAGATGATCTTGGCCAGCAGTCTACGCTTAGATGCTGCAACCTACCTGACTAGCAAGAGGCGTATTTTTGAGCGAAGACTTGCCTGCCTGCGCACCAACAAAGAATTCCGCAAGACTGATGCTCAGCAGGCTTGCAAAATTGACGTCAACAAAGCCTCAAAGCTGTGGACCGCTTTCGACAAAGTCGGCTGGCTTGATGTTAAATGGATGCAGAAGCACAAGTGAGACTGGACTTGACCATATCCGCACACCATCTCATAGACATTACGGCACAACTCTCGAAATACACGACTTCATGGATTATGGGAATGAGCATTTTACTTAGCGACTCGGTTGCTTATTGCCAACCAATTTGGATGGCCCGTTCTTTCCCTGGAATAGTACAGACTCAGTCGCTTTCCAGGTGTCTTCAGCCTTCGAATGGCTTACATTTTCTTATTATGCTTACACCTTTATTCTTTACCTTGGCACTTCTGTTTATTGGGATTGTTTATCATCCCGTTTCTTTATTTCACCCTCATGCCTGCGCATCACCAGGATCCAAAGGTACTATTCGGCATCACGGCACATTTGAACGATACACCAGAGCATTAGGGATTCTCATCATCATGATACCCGGAGTGCGATATACAACTGACCCCTTCGCGATCACGTCACCACTCCACATTTTCTTACCGTTTGTTTTCGGTTTTCCTTTGTTTACACCGCCCCCATTGTGTCTTGTGGGTTTTATTTCTTTCATATTGTCAGGGCGAGGGTCTGCGAATACGGAGGCATTGCATGTACGGCGTTTTTGTATATGGCCCCCTCCAACAGATTGTGGTGGGACGGGGGCTGTTTTATCGGGAAACCGAAGACACAGGCTCACGCAGAGTCGAGAAGTCTACCAGAAGCGATGAGGATACAGATTATGGTATGCTTTAGGTTATTGTGCACGGACGATACTGGGCTTTGGGAGGACAACCTTCCGGTCAATGACAGATATCGAACCGTTATTTTCGATGATAGACTGAATTAAGGAAGTTCTTTTTCAACTATTCTTTCGGTATACGTGAATACGAAATGACTGCCTGTGCAAATGAATTGAAACCAGTACCGCGATGATAAAACCACCAACAGCAGGGCGCATCCAAATGCAAACGACGTAGCAACTAGAATGCAGGTAGGACACTCTTGGTATAGAAAATCCTTTCAGCCCTACACTACTCTGGGGCCGGTCGCTTCCTCTAGAGGCTAAGCGTGAGCCATATTCCTGGGAATGGATGGATGTCTTTTTGATGTGCGTGCGGTACAGCGGGTGAAGCCGCCGTTGCAGCGGGGAATAGTGAGGCTTGCAGTTCCTTGTACCTGTACGCTTCCTTACGGTGGTTCGATACATAATTGGTGAGGGGGGAGTGTGCTGGGAAGACACAAGAACACCCGGGTTTCGGTGAGGTGGAGTCGGAGAACGGGAGCTTATCGGGTGGAGAACAAGGAAGAGGAAGAAGAGAAAAGGAAAGGTGATGGAAATGTGGCTTCCAGCATGTGGCTTTGAAGCTTGACTGCTGAGATTTCGCGGCGTTGACGGGTCCTCTTTATGCTATCGAGTCCTTTGTAGGCTTGTTTGTTGAGTCGTTATTATGACGAAGCAATTCTCGACATTCATGGTTAACAACTAGGTACCTACTTGATTCAATTGAAATACTATTTGGTTTCTGGCATCCCCAGCTATCAAGACTCTGCGTGATGGACTAAAGATTTGAGCAAGAGACAATACCTCTCATCATAAAAACAGCTTCTGCACATATTCTCCATGAGAGGGAAAGGGGGTGGGATAATTACAATTGTCAATTTCACTCGAAGTGTACGTCGTCTATCTGCCTTGAGGCGAAGTTTGAGCCCTCCATCATAAGATCCGACATCCGGTATGGTGTAGTGGCTAACATTTCGCGCTCTCATAACTTGAGAGATCAAGTACCGCGGAGCCCAGGGTTCGATTCCCTGTACCGGAGTTAATATTTTGCTCTCCGTTTCTTTGGTCAGAAGGAATTGGAGGTACCCTTTTTGTAAGTGAGTGAGTGAGTGAGTGAGTAAGTGATAGATGGATATAAGATGGGCCTTTAGCGACCACACCATGCATGCATGAACTCAGTTGCTATTTGATTTATTGCCAATCTACTCGGTCAATACTACTGCATTAAGGACAAATGTAACAAACCATATGCTGGCTGCTGCTTGCCATTCAATGTGAGCCAACATGACGTCTAGTGCTGTTTCACGATCAGGGAGGAAGAGAGAAAGGAACACAAGCCAATCACTTGGTGTATCATGCATGATGTTCATTCATTATTAATGTCGTATCATTGTAATATCACTGTAGTTTCGTTCCCTTTACTACTCTTCTACTGACCAGCGACAATCGTGTAGCCCCCGTCAACGGCAAGTGTTTGTCCAACCAGATACTGATTTGTGGCAAAGAAAAGTACAGTGGCAGCCATGTCCTGATCTTTGCCGGCCCGTCCAGCGGGAACCTTCTCGGCGTACTTCTCCTTGGGAATGAAGCTCTTCTGGGCTTCGTCGCTGCCATCGGTGGTCATCTCAGAGGGGAAGACTCCAGGTGCAATACCGTTGACTCGAATCTTGAGCTTGTTGCTGACAACCTCAGCGGCCAGCATGCGGGTGAGGTGGACGGCGGCACCCTTAGAGGCGTTGTACGCAAAGTGATGTTGAGATTTCTGGATCAAGCCACTGATGGAGCTAATGTTGATGACAGTTGAGCTCCAACCCTGGTGCTTCTCACTGCTCTTCTGAAGAAGAGGTAGGAAGGCGGCGGTGGTAAAGTATAGCCCAGTAACATTTGTGTTGTATGTTTGGTTCCAGTCCTCGAAAGTGGCATCCTTGTTGTCGAAGAGGTTCTCCTTCATCTCCTGCGCGGAATCGGCCTCAACCTGAAAAGAGTTGCTCGAGATACCGGCGTTATTGACAAGGATGCACAAGCAATCCTCCTTGGACTTGTACTCGTCGTAGAGCTTCTTAATGCCCTCCTTGTTACCGACATCGCCCTGAATTGGAATGATCTCGCCAGCAATGTTCTTGCCATAAGTCTCAACGACGCGGTCAAGCTTTTCCTTTGTGCGACCAGTGATGTAAACCTTGGCTCCGTTAACAGCGAGAGCTTGGGTAGCCATGAGACCAATACCTGAGCCACCGCCTACAGTTGGTTAGTTACGATGTTCCAAAGGAGTATTGTAGGGTCGCACGTACCTGTCACAAGAGCGACCTTGCCCTTGAGGTCAAAGAGAGTGTCGCGAGCAAAGTCTCGGTGCTCGCCACCACTAGCTGGTTGTGTGCCTGCCATTTTGCTTGTGGTAAATCGAAAGTTTCTTGGGATGCTTGATTGGAAGGTTCGGGATTGGTTTGCAGCTGGAGTGTAAGAGTGCTTAATCAGAGGGGTCGTAAGCCGAAGTGTAGGTGCAGGAATGCTTCTGGTGCTGGTGATTCTGATAGCTTGAGCGAGCTGCTTGGACATGACTCTTATATCGGTTCTAGATTTCAAGGAGAGAGGGAGAAAAAGAAAAGAGGGGTGATTACACAACAGAATGAAATACAACTAACTGTACAGTGTTGTAGCTGTAGCTGTAGCCAATGCCATCTTATGCCCTCCTGTTTCCCCCGTCCCTCAAGATACGCCAATGACTCCAGAATGAGGTCAATGCCAGTCTCCCGCTGCAGAAGTTCTGTCCATGACGAAACATAGCGGAGGAAAATATCCGTTGTGGTCAGAGAAAGCACGTCAGGAGGGAAAACAATTGGAGTTGTACATAGTTTTCTGTGCTGGGGGAGCTTCCATCATGACGTCGACGTGGGGTCAGCATCATGAATGATCCGTACTCTTGCTCGACTTCATCGTGATCCCCAAGATCAGTTGAGAATGAGGTACAGCACCGAGTACGTAGATCGCTAAAGAGAGGGCAAATCAACTAATTGAATCTGCATGTGCTCTGTTGGGAGGTCATAATAGAAGTCATGGCACTCAAAGAGGCCATATTATTTTATTGGAGGCTAACTATAGCTTTGTCTAGTTAGACTCCACTCAAGCTTCATAATATTCCTACACTTGCATCTACGACCGTTCCATCACAGACCTCAACGTTAAACCCAATCCATCAACGCCGTTTCATGCTTCTCCTCTGGCTTCGCTCTCCATCGTCTATTTGACCTCAATATGTTGTACAGCATTCTGCCACTTTTGCTCATCCGTCCTAATAGAGTTGATTAGCCTGTGTCCATAAAACTATCAGTAGAGGTGAACAACTTACTTATCAAAGCGCAACAGCTTGCCCAGCACCGGTACAAGCTGCGCTCTTAGCTTGGTGTCCTTTTGTTCCAAAAACTGCAGTAGGATTGTTTTGAGGTAGACAGTATCTGGGGCCCCAGTTGCTGCTGGTGAACCATTGCTTCCACTCCGGACCGAGTCGAACGAGCTACGGCTCGAACTGGCCACGAGCTTGGTCTGCGCCGACTTGAGGTCCTTGGACAGTTTCTCGTACCGTTGTCTCGACTCCTCAAGCATCCGTCGAAGTTCAGCTCGCTGCTTCTCCACGTCGCGGACCTGCTTCTCGGATGCATCCAGAGCTGTTCGGAGCTGCGAAGCCGTGGTTCGGAGCTCATCAGCCTCAGCCTCGGCCTTCTCTTCGACTGATTCGAGCTCCTCCCTTCGTTTGCGCCACTCCTTCTCACGTTGCTCAAGCTCATCTCGTTCGTGGGTCAAAGTCTTGACCTCACGCTCCAGGTCCTTCAGCTTCTGCTTCAGATCCTCTGTCTCGCGTGTCTTGCGTCGTGCGAGCGTAGCCGACTCATCCTCGATCCGGTCTCGCTCCTCGACCGCTGCCTCCATTCGTGCTCTCATATCTCGTATCTTGTTATCAGCACGTTCGTCAACGTCCGCCAGGAGCCGTCGCATCGTTTCACCCTCGCGTGTTCTCTCTTGAAGCAGTCGCTGAACCTCGGCCAGCTCCTCCTCTAGCGCTTCGGCTTGCGATTTAGATTCCTTTAATTGCACTGACATCTCAGCCGTCTGGTCTCGCATACTACTCAACAGGCCCTGAGCGTTGCTGTATTGCTGCGACTTGAAATCCGCTTCCTCCTGTGCTGCCGCCTTCTCTCGTCTCAATTTGTGCATCTGCTCCTCTAGCTCCTTTACCCTGGGTCGTAGTTTGCCAAGTTCGTCCTGCAGTGTCTGGAGCTCCTGCTCCGCCTTATCAGCTCTTGCACTAATTTCAACCTTTTCGGCCTCGCATCGGCGGATGTCCCGTCCAGAAATTCGCTGGGCATCTTCAAGGCGAAGCTTTGCGTTAGTCTCGGCAGTCACCTTCTCCTGCAGGCCCCTGATCTCCGTCTCACGGTCAGATGATAGCTTCTGGGCACGTTCCAAGTCCCGCTTCAAGTCCTTCTCCCGCTTCTCCATATCCTTGAGTTCCTTAGTTTTGGTCGCGAGCTCCTCCTTCGTAGTCTTTAATGTGGCAGACTCTTGGCGAAGACTCTTCAGCTCGGGTTGCGCCTTCTGTAGCACCTCGCGTAGTTCTGTGAGATCCTTAAACCGATTTTGAGCCAATTGCTGAGCGGCACCAAGGTCAGCTTGCAGAGTAGATGTCTTTTCCTCAAGATCGTTATATTCGGTCTTCAGGGAGTCCATCTCCTTCTGTATTTTAGTGCTGGCCTCGGCATCTGATGTGGACGAGCTGATCTTCTTCTCCAGATCAGTAATTTGTGTCTTCAACTCCAACTTTTCAGCCTCGAGTTCCTTGATCTTGTCCTTGGCCTCGACGTGATCCTGGCCAATCGTGAGAAGGTTCTCTTGCAATGACTCAATCTCCTCTCGCAGATCCTCCTCCGTCTTGCGCCTCTTGCAAAGGCGGTCGATTTGAGTGTCCTTTTCAGCAATTTCTTCCCTGAGTTTGGCGATCTCAGCCTCGAGCTCTGCATTTCCAGCTGTCTCAGCAGAAACTGCTGGCTCAGGGGTGTCTGCAGAATCTCCTGTTGGCAGAATTTGAGAAGGGGCTGTGACACTACCAGCACCGCCCTTACCCTTCTTTTTCTTGTTGTTCTTTTTCTTGCCACCACCGCCGGTTGTAGCTTGCGGAACTACAGGTGTTGGTGTTGCAGTGGGGGTAGGTGTTGCGGTCGTGGACTTTGATTCCAATTTCTTAGCCAGATCATCAATCTTGGTCTGGCTGTCGGATTTCTCTTTCTTCAAAGTGTCAATCTGGTTGTTAAGATCACCAATCAGTTTCTTTGAAATGTTTTTCGCGTTAGAAGCCTTGGCTAACTCTGCATCAAGCTCGCTCGCGCGCTTATCTGAAGCTGCAAGTGAAACCTTGAGTTCGTCGACCTCGACGTTATGCGCGTTCTTGTCTTCTTCGAGTTGCTTAAGTTGCGTCTGCGACTCTTCCAGCCGTTCGTTCAGAGACTTGATTTCCTTATTGCGCTCGTCAAGTTGGGCTTGTAACGATTTCTTGGCAGCAGCAGCATCACGAGATTCGCTCAACTCCCGAGTAGAGTTCTCCAAGTTTTCAACTAAGCCAGCGCTGGTCTCTCGAGCTGTAATCAACTCTTTCTGGAGATGCTCGACTTCTGACTTGAGCTTCTCGATCTCCTCAGACTTTGAAGCAACATCAGCCTGAAGCTGAGGGATCTCATCATCGTAGGAAAAGAACTCTTCGTTAGACTCCTTTGATTCGGCAACCTCGGTGAGTGACTTTTGAGGTTTGTGCTTTGGCGAGAACATGCCAATGACAGAAGATACAGGGGATTTCGATTTCTCGATTTCCTCTGGGGGGGTGTCTTGATGCTTGTCATTCTTAGCGTCCTTGGCTGTCTCCGAATCGTTGATCGCTAGTTTATCAACATTGTCCAGCTTCAGTGTCGCCAACTCTTCTTCTAGCTTCTTTGTCTTTTCTTCAGCTTTATTGTGCTTCTTCTGAAGTTCCTCCTTGTCCGCCGAGATCTTCTTCAGCTCCTGCATCACCATATCACTTCGCAAGTTTACTTGGTTGAGGTATTCCACGAGGGCATCAGGATCACTGATAGAAGTTAAGGGAGTGTTTTCACGGAGAGCCTTCTCGAACGGCTCAATCGCCGTCGCACGCCTATGGGCGACGCGGTAAGAACGAAGAAGTTCTAGGTATTACGATTAGTCTATTGTGCCATAAGATATACAACTTGGGAGCGTTCAGCTTACCAGGATACGTCGCCTCAAGCTTTTCTAGTTTGCGCAGCTTTTGACGGATCTCCGGGCTTAACTCCTGCGGCTTCAGTGTCTGTGGTTTAATCGCTGGAGCTTCAGCTACACCATCTTCAACCTTGCCGGCACTAGCTTCATAATTGAGTATTTGCCCCTCTGAGGCCTTCTCTTCCGATGCACTACCCGAATCATTGGCGCTGTCAGGCTTTTTCTCGTCGGTAGCGGTAGGAGGCAATGGGGTAGCAGCTCGACTCGGTTCGTCGCTATCGTCAATCACAAAGGCGGCTTCAAAAACGGCAGGGTCAGGGTTCGGGGCGTCGCCTGCATCGGAGGCTTGTTTCCTGGATTTTGCGCGCTGGGCTGGCGTGCCATCGCCTTTGCGCGACGACGTCGAGCCTGTTCGAGATGGTGTTCTCGACTGGGTGGCTGTCTGCTGGCGGGCTTGCTCCTCGGCAATGGTCCGATCGATAGCGCTTTTGAACCTCTGTTGAAGTGTCAGCGGTTGCACATACAAATAGAATGCATACAGCTATCACGGTAGAACTAACTTGGAACATGGTGGCTCCCTTGAGTCAAAGACCAACGTCTCAAGGGACCAAGGGACGCGCACAAGTAGCAATGTAAATCTTTGAGTCAGGGAATACGAAGAGGTAAATGAGAGTCGAGAAAGTTAAAGTGAAGAGAACGGTCAGCAGCTCAAAAAAACGCCTTCATGACGATGAGAGACTGTTGGTGAGTGAGCTGATGAAAGGAGTTGCAGGGTCTCTGTCTCGGGTGGCAGAGGCTCAGTGGACAGAGTTACAGCGCTTCTCATAAGATCCCTTTTGAATTTCTGGGGTAGGATTGTGGCTTGTTTTTTGTTTTTTTTTGTGGCTTAGATCCTGCTTCAGCTCCACGTATTCAGGTACGTGTGAAATAGTCCCTTGGATGGCTTAAACTCTGTGAACAAGCTGGGGATTTAACGAATAGCGTATCCGATATACTAACTACCAGGTACTGTAGATGGCACTACCACGAGACAAAGTTGTTGCATCAAACTACCTAGTAGTACAAGGACTTCGGGCGCTGCACGTCGAGTTGAGGAATCCTGCTGGCAATTTTTGTACTTTGATATGTTTAAGAATATGTGTTTCTAATAAAACCAAGTAAGAGATTCTGGTGAGACATGGTTTGCTTGGAATGGTAGATTGTGAAAATGCCTTTTGCTAAACCACAGTCAACTAGAAGCATATTTGTAGGATATGCTGTATGACCAAGCAGCAGGTCTGGAGTTGGGAAAATGGCCCCTCTCTACACTATCTAATACCTATATTCATCTGCAATACTGTGCGAGTCTACAAATGCAGTTTTAATTTATTCTTTTATCACTTACCTACCTACCCTAGGTTAGGTACTTGGTAAATTGGTTAACCCTTGAGGCTGTCGCTCCCATTCTTACCTAGCTGCTATCGGTGGAGCTTTCACAGGCCAGATGCCCTCCCTGTCTAACCCCCCCGGGTCCTGGATCCCGTCTTCAGGTTGCCCACATGAGCTGAGCTGAATGAGGTCACACCTTGCACTTGGTTAATTCAACTTCACATTCTACCATTCCTTTGCATCGTACCTTTTCTTGATCCTTCACTTGCCCATCTTTTCTTTTATCTCGCGACACTTTTCACCCATATTCTGGGCATACTCTCCCTTACATCCTGGTCTTTCCTTCCGTCGTCTTCTTTTGTATACCTGGCCCTTCACACGCTGTCACCTTGATCAGAATGGTGGCTTTTTGGCCATGGAGGGTGAGGCTTCGTCTTAGCAAGGCTTCGATACAACCGTTAACATGTTCCTGCTAGGGAGAATCCTCCGATACAGCCTCATTCGAAAAAACTCTCTCTACGCTATCGACCAAGATCACCGATGCTCAAGCCTCCCTCGACAACTTCCGCGCAAGCTCCCGCCGCGCTCGCGTCATTTGGACACTTTACCTTAGTTTCGCTTATCTCGTTTATGCGATAGTCCTTCTCCTCGTTGTAGGCTACAACGATCTCGGTGCTTTCGAATGGGGCGGCCTCACTGGTGGTCCAGTACTGTAGGTTCTTCGCCAGATATAAACAATGCGACTCGCAAACTGACAAGACCCTGACAGCATCTACGTAACGCGCACGACCCTCGCCGCATACTACAGCTTCCGAATCGAAACTCTCAGCGCTCGTCTGAGGGAGCATCAGCAAGAGCGCGCAAAGACTATTCAGAAGCTCAAGGAGGCCACCAAATATGACTCCACCATGGAGTTGATCGAGAAGTACGGCGGGGCCGATAATAAGAGCAAGAAGAAGGATAGCGAGAAGAATACAGACAAGCCATCGAATGGGAAACAGCAACCTGCTGCCCCTGAACAGGGTGCTCCGGGCCGAACACGCATGCCTCCTCCTCCTACAGCCAACATCCAGCGGGCTCACAGCCCTGCGCCAGGTCCAAACTCGATGGAACCCGGTGCCGAGTTTGCACCCAACGCCGAATGGACAGGACCCCTTCCGCCTCCTATTATTCCTGGTACCCCTCAACCGCCTCCCCCACCACCGCAGAGAAGCTACTCCTCATACTCGACTGCTGCCGCTGAAACCCACTGGTATGACCGCATATTCGATGTCCTCCTCGGCGAGGACGAGACTGCCCCCAAGAACCGTATTGTTCTTATCTGCCAATCATGCCGGGTTGTCAATGGACAAGCTCCTCCTGGAACCAAGGCTCTGAGCGAGCTTGGACAATGGAGATGCATGTCGTGTGGTGCCTCGAACGGAGAGATTGACGAAGGAAAGCGCATTATGAACGAGGTCCTGGATGCCGCTAAAGGTGTCGAGGCCGATGGTGAGAGTGTTCATGAAGAATTCGCTCCTGAAGTTAGCGAGCCACCCATGGTTGATGCAAGCACATCTGGTGATGGCCCATCCGCAAACACCAGAAAGCGCAAGGGCGAGGGAATGAAATGAGATGTATTTATCTACTATGTAATTCTACACGGGCACGACAGTATTGACTAAATGTGGGAATGTGTTTACGGGGGTCATCTACTCAGGCTTTGAAAGTCACCTGTGCGAGGCTGTGACAAACTAAGCATGTACTCTTGCATGCCTGTATTCGACTTCCAGATAGCGAAGAACGAGTCACTGGCATGCTCCAGCCATATCAACAATAATACTTCTGTGGAAAGCATTCATTGTGACAGTCCGATGGGATAGCTCGGCGGACCTACACTTCTAAGGAACGGGTTGCTTCGTACATTGTTGACGGCGCACGTTAGCGAGTTCTAGATTAATCGCTGTGAAACAAGTGAAGTCTATGATTTTCGGCTGCGTAAGTGACGACTCACTTTAACAACGCTGTTCTTCAGGGTTGCAAATAATACGGCAATTCCAAGTGTACCCAAGGTTTCGTCACGTCCTGAGCCAAAGTACGCTAAGCCATTGGACAAGTGTGAAGCTTCTCGCTGTCCAAAGAGCCAAGGTCTCATGGGGCCCTCTGTGTCCGGATAGATGCACGAGTCTAGTACCACGGGTCGTGTGGGTCAAACATAAAAAGACCTGCCATCCACGTTATGTGGATGCCCTGCAATATCGGCTTGCGTTCGTTTGTTCCTCTGTATTCGACATACCCGAAGCGTCTATAATCCCTTTATCTCTTCCTCACCTCTGTCGCCCAGCCGTCAATGCCCTCGCCGCGGCCACCGACCTCCAACCCTTCGATCTTCAACCCTTTCATGCCAGGTGTGTCCTCCAACCAGGCATGTCCTGCCATACCACCGGCATTGGCACGTTTCTCGGGAACCAGCTCTAACATTGGAGTCAAGAAATCTGCAATGCGCTTTGCTTCTTCTTCTTTGAAATGATACTTCTCGCGTAGAACGTCGGGTAGAGCCCAGTGCCTGAGCCGGTGGATGTTCCGCAACTCGCCCTTTCGGTTGAAAATTTCTTGACTCCATTTGCCACTAAGGCATAATGACTTGGGGAATGGCCCGAGAAGTTCGATGATTTGGGCAATGTGGTCGTCGTCCTTGCCGTACTTGGTACCTGACTGAGGATCAAACAAGTAGTCACCTGTGATCAACTCGAACACCTAAGAATCGCATAATGTTAGAAAGATATGGTTTAGTTGGAAGATGGAAATCTATACCATAGCTGCCATACTCCATACGTCAGTGCTAGCACCCCATTTGGAACCTAGAATCACTTCGGGTGATCTGTATTGTCTTGTCTGAATGTCGTTGGTGAAGTGATGGTTGACCCAGCAAGCATTGCCCAGGTCTGCAATCTTGACACTGATAACGTCGAAGGCATGCGCATCTTCCGCCTTACGCTTTTCGCCCGTTGAAGCAGAGGGCGAGTTCGACTTATCAAGAGAAATACCTGAAACCTCTCGACTGAGAAGATCACTTGAAGTTCAATGTCAGTGACTGAGGATTCATTCTATTTTCAAAGCTGAACGACTTACGCTGACTTTTCTCGTTGCTTTTGAGCGTCATCGGACGGCTTGGGAGATGCTTCATTTGATGATTTGCCTGGGATAAGGTGTTAGACGTATTTATGTAGGGCATGGCATGCCTGAAGTGATCTTTGGGTGACTTACCGTCGTTCAGAACACCAGCAAGACTGGAGTGGGGGGTCGGTGAGGGGAAAAGGTTGGACTGGTTAAAGCTAGTATTCAGGGGGGATGGGAGTGGTTGACTGCCAGTGATGAGAGTCCTTCGACGTCGCCGTCCGTTGCGGTTGTTCTCTTTCTCGGCGGCTTCAGGCTTGACAACGCGCTTAACAATCTGCTCGACATCTCCAATTTCGATGAGAACGTTTTCAGGCTTAAGGTCGGTGTGGATGATACCGCATTCGCGATGAAGGTAGTCGAGGCCGAGGAGTACCTGTTTTGTGATTTGTTTGACCAGGGGCATAGGAATACCGCGATGGTTCCAGCGTTTGATGAGACCAAGCAAGTTCTCTCCAAGCACCTCGAAGACCATACATACGTGGGTGCCGTGAGGTCCCTTGTGCTCAAAGGAGTCCAGAAGACTCACAACATGCTTGCGACCAGGATGATCGGGCTTGGCTTGGACGATCTTGTTGAGAAGCTTGATCTCGTCGATGGCGGTCTCGGTGTAGTGGGCGGCAGATCGGACGACCTTGAGAGCGACATGTTTCCCATTGGTGTTGTCTCGGGAGAGCCAGACGGTTGAGAAGTGGCCCCATCCTAGCTTGCGAACGACCGTGTATTTTCCATCTTTGAACTTCTCTCCAACTTGTACTGGGTGGTAGCCACCTTTGCAGTAGTCCTCAGAATCTTCCTCATCTGCAGTGTTTTCGGCGGCGTCTTCGACGGATGAGGATGAGGGGGAGTGGGCCATGGCCGAGAGTTGATGGGATCTAGAATAGGAGAAAGAAGGTTAGTGAAAACTCAAGAGATGTGCTAAAATGCGTTGAAATCCAGCGCAAAGAGACAAGACTTTGACGATGAATAAAAAGGTGGCGGAGCCAATGCAATCAGATCAAACAACCACGGTCGCAAGATTTGGTGGGAGAGCGACGGCGGCGAAAGAGCTGATGGCCTTGCGCGTGGTGGGGGACCTTTGCCGGATTGGGTTTGGGTGTGGTGAAATGGCGGGGAAGCATCAAAACATCATCCACGACGATAACGTAGCAACGAGTCAAGACGTGCTGGCGCAATCCATCCATCAACCGGCGCAGTGAGACTCAGACTCTGAACTACAAGTAATATAGAAGCTAATCTCGGGCGCCGGCATGGAATAGAAAACCGTGGACGGGGTAGGGAAGTGCAACCTTGATTTGAGAAAGCTACTCATGGCGTCTTCACATGACGCAGCTTGCGCTGGTAATCGGTAGGGCGCTGGTTCTGCTTCGTTGCCTTCTGTACAGTACTCGTTGGCTTCAGGAGCACGCGCCCAAGTCGATCGGGTAGCGAAAGTGATTACAATCGAAGTGAGAGGGCGTAACAGATAAGCCGGTGAGCAGCGTGGCGGGCAATGAGCGGGGAATAGGGAGAGACGAGGAAGAGAACAAGGATCTTGTGAAAATGACGATGATGACAAGGCGTAGGTTGGGTGACGATAGCGGTTGCGGTTGTCTGCAAGCTGTGGCAAGGTCCAGTGCGAGAGGGAAACGCAGGAAGGGGAAAATAATGTATAAATAAAGGCCAGGCCAAGGCGAGGGAAATTTGTTGGAGATTAACTAGAGGTCGGGGGCGTGCTCCTTGTCTTTGGTTTTGATTTGCGTCTCTTTTCTTTGACTCTGGGCTCAGCGTATTTGCGGATCTGCAGTCGCTTGGCTTTCAATTTTCTAGGGCCCTGCCAGAGACCATGGGATGGCTGGCACGCGGCGTAACACGGAGCGTCCCGCCCAGCGAATAAAGGGTCTTTGCAAGCTCGAAACTCAACTGTCCAGCTCGCCAAGAACCCCCGAAAGACAGGGAACGTGAATGCTGAATGCACAGTGATGGCAGAACGGCAGACAACTAAGTCAGGTGGCAGTAAATCAGACAGCCATAAGAACAACCACCATCGCCATCACATTTCCATCTTCCTCCCTCTTCATTAGTCAAGAGTAGCTCCAGGCACATCCAAAGGTGCATGCGCAAGTGACATAGGGCACCCTCTGCCTCTATCAGGGCAAAACAGGCCGAAATCAGGTACAGAGGACCCAGTGATCGATCGAGACATTCAAGGTTGGTGAATGCCCAAAATTTATGGGGTCGTGTCCTCCTATCGATGGAAGCTGGAGCCCAAGCACATGGGGCCCCAAAACTGTTCAGCACAGAGGGGGCAATGCCACTGTGAGCAGTGTCCACACTTGTTTCAACCTGCTTCACTGCTGCTCTGTAAGGTGATGCAATGCCACGCCATGTCTGGTTGAGTGGCCTTTGGAGAAGTGAATAAGATGTTGGTTGCTTTGTCGAGACCGCCATCGAATTCTGCACTCGTGAGACAAGCAAATCGCGAATCGAGCTCCTTGCCTGCGGCAATGTTTTGCATGGCTAGACAATCAACAGATTTCGGTGCGCAACAAGTCTCTTTTTTTTTTTTTTTTTTTTTGCAATATCGGAGCCCACGCAAAAGTTCACCAGCGTTTTGAAATCTCTTGGGTGTGTAGTGCAGCCTGAGTGCCAGCGGTCCAGTTGATAGAGTAGAACAATTCGGCCATGGGCATTGGCCAGAATCAAGATAGGATGAAATGTTATGAAAATGGTGCAGAAATAGTCAAAAACGGGACAGGAACAAGGAATAACAAGACGAACAAGGAGATGACTGACAACATACCCTTCTGTTTGGTTTGTACCCTCCATGGTGATAATAGGTTTCAAGTCCTTCTTCCGCTTTTTGGCCGCCAGACTGCTATTATTGCTGTTAGAGCCGTTGCTGTTGGTATTTAAAGCGTTCTGGGCATCGGGAGACTGTGTGCCGTTCATTGTGTCTGGTTGTCCAACTCTACTTGCGCGCGACAGTGCAGGGGCTGAGTTATGAGGTAAGGTGAGGTCGGAAGGAATATGTTGTTGGTATCGCCAAGCCGTCAACGGTATGTGTCGTGAAAGTCGCTCAAGCGTTGTAATGTTTGTATCATGTATGTGTGTATGTATGTATGGATGGATGCAGGATGCGACGAACGTCTATTTTCTTTGGGTTGGGCGCCGGTGGGACGGATATCGAAGTTGAAGTGGGGGAAGAGGGGTGTTTGTAAGTCCTCGATCGGCGGACTGTCTTTATTCTTCCGCTGCAATGAATCCCAAAAACCTAGCGAAATCACTCGAATGATTTGGTTGAGATGTTAGGTAGATGGAATCAGGATGGGCTGGGGACGATTGCAGTTTTGGTGCGGCAATGTCGTGGTACGGATATCCTTTGCAGCTCGTACAGGTATCAAAGATGTTGCGCAGTGGCAGCGCGGCGCAATATGACCAGTCCAGCGAGCTCAGAGTTGCAATAGTAATTGGGTTGACCGAGTAATGGCTTACGGTGACGGAGATCCGGATGAACCGCGATAATTGAAAGAGGACAGAAATCTGGGTATGATCTAAGGCGATAATTCTTCAAGATTGAGAATGCAGAGAAGAACGAAAAGAAATAACTATCTGCCAGCGGACGGAAACAGGGAGGGACCCAGAAGCCAGGGTCCCGATTGATGGGCTGGGTTGGGTTGTGAGGAAGGTGACCTGGAGATTCTTGCAGCAACGTATGGACTACAGATGGGCCACCAACATTTAACTCTAGCAACAAGTGCACGTACCGAAGTACTGACCTGAGACACAGGGAAAACGGCGGAAACTCGATCTACTACCTCGATATGCTTCATGGCAATGTATTGAGACAGCAAAGAAAAGAAAAGAAAAGAAAAGAAAAGACATATTTAAACGATAACAACAGTTGCCTATTCACTCAATGGTGGATGCTCCATGAGTGGGAATGCATACGCATGTGGATAGGTCACTCGGGCAAGTCGGTTCACTTCTAAGTAAGGGGCTGGCTGACAAGATAATGACGATGCTTGACACTAGCATCCATCTCGCAGCCAAAACTTGATCGATTGCCATATTAATTAATCCTTGTATCTAATGAGTGATGGATTCATGGAACATTAGGATGCGTTGGAACGGCAAGCCAGTTAGCGGCACTTGCTGGTGCCGGTTCACCACGATTTTCTCGCATCTAGCGCTAATGATCGTCTTGCGCGCACTGATTGATTCGAGCATGGAACTGACGCCATCCTCTTAAAGACCTTGCAGGTATGGATACTGTATAGGTATGGGCGTGGGGTAGACTACAGGCGGGGAGTGCTCGTTCAAGCTGAACAAGACTGCAATTGCAGGCTAGATGTAACTTTCGATTACCTTTTACAAGGATGCGGCAAGTTTCGAATTAGGTTTATTCTGATAAGTATATGTATTTCACTGTAAATTTGACCTATGTGTATAAGACGGATATGGATCCTTTTCATTGATACTGGATATACTTTGCTTCCACCTATATTTGAGAGACTTTCTGGCTCTTTAGGTGCATCCTTTGGATGTTGTCGAGCTACTCCAACCGCCAAACCTTAGGCTTCACCAATACCCGACCTGACGTCATCGCTATAGGGGTTTACCAAGGAAGACCTCCCGAACGTGCACTCGTGAAACCCATATCCTGGGGATATCAGGTAACAAACTATTGGACTTATTCAGCTTCAAAAATCTAGGACAGTGCTCAGTTGTACAGGATCTATAATCGGGGATCGCGTCCTCTATTTGTTTGAACAGCGAGCTGTTACTATTTGCTATTAAGCTTCACAAAATCGTAGGTGGAGGCTGTTTGCCATGATCAACCGTGGTGTCTAACAGCTGTATAAATGATCAGCCAGGCCTGAATCGGTCTTATAGGTAGTGTTCATCTCAGCCATCAATCATGTGAAGCATTGTCAAGGCACGTTGCTTAAGAACCAGCCATGTCGTCTGTGTCGGCAAGACACCTTGTTGCTAAAATCGGACTACGAAGCATTGGCAAGCAAAAACGTAGAAATCAGTTTGCATTAACCCACCATAAAGGGCTTCTATTTGAAGAGTAAAATAGCCTTGTAGGCGTGCGCCCTAAACGCCGAACCCAAAATCCGCCTCTACGATCCATACTTGGTGATATGTACCAACTAATAGCTAACCGCCAATACGCTCCCCAATGATTGATGTGACTTCAAGATAAGTTGATGCCAAACGTCTTAGTTGGCTCGCTTTTTGCTCTTTTGTGTCATCTTGCGGAATGCCTCCATACCACCAGCACCGAGGGGACGATGGTTGGAGCCTTGGCTTCCCATGAATGTGCTCTGAGGAGCAACAGTGTAGCTCGAGGGTAGATTGACCATACGGGCCGAGTTGTTACCGCGCGAAGGAGCCAGGAGGCGCTCACGCTCAGCTTCCTTGGTATTGGCCGCAGGGCGTTGTGATAGACTGAATTGCGAGTTGGTTTTCTGGCGTTGTGCCATTTTAGCCGCACTAGTAGTCTAATTAGCAAGTGCACAATCCAACAATGCAATGGCAGCACGTACTCATAATCATAATCCCGAGTCTCAATCTGTCGCTTCTTGTAATCGTCGGTTCGGTTGAGGATGGGTCGGCTCCACTCTCCAAGTAGACGCTGCGCGATCCTCTTAATGCTCGGCTCGGGTTTCTTACTTCGAGTGTAGAAGACGACGACCTTCCCGATGCCACTGCTGAGGAGTGCTTCCTTCTCAATGTTCATCTTAGCAAGAGCGTTAAAAATGTCTCGCTGGATGTTGTACGCCGGTAAAGACCCATCGTTCAGCGGCTCCAAGAAGAATTTGACATGTTGCAGGAAGTTGGTGTCCGGATCAAGGACCTCATGTTGGACGTTATTGCGGTTCATGATAGCGGTGACTTCAGGAAGAAGCTTCAGCTTGTGAAGGGCTGGTTGACCAGCCTCACGAGCCTGGTTATCGGACTGACATGCCCCCTCCATTCGGACCTTCAGATCCGCTAGCAAGTCGTCAATCTCAGTCTCAAGATCCTGTAAGAATGAGAGTTAGCTACATCCCTCCTTGCACACGTATGAGAATACTTACGATCTCATCCCTCTTCTTGCGCTTCTGGCCGCTTGGCTTCTTGATAGCTGCATCAAGAGCTCTGTCGATAGCCCTCTTCCGTCGCTCTTCTGGTGAAAGATGTTCTTCATTCTCTGGCTCCGGTGTGGTAGCTTTGGACTTGGGGCGACGTTCTCCATCGCCACCTGCACGCCTTGACCGCCGAGACTTTTTGCTTCCATCGTCCGCATCATCCATTTCGACATCTTCATCTCGATCTCGACGCTTCTTGTCTCGGCGGCCTTCACGGGGCTTCTTTGGGGCCTCTCCTTCAGCACGCTTCCGCTTGGTTGCCTTCAGTGTACGAGCCACATCTTCGTCAATATCTACGGGACGATTTTCGATGTTGGCAGTTTCGGGGTCGTAGTCCTCAAACTGATCCTCGTCAACTTCGGACAGCGCATCCGAATCACGATCAGAGTCGGCAGTGGCGACAGCATCTTCATATTCCTGTTCCTGGCCATCATTAACAGGTTCGTTGGCGTGCTCGCCGATTGGGGAATCTCTCTCAGACATTGTCGCGTCGTCGATCGCGTCGGAAAATGTTGGCAATTCTCTTTCGGACAGTCGAGTAATAAATTTCCTGAGTGGAAGGGTCGCTGTAAAAAGGTGCTTAGACGTGCTGACAAAAGTCTTCGAAACCAAACACTTGGTAGGTAAAGGAATAACAATTCGCAAACCTTCAACTTTCTCTGTCTGGCTGGAGCCGCCACAGATGTGAGGCGCGACCCCTGCTTGCTGACATAACCACAAAGCTCCGCTAGCAGCCTGAGGCAAGTGACCCGCCGCTTTTGTTTACTTTGACCTCTTTGGTTGCCATGGATGAATTGATAATTGATGGATCCGACGGCAGCTGCTTTCATTCACCAAAAAACCGCCTGGACATTGAAAAAAGCCCTCCCACTCAACCAGGGAAATCTTACACCGTAACAATTCGAGCTACTTAGTGGCTATTAATCGATTATGGATCGTCGAACTTACGAAGGTCCCATGGACTGGGAGTACCAGGACAGCGGCCCTTTTGATCCTACCAGTCCCTTTACACATGCAGCCAAAAGTAATTCGCAGAATGGTAAGTTGCGCCATTGAAGGACTGACTTTATGCGATTCTCGACAAGCTACAACGCCCTGAATTCCGCAGCTAATAGTTTCATCTGCAGTCTTTTCTTCCCCGTCAAAACCCAGCTTAAGACCAAACCCTTTCGCAAATTTAGGGACACCGTCTAGAGCACGACCACCCCAATCATCGTTTTTTACGCCTCAAGTACCACCGAAGGCTGCCGCGCCTCCGTTCCGAAATCCTGCTTTCACAACGCCGAGGCGACCTTTTGAAGATTTGGCACTGTCTGAAGCTTCTGGTGCAGAGGATAGTCCTGCCCAAACAGAGGTATCAGACTTTCCCAACGATACTCCTGAGGTAGATCATACGAGCGATATCAATATGGGTGGTATGGCAAGTCCTTCCAAAATTGACAAGTCGTATCGGTACAATAAGGCCCCTTTCTCGAGCAAGAAGCACACCCCTGGCCGAGGCGAAATCAGAACAAGTCGGGATCTTTCTGTATCGGAATTCATTCGTAAAAGGAAGCGGCATAATCTCGACAGGGATGTCAGCAACATCACTCGACATCGATGGACAGAGTCAGACTCCGACTCGGATGATAGTATCGCCCCACGGAGACGATCGCGCGGGAAGAAAAAGACAAAAGAAACACCGAATGGTTTCCTGGGCTCCCTATTTCACATACTGGACGAACACCCGAATGCCCCCGATAATCTCTATCGTTGGGTGAAATTACTCGTCAACTTTTTCCTTGTTTCAGTCTTTGTTTATCTTGGCTGGTCAATCGTGAGCACTATCAAAACCGATATCGAGAACGCGAATGAGATGGCACGCATCGAGATAATGGGCAGGATTACAGAATGTCAAACGAAATACACCATCAACAGCTGTTCAAATAACGATCGCCCGGCGCTCCAGCCATCCTGCGATGAGTGGTTCGAGTGCATGACGCAGAACCCTGAAGCCATCATGAGGGTTAAAGTGACAGCGAAGCAAATCGCGGAGATCATCAATGAGTTTTCTGATGCCATGAATCTCAAGGCTTGGGTAAGCTATTTCCGGATAGTAAGTAACAATTTATATCTAACAATGATTAGGGTTTCTTTTTCGCTGTACTTATATTCTGTGCATTCGCCAACAACTTTTTTCTGGGCGGATATGTCAACAAGCCGGCGCCGCCCGTCCAGTCCCAACCTGCCGCTCCATCACGCGAGCCATCGATGGTCCCGGAGAGTGGCCCTGGATTCATGTGGGTTCCAGTACAAACCCCCAGAATGAAGCGTCATATGATACTCGACGAGGGCACGGACACGGACAACACACCCCCTAAGATGAAGACGCTTCTCCCACCACCTTTCACCCCTTCGATTCGTCGAAGCCCCAGCAAAGGGGATCGAGGCCGTAGCCCTGTCAAGAATCGGAGCCCTAGCAAGGGCCGCCGGGAACCATTCGCATAGTGGTTTAGAAACACACGAATCTTTCTTTTGTTGATGTAGCTGAGAGAACGGGAACTGTATAACATAAATGCATAGGGACGGGCGTATAAATACACATGGTGACGGAATGAATGGTGTTTGGACAATCAGGTTATGGTATTGGGTTGTGGGACAGATGATCAATGTCGAGATAATTATCAACTATCAATTATGTGCGCAGAGTGATATTCTGCTTATTTTAAGAGAATTACTGACTGAATGTTTGTTTTTGTATTCTCTCCAGTAACAGGAGATGCCCTCAGTAAACGTGTAGAATGGGTGCTTGATATGGATGGAGCGTGGAAGCCAGCTGAATTGACTTTTGGGTGTTTCTGAGACCACCTCCATTAAATGCCGATGACGTACTGTGGGGTAACTGGGAGACTGGGTGAGAGCTCTGGTATTGGGTAAAAGACGGTTACCTCATTTGAAACTGGTATATTGTACCGACAGGGACAAGAAGAGCCTTGGCAATGTTGTCGCTTGCTTCAAAACCGACATTGGCTATGCTGTTCAAAAGAAGAAGACAGAAACATGGGGGATTCTTTTTTCGCGAGACACAGTACCCTCCTTGATCATACTCTGGGGTAATTAATGTCAAGTCGAGTTGGAAACACCGATATCTCTGACATCATTGTCGTAGGGGTAGAAAACCTACTTTGTTCAACAGGTCCAATCGAATTGCGTATCGGGCTCCAAAATGGCCATCCGTTTTATATCCATGAGCATCAATTTTGATGCGAAAAAGCCAAGATGATGGGGATGGTGGATTCAAGCGAGGCGCCATGCAAGGAAGAATGCGCAATCTGGAAGATTCCGCTTCGATCCAATGAGATGGTGAGGATGACCGAGGTCGAATCGGGTATGGATGATGCTTGGGAGCTACTGACATCTGACATGACAAACGAAGCTTATACCTGATGTCGAATGACTCTACCGGGGATCGTTGAAATCTTCGACATTACTCTTGGATTTGAGAGAGGTTCGAGAGATAAATATTCTCAAGTTACAGAGGGAGGATAGTTCGATGCTTTCCACTCGATACCTACCTATGCAAGACAATCCATTTATCCACTTGAGTCATATTCAGGAGGATGAGTCTAAACGAACTTAATACCTAATATTTTGTATGGTGTTTCTTCTTCCAATCTAGATTTATGAACACTGGTGAAGAAGCAAATACCTCGGGTTACAAACACAGGAGCGTCTTGCAGGTAGAAAATGCATAAATAAAGTTCGTCGTGGACCGTCAAAAGCGGACCGACCTCCGTTACCACAGCAAGGAAGATCGATCGTACTTCCTCCCCAGGCAGATCACGCTCCTCACTTCTTCCTTGTTCAATATTCACTGTCAGCCCATATCTCTCTGGCCTCTCCAATCCGGTCTCTACTTTGTCTTTGTTGACCCTTCCGCGACGATCTCGAGTTTTCCTAGCGGCGCGAGATGAAGCTGTACGAAACCAAGACAGCCTCTTAGCACCTCTGATCTCCTACTCGATTACAGAGCCGCAAGATCGGAGTTTGCAGCATCTATCTATGAAAAGAAATCACCAAGAAAACGCAGGAACAGAACATCAGGAGCTAATGCTGCAGATGCAGAGCAAAATAAGGGCTACAACGCGTTCAAGTCGAAACGCTTCGTTACGGTTCTATCCCTCTATTGAAGCCGGTCCGAACCTTGGATTGAGGGCGAGGATAATCGTGGTCGCAGGTGCCCAAGACTCGCATTGCGTTGCATCTCCTCTTTTCCGTTTTATCAAAGAACCGGCAGTCTCTGTTCTGTCGACTTCCGTTATCTGCGTGACATTTCCGCTTTTACTCCAATTGTAGACTGCCTATTTCATCATTGCTATTGCTACGGTTCCATCAACCTAGTCTAGCCGTCAATTCATGCCGTGCATTGACCACAGCCCGCACAGCCAACAGCTCTGGACTTGCTTGGTTCCTGGTACCGGCGCCATCGACGATCGAGTGGACACCGATTATACCTCCAGCTCCCTACTGCATCGTTGATCCTCCTGCAAAACGTAAAATACGGCAACGAGACGAAGAAAATTTATTGTGCACTTCAAAGCGCCGTTGATCCGTAACATCTACACGCCCAATTTCTTCCCCCTTGGCTCGCGGACCCGGTCATAAGCTCCCTCCGCCTCTAGTCGCATTCCACCAACCTGTGAGCTTCAAAGCTCACCTCCACCTAGCCTGGTTACGTCGTTTCTAGCTAGGTCAACAAATGCGCAGTTCTTGAACTGGTTACCTGCCAATTAGCTACAACTCGCTGCGACTCATTTCGAATCAATTGCGAGAACCCAGGTCATCTTCAGCGTTGTGTCTCCGCATCGCATTGTCCCCGCCACGAGGCGTGACGCGACATACAAATCAGAAGTCATTCAGGTAGCCAGCGGCCCAAGGTATCCTTGACCCTGGCGCCAGAACCAGCGCCGCATCTTCGGTGCTCAGCAGAGAAAACGAGAGTTCGAAATTTCAAACTCAAGTTTTTACTCGGACGATACCATCACTACTTCACTCGCAGCATGTCCGATTGCGCCGTATCCTCCGCTGTCGCCCCTCCAAGACCTTATCCAACCCGAAGCTCATCGAGCTGAAGGCAGGATCTAAAAGCTTAACGATAAACGCCGGGCTCGATTCGCACACGACTACCACGAACCTACTCTTTCTTCATTTGGCTTTATTGCATCTGCGGTAGTCTAGAGATCAGGCTACAGTTCAAGAGATGGATGTAGACAACGAACATTCAGACGGCGGTAGTCAGCGGCCGCCCAGCGCTGAACACACACCTCAAGGAGCTTCTGCGCAAGCCGGAGGAACTTCAGGAAACCCAACCCCCACCTCAGTTCAGTCTTCCAACACGCCCTCGACTGCATCTGGCAATGCACCCATTGTCAACCATTCACAGAACTCTAAACGTCGACGAGGGTTAGGTGTTGTTACGCCTAATGCCTGCACGGAGTGCCGTAAAAAGCGTGCCAAGGTATGTAGCCAACTAGTTCAACTTCTTTTGCTTTCATTTGTCTCGATTCATGGCAAC
The DNA here is from genome assembly GCA_004367475.1 of Fusarium camptoceras. NCBI lineage: Eukaryota > Fungi > Ascomycota > Sordariomycetes > Hypocreales > Nectriaceae > Fusarium > Fusarium camptoceras. The sequence continues at coordinate 71,790 of QGED01000045.1, read as the reverse complement.
CCCTCGTGAGATTTGTGCATGATGGCGTGCCTCGACAAATCACGTTGTCTAGTTTGCAATGGGGACTATCAGTCGTTCTGTATATTTCGTTTCCACAGCGCATCGTTTGCACTGGTACTGACTCTTGGCTAACAATCACTGCCCCATAGTGCGACGGCAAGAAACCATGCGGGCGTTGTAGAGCGCAAAAAGACGTCGAGTGCGTATACGAGATACCGGTGCGCCAGTCAAAGGAGAATTTACGTACCGAAATCGAGACTTTACGCCAAAAACAACGTTCAAGTGATCAAGTCTTCGCTGCGCTTGTTCGGCCAGAGCTTTGGGAAGAAGTTCTCACGCGACTTCGAGGTGGCCAACCGATCGAGAACATTTCGGAATGGCTAGCAAGCGTACCGCCATCCGGAGGGGGTCGAATGCCCAGCTTCCCCCCCCGATCCGAAGGACCTACAATGGGGCCCGCGCCAGGTTTTCCTGGAGGCGGACTGGGAACGCTGGCAGCGATGAGTCTTGGTGTGAACCAAGTCCCACCACAGCAGCCTGCCATGAGGGAGATGGGCCAGCATAGTCCATGGCATTCTTCGTTCCATAGCCAGACCGGATCGACCAGGAGCAACTCTCATCCAGATGTTATGAATTGGACGCCACAAAACCGAGTCGGATCCTGGGCGGAAGGGATGCATCCTGAACATATGTCAGATGGCATGCCACGATATCGTGGTGTTGAGCAGATTCTATCGCCTCTAAACGAACCAGAACTCCGAACGCCCACTTCAACGTGGACCGCTCTTACTGGTGACAGTACTCTGGTTCAACATCTTCTAGCGCTGTACTTCTGCTGGGAGTACCCAACTTTTGCGTCTCTCAGTAAAGAGCATTTCCTACAGGATTTCCAAGAAGGCCGAAACCGCTACTGCTCACCAATACTTGTGAACGCTCTCCTCGCACTGGGCTGCCGTTTCTCGACTCAACCTATGTCTCGAGCCAATCCAAATGACCCATATACATCGGGTGACCATTTCTTCAAAGAATCATTGCGACTTTTTTCGCAGGAAACAGACCATCACTCACTGACCACGATTCAAGCCCTGGGCATAATGTCAATCCGAGAAGCTAGCTGCGGGCGGGATTCAGAGAGTTGGTATTACGCTGGCCAGAGCATTCGTCTGGCCATCGAGATGGGGTTGCATAGAATAATGGATGAAGGCGACGAGGACGAACTTGCCGTGCAATCAGCAACCTTCTGGGGAGCTTTTGCACTAGATCAGTACGTTTACTTTTATATCCGTTGGATGTTTGCGTCTAACCTATCTCTGCAGTGCATGGTCCCTTGCCACAGGCTCACTGCCGCAATGTTCCTGCTTCCCACGCCTACCCCCCAAACCAGCGATAATAGGAGACATAGAAGCTTCTTTGTGGGTACCGTATACTGATGACGGTGAGTTGCCTGCTCAACGATGGCGCAACCAGTTGTTAATTATGCCAGGGGCTCCATTACAACGGTCTTGCCAACAGCCGTCCAATGTACGATCTGTATATAAGTGTTTCTGTGAACTGAGCGAGCTCGTTCACCAGTCTTTGTATATTCTACATTCTCCGGGTAAACCTCTTACAGCAAGAGAGCTCTTGAGCATGTATACGCAGTACCTAAATTGGTATGATAGAATCCCCGAGGTTCTTCGGCTGGGGCACAATTTTACCCCAGCTGTGCTGTTTGCACAGTGAGTTTGAAAACGTGAATATTCCCTTGTCAAGATGCAATACTGACCAATAAAAGCATGTACTATCATTTCGCCATCCTGCTCCTATTTCGGCCCCTCATCAAGCTGCGAATCATCGGATCTAAAGTCGCTCCCCGCGATGTTTGTTCTCAAGCAGCCGACGCTATCCAAGGCCTTTTGAGGTCATATTCGTCCCTTTACACCTTGCGAAGAACCCCCTCATTTGTGCCGTATTTCGTACTTACGTCAGCCATCATGCATTTGGCGATTGGTGCAACGAGCGTCAATCCGGAGGCCACTGAAGCCGACATGGAGAAGGCGGTTAAGGTCGATCCTCGCGTCGCTGAGTCTATCACCCAAGGCATATCAGATCTTACTGAAATGGCCCCTTGCCACCAATTCGCCGAGCAGGCACTTAACATATTACGTTATCTGGCTACGAAATGGAATATTGATGTCGAGAACAATGCCGATAAGCTCACAGCCGAGGAATACGATCGTCTAGTGCTGCCACATACTGGAAGTCTGAACTTTTTCTCTCCAAATATGCGTGAGGGGGATATAACGTGCCAATGGGGCGCAGGAAACTTTATGCCAGGAACGTCGGAGCAGTCGCCTTCGGCCCAGAAGACGGGGGACAATATGGAAAACCCCCTTTTCTGGCCGTTTCCTATGCAAGGCCGGCCTATCCTTCCTGATGGCGTTGAGTTGGAACATGCGGGCTTTGCCATACTCTGATGATGCATGAAACGGCCGTCCTTTTAATCAAACCATGACCGTCCATTATTAACGAGTTGGTGCAAATACGTGTATGGCGCGGGAGCAGACCGGGATCTAGGTTGGTATTCTTCAGGCGAAACGGGGTTCAAAAGAAATGCGGCGGGCATTTTCTGGCCAGATGAGGGTTTTGGTCTGTCGAATCATTACGGAGTTCCAGAAGCGGGCTGTCAATAATTCGTTCTGTGGTAAACTAACATCCCGCGTAAGAGACAACGCATCGACGGCAAGGAGTTGTAGGCTTTCATCACATTTCGCACCAAGCGAATATTAGTATACAGTATACCCCCGAAATGAATGAAATCATCAACTCTACTCTCTTGCTAATAATAAATATTCAAGTCATATTTGCCCGTGCGTATGGTTCAGAATAATCGGCATCTTATTAGTTAGCACATTCTGTTACTCCCTGCACGGGAAAGGTCCAGAAGTAGTTGCAAAACAGATCCATGAGCAAACAAGGAATCACCAAAGCAACTTGACTCTGGGTATTCGCGTTACTCATGCAAAACGGAGTAAGCACCGATAGGAAGAACGCTCTGTGCGTAGGACATTGCTGTTCTGCCTCGAAGGCTTGTCAACCGCGCGCTCAAAGGCAATGCAGAATCCCGTTCACACCGTCATGCTGCGTGAAAAGAAAGCAAAACGAAGAAACAAACACATTTTATGGTACACGATCATCTGCATATCTATATACACTGTATACATAAACTTTTTGATATACTGATGGAATGAGAAATCAAGAGCAAACTGAGGCTGCTATCCAAGCCGCCTGCAGCTTTCCGCCACTACGCTTAAGGACATTTTTATGTGACTCAGGGTCAGTCTTTTTGTTCACATCCCTCCCTTGATTCGTTATTTGACCTATACGATAGAACGCGAGAAGACCTGCCTAAAATCTAGGGCTTTCCCTTTTTTCCAAATGGTCGCCCCGAACTCTTGATCAAGGAGTTACCAAAAGGTCCCTGAAAACCACCACACTACCAACGTGCCTCGTTGACGATAAGCAAGTAAGAAAAGCACAACAATCCATCATTGCTTCAACTTGGATGTAACTTTGATTACATGAGTGAGGTGATCGGGTGCTGCTTCAGAGTAAGAAATTCTTGTTCCTCACTTCTCAAGCATGAACTGATTGTCTTCAAACAGAATTTATTATCGACGAGTGAGAAAGAATCGTCTTGATTTGTACAAAACCGACTGAGCCAACCGCAGCTACTATTACACTATCAGGGCATCCACTTAGGTATACAAGGCATTTAGCAGTTTGGGATCTCACCTGTAGGAGCGCCCCGGCGTCCTTAGGTCCTTCAACAACAACTGTCTGCACTGTCAGTAACTCCACAAGTAACGATAGAACACTGAGATTAAACGGCAAGAGCATTCGTCACTAAGTATTCTTTTCTCTGGAACAGGTACCTTAGTACCTAGTACCCAGGCGGTAGCACATCCTGGATGCTTTGGCAGGTGCAAAATATTTGGGCAGTTACTGTGCCTCCTCAGAACCGAAGAAAGAAAGGACAACCCCCTCTTGCCTTACCTAGGTAAAACAAGACACCTCCAAATTACTGTTCAGCAAGCGATACCTGCTGCCGACATCACAACTTCTATCTAGGTAGGTACTCGGCATTAGATCCTTCCAAGGGCAAACCCAACAGTCCGACAGTGGTGCCCGTCTTGGACCTGCAGAGATCTTTTAGGTAGGCAGCTGGCAGCACCTGGCAACAACTGCCTCAACTGCCTCAACTTTCAATCCTTCATATCTATTGGCTGAGGGTGAGACCTATGCTTTTTGCGTCCTTCCTCCGCTGCGTCCTTCCTCCCCTCCACTACCTCATCACATCTTTCCTTGCCTCTCGTCCTCACACCTCTCTTCTCGCCTCTTCCACCACACATCAACTGACCAGCTTTCACATTCGAGCTGCTACGATTCTCCGAAACCTCTGGAAAGGGTTGATATCATCTACTTACTTGGCATTCACTCACCCAAGATATCCTGCTCTTCAACACTATCATCCAGTGTCTGTTTAGACTCGTTTTACTCGTGCTTGCGTATCTTTCTGCTTCTTTCTGTCCTTGTCCTACCCCTCTCCCTCTAAGCAGATCTCACTCTTACTCAAAATACTCGTGTTATCAAACCACTCACAATCTGTTGGTTCTGCAATATTCTCTTTTGCACCACGCAGGTTCCACCTGCTCGCGTTCCCGTTCTCTCCCAGTAGCGACTGTTGTCCCACTTCAACTTACTTCTTATCTGGAGAATACTGTTTCAAGTTGCAATAAATCCGATACTTATTTGTTCTTGAAATGGGCCGCAGATGCGAGGTGAGAATGGAAACCCCAGTCTATCAGGACATACTAATACTTGCAAGGTTCCGAGGGACGAGACTATAGCCTGGCATGTTCAACACAGGCACCGTACCAATCCTGACAGTCGTGACTGGTTGACCTCTCCGGAATTACCCCAGCCGGAAGAATTGATGGCAAGAGAGCCTGCTACACTTCCTCAAGGACCTTACCAAGGGGAACACCTTGACAAGCAAGCTTACCTAGAGTTCCACTACGCGATGAGCCGTTTCGAGGGCATCGAGCTCTCGAGAAGAGCTGTCCAAGAGTTTAGAGAAAGACCTCTAAAAAAGGATTCAGACGACTTTTACGTTTACACTCAAGTTGGTTCCCCCCTCTTCACATCCTGTTGCATTGCTTACATGCCACAGGTGCATGTCCAGGGTTACTTGCTTGCTAAAACTGGACCTGCGTGTCAAGTTTCCTTTTCGACCGAGTGCTCAGAATCAAAGATAGTCTGGCACCAATCTTCTCGTCTGTCCCCTGGCAAACTTGTTGCTTTGTCGCCTTCCTCGGACAACTTCAAAACACAATGTTTTGTTGCAATAGTTGCGGACCGAAGCATTCTCGGTGGACTGGAGCCAGATTTTGAAGCTGGTGAGAGCGAAAATGCTCCACCACGCATCCAAATATTCTGGGCCAGCCCCGATACTGCAGTCATTGATCCATCTACTGAGATGGTGATGCTCGAAACCAAAAACGGGCTTTTCGAGAGTGTTCGTCATGCTATGGTCGGACTGCAACATGCGGCTGAGTTAGAGTAAGCATGTCCTTTCTTCTGTCCAAAGACACTGTGTTAATATGTGTGCCAGATCTAAATTCGACAAGTACATAATTGATGGCTCAACCGAGGAACGTACTGCAGCCTACCTCACTGAAGATCCCGAACTGGTCGTTAAAATCCCAGACAGGGCCAAGGGCTTCGATGGTTCTCAGCAGGAAGCGTTCGATCGCATGACCTCCCGAGAACTCGCTGTTGTTCAGGGCCCTCCAGGTACTGGAAAGACCTTCACATCGGTTGTTGCACTTCAAAGTTATGTTCGTACGCTCAAAGCTGGGCAAAGATCCGAAACTATTCCGCCCGTCATTGTCGCTGCCCAAACCAACCATGCGTTGGACCAGCTACTAGAACGTTGCCTCAGTTTTGAAGCTGTCATTGCTCGTCTAGGTTCTCGGACAGAGAATGAAGCTATTGAGCCTCGAACTATATACAACATTAGAAAGGACTCCAAATTCGCTCATGGCCCTGCAAGGAGTGCGAATCGAAGACTTCAGCAAATTCAGAAAGATATTGGAAACCATCTTGAGAAGTGCTTCCCTATCGAACTCATTGCAGCAGACGAATTTCTTGTCGAGGAACTGATAACGCAGGAACAGTTCGACTCAATCAAGGACGAAGAGTATGAAAATGCACCCATAGATCGACAGGACAATGACGAGGCTGTTGATTCTATGAAGCAATGGCTTGGTGTATGCCTCGAGCCGGACGAGACATATGTCTATCGTCCTCCTATAGGCCAGAGAGAACCTCCTGGGGACCAAAGCCATGCTGTCGACGAGTCCAAACAGGAGAGTGACAAGGAACGTCTTCGTGGTACCTTTGTCCCCATCAAGTTCCATTTGACTGGCTCCATACCAACCGGACATGCGAACAGGGATTCTCTGCACTCTCGAGCAGAGACGCTACTCAAGAATCACCAAGATTTGTACGACGTAAACCAGACACAGCGAGGCATGGTATATCGATACCTCCGAGAAAGACTCATCGATGCAAGAGCCAAACGCTTTCCTGAACTGATCAAAGCGTACCAGGAGGCGTGTGATGAGAACAAGATCGCGAGTTGGACAAGAGACGCCAAAATGATCACAAATGAAAGAATCGAGATCTTGGGTTGTACCACAACCGGGCTGACCAAGTATCGTGGCTTGGTCGCGGCATTGGGTCCTCGAATATTGATGGTTGAAGAGGCAGCTGAGACACGAGAGGCGAACATAACATCGGCATTATTCCCCAGTCTTGATCAGATAGTTCTGGTTGGGGACCATCAACAGCTCGTTCCACGGGCCGATGTCCGCGAACTGAATTATGAGCCCTACAGCATGAACGTCTCCCTGTTTGAGAGGTTGGTATATCTTGAACTACCATATACAATGCTTCAGGTGCAGCGCCGTATGGTGTCATCCATTCGTGAAGTGGTGAATGTATTTTATCACAAGCTTGCAGACCACCCCTCGGTCAATGATCCGAAAACCCGACCTTCTGTTCCAGGGATGGGAGGTCAAAGCCTGCGATGGTTTCATCACAGTTGGAACGAAGCTCAGAACGCCGATGACTTCTCGTACTTCAATGGCACCGAAGCGAACATGATTGTATGTTTTGTTCGATATCTCATTCAAAACGGTGTCGCCCCCAGCCGGATAACCATGTTGAGCTTCTACCAGGGCCAGGTCAATGTTCTGTTGGAGACTCTGCGAAGAGACTCAACTTTAACAGCCAAGAATCCGGCAAAAGAATGGTCCGTCAAAACGGTAGATGGCTTTCAGGGCGAGGAGAATGATATAGTTATCCTCTCCATTGTGCGAAGCGCTCGGCCTGGCTTCGTGCAGAATCAGAACCGAGCCGTTGTGGCACTTAGCCGCGCAAAGTGCGGCCTTTATATATTTGGAAATGCCCTCAACCTCTTGCACGGTGGGGCTGAAAGTTACCAGACCTGGTCGAATGTCTACGATGTGTTCGTGGAGCAAAGCTGTATTGACTACTCTCTTCCAGTAGTATGCGAGAACCATAAGAAAGAGACCAGCATCTCCAGCATCGATGATTGGGACACAATCGCTGGAGGTGGTTGCATCGAACTGTGCAAGGGAAAATGCGTGGAGGGACATCCATGCACCTTAACATGTCACCCTTTCGAAGAAGCGGATCGCATTTGCAGTCACCCTTGCGAGCGCACTCTCAGCTGTGGTCATCAGTGCAGCTCTTTGTGTGGTGAGCCATGCACATGTGGTAACTGCAAGAAGAAGATGCCTGTTCGACTTCAACGAGAGCTACGAGCTCAACGAGCGAGAGGCCTACAGGCTGCCTGGGGAAAAGCAGATGGAAGGCGAACAACAACTGTGAATCGAAGTGGCAGATGTGGACTTCATCGTGGTTCTGCCCATACTGGACCTTCGGTGTTCGATAGAAGTGTCATCAGAGTCCACAGCCATAGCAACGAGCCAAACATGCTACTGGATCAATCTGCCCCTGTAGTAGAGCCTACTTTTCAAGAGCCTACGAGCGACCAGTTGATGGAGGGAGGGTATTATCTCAGAGGGGGTCCCGCCCAATACCATGCGCAAAGAACTGCTGCGGCCACTCCATACCTTGGCACCAGCTCCCTTTCCCTGAAATGGAGTCCGGCAAAGGTTTCGCAGAAAGAACAAGAAGCCAAGCGAGCGGTACAACAAACCAGCCCCTGCTCAACTACTATCAATACTGCATTCCGCCCAACGACGATGGGAGTAGATGGTAGTCGGCGATATGGCCCGAAAATGTTTTCTAGCCACACTACTCTAGCCCCTCCCCCAACAAGAAAGCAAATCTTGCTCGATACCGCTGCTGGACAAGGTCTCAATGAGCAGCAAGAAACGACCACGAGACCAGTGGCTACCAGAAGTGAGACCCCCGATGATGAGGACCTCATCAGTTTTGATCAACACGATGAACGGCAAGGAACAAATGTGGAATCGGTAGCTGCCAGAAGCGAGACGTCCGATGATGAGGACCTTACCAGCTTTGATTGAACGTTGCGATGGCAGAGTCGGTCATGTTTATGGGTATGCTTTGGACTGATGGGTCCTATGCGCCCCCAAAATAGAAGTACAAAAGGCCGACAATGTACTGGGATGTGTAAGCAGTGAGTTCTGGCAGGTTGCGAAAATGGATCCCTGAGAGTGAGTGAGTGAGCTTTGCGAATATCCTCTACAGATGTATTATTGTCAAAACCTAGGGAGGTAGGGAGTAAGTGAAAGCGACAAAACGTGTCGATATGGGTCGAGGCCGTTGTTAGGGATGAGTGGTATGCTGTCGTTCAGAGTAGAGTAGAAGATATCGGAACTTACAAGTACTGTTCATCTTCAAGTCTGGCTTCCACTGAAACGTAAAGTGGCTTGAATTGTGGTCACGAAGGTGAAACTCCGCCATCTTTCAAGTTGCTATCGAATTATGATCTATGATTCTAACAAGCTAGGTATACAAGCAACTCTCACACCGAGACATTGGATCTAGCGTCTCAAATAAGAAAAGACTGGAGTTTTGGTTAGTCGAACGTGCATTGGACTGGATCCTAGGTACCCCCTCCCTAACTAAAAGCTCATCCATCGGTAACCTTAATCTCATAACCGATAAGAACTTCAGTGCTGGTACCCTCCCAGCCTCTAGTACCCGCAGCACTGAGCATGAAGCGGCTGGTTGGGTCAATGTAGAGACTGGAGATAACGCCTGCGCGGGGAGGGCCAGGGATGATGAGGAACGGAACGGTGGAATGTTTGAAAGCACGAGTATCGCGGAGGTCATAAAGACGTAGGATATCATGGGAGGCACTGATGTTGTTAGCAAGGAGACAAGAGCCGGAGAATGACAGACTTACCAGACGAGATGGCGGCCGTTTACCATGGGTCTGACGGCGCTGACGGCTCCACTGCCAGCAGGGAACTTGAGCGTTCTCTGCGGTTCCCAATTTCTCTTTGCTTTATGGATGTCGAACTCTTCAACGGTGCCATTACGACGGCCTGCGTAAATGGCATTGCCAGATGGACTCCAACACGCACCCATGCACCATGGGGGAACACCGTTGCGGGTAATTATCCGCGCGACAGGGTCAGGTTGGCGCCTGTCCCAGATACGAAGCGATCCATCCATAGCCGCGGAGAGGAATGTTGTTGGAGATGTTTGCGAGGGATCGTGCTGCGTTGGGGCGTGGGAGGATGTTAGCATGAGAGATGGTGAAGCAGGGGGTTCTTGGGAGGCAGGGGGTTGAGAGTCTTGAGTCGTTTGAGTCGGTTGCATTGGCTGAGAAGATCCTGAGGTCTGTGTTGGGGCCGGGACGAGGTCTACGTCCATGGCATCACCTGCATCCTGCGATGTTTCTGGTGGTGGGGGTTCAAGGGCAGGGGCCGGCTGTGTTTCTGTATCTTTTCCTGCATCAAGGGCGGCCATATCTGCGGAGTGGTCCATTGCGCTATCATGGCCATGACCAGGCATCATGTCCATAGATCCAGCGCCGAATTCATCGTCATCGTGCCCGAATGGTTGGTCCTCCTTTGTTTCGCCGAACAAACTTCCTGCGTCGCTGCCGCCAAAGAGACTATCATGAGCAGGTGATGCTTGGCCATCGCCGGTGGTTGTGTTAGGATTGAAGTCAGCATTCATATCGTCTACTCCATCGTGAGTCATTCCATTTGTGAAGCTTCCGTTGGTGATTGGAGCTCCATTGTTGGTGGCTATCGTGGTAGAAGGAAGTGGCTCGTCATCCCCTTCGGGGATTGGAGCTCCGTTAGCAGGGCGAAGCTCAAGAGCCGAGATTTGTCCAGCGTTTCCATCAAAGCTGCGGATCGTCTGACCAGTGTTCAAGTCCCAGTCAAATATATTCTTGTCCCATCCGCCGCTAAGGACACTCTTCTCATCCTGTGCCAAGGTCAAGACAGACACGGCGTTCGTGTGTTGCTGCAGGCAATGTATTCGTTTACCTTCGTCGTGCCGAACACTCTGTAGGTTGATACCGCCAGACTCAAGGCCAGACAAAAGCCAGAGAGCTTCGGAGTGGACAGCGAGGGAGTAGACGGGGGACAGTATGTGCTCTTGATCGCCTCGACCAGGAGGTGCCGGCTCCTCGTTTTCCCAGTACGACATGAGGATGCCTGCTTTCGTAACACTGTCCACAAACGGATGTCTCTGGGCCACGGTCAAAGCCAGCTTTCCATTAATGGTATTTGGACCATCATATTTACGGATGTAGCCGTCAGAACCTCCCGTTATCCAGTACCGCAAATCCGGTGTGATGGCCATGGCATTAACACTGGTCGATTGGGGTGCAGCCATAGTTGGTACGATATCATAAAGACGGGCATTGATGGCTTCTGGTCGAGGCTGGGGCCACTTTAAACGCGAGCTGGGTGAAGGAGTTGTAGATTTACGGTCTTGCGCATCATCATTGGACTCGGTCTTGATATGTGTACTTGTTTGGTCGTTAGAGTCGGTAGCTGGAGGCTGACTCTCGTCTCCCTCCGCGTCACCATCGCCATCTCCATCAGCATCAACATCAGCATCGTCATTGGCGTCACCATTCTCATCGTCGTCGTCGTCGTCGTTATTATCGTCGTCGTCGCCTTCTGCATCTTGGTCTTGGTCCTGATCTTGATCGCCATTATCGTCTACATCGTCCATTGCTTCGTCCACGTCATTGTCCTGATCAATGCGATCGTTGTCGTTATCGTTGTCCGAGTCGTTTGAGCTGTTGGACAGCCGATCATCGTCCAGGGCGTTCATTATGGATACGGGACTAACAAGTTAGTTGAGGCTTATGAAGATCAAAGGCGTCAACGTGACGGTTAGGAGTAAAGAGAGGACCTTCTCTGAGTTTCATGCATACATTAAAAAGATTTCAATCTAGTAGAGAATTAAGAGTATCGATACATAGGCAGATGTCTCCGGTAATAGACCTGGTCGTCAATCGCATTCGCATGGGTCGCAAAGGACCTGGAACCTCGGGCGGGGGTGATAGAGCGTCCTCGAGGCTTTGTGAAGAGTCGCGGATAGCGAAAGAAGATTGTGGAAGTAAGTAGATCAATTAATTGATGATGTGCGCTGCAAGCTAATGGTGGTACATAAAAGTGCTGAGTTCTGTCGTTTGGTACGTGGGGCGTAAACATGAAATGTAAATGAATAAGGTAAAGTACCCAAGGTAGGTACAAACTTGAAGCTCGCTCGCGTCGCGTTTAATTGAAGTTCCGTTAGGTACCTAGGCATCTCGGGTGGGGCTACGTTCAAAGTAAGTACCTACCTAGGTACTTACCTAATAGGTAGCTTCTCCGACTTACACAAGCCTGAGAGGTAGGTATTCTCTCCATATCATACAAACAAAGGAAATTTATTTACTAGCAAAGCATGGCTAGCTCATGCTGTCGGTGTCTTACTTGATAGACATAGGCCCTACTCAATTTACTTACTTTCTAGGTGCCTCCTTTTCCTCTGTGATTAATCCTACCCTCGATCTGAACATCCATTCTTACCATATCCTCCACCGACTTCCAAGGGAAGCAAAGGCCAGCACTGCATTGCCCTATCTCTCTTCTAATCTAGGCTTTTCGACGACTATTTCTCGATCCTCCCGCTTTCAAACTCTCGCTACGATGATTTCCGGCACGAGACCCAGACGGTCCTCTACGCTCACGTCCATGGCGACGCAAAATGATCTCGGTTGCACTATCACCAGGAGCCAAGCTCGCAGAATCGTGACCAGTGTGTGGACCAGGCCAGGCAGTTACATGGCTCCCGCCGAATACTGAAGGCTCTCTGTCTACTCCGTACCACTCTCCAGGGGCCTCGAGGATGGTGTTACGCCAGTTATCAATACGATTACATGGGGGCTCAGTAGATACACGAGAGATACCTTGAACCATGAGCCACTCATCTGAACCTACTTGAGGAGCAGGAGGCGCCTGGCGAGGTTTGTTGAAGAACTGGGATTCTCGCATGGACTGGGCGTCTACTTCGTTCTCTCCGTCGTCCTTTGTATCCTCTGGCCCCATCTTGCTCGGGTTCGACTCTCGCCGTCCTGTCGTAGGCTGTCTAAAGATCTTGGTCATGGGTCTATCGGCACCGAGCTGTTCTTGGTGAACGACAATGTCACCTGCAGCCCGCTGTTCCTCATACTGAGGAATGTTGGCAAACAGTGGATCGTTGTTAGCATCAAAACTTGTCGTATGCCGCAGCTGCGGGCTGGTCGGTTCCTGAATAGACCTTCGACCGGTGATATGCTGCAATGGTGAGTCTCGTTGTTGAACAGCCCCATACGCACGGGTCACTGCTGAACTAGGTGAATGCGACCACGCAGAGCGAAAGGGATCTGGCTCAGGCTGTGACGTAGGGGGGGGGGCTTGTCTCAACTCACTGCAACCTTCGTCTTCGTCCTCATCATCTGTGAAGTATCCCGGAGGAACATGGTCAGCATATTCTCGCCACTGGCGAGCTGTGAGGTCCAGTCCGGGTGGTGCGTTGTCAAGGCGAGCCTGTCTGTAGGCTTCAGTGTTACGGTGCGGGCCGCCACTATGACGAGAGCTGCGATGAGAGCGGCGACGAGCAGACACAGTGTCCATAGTCCACTGCCCGAGGGCTTCCAAGAAGCCAAAGGAGTGACGCTGAGAGCTGTTCTTACGAGGCATTGTGAGTGAGTTACTGAATTAGTCGAGGTGCAAAGCAAAAAAGAGCCCGATATTGGTGATGATATCCTGGAACCGAAGATCTACAAGGCTCTATTGATGATGAGTTTTGGTTACTGATGATAGCCTGGGAGAATTCCCACCCCTATATAGCTGACAAGGAACACTAATTTGGGTGAATGCAATGAATTTCCCTTTGTCGTGTTCAGAAATGCATCGCTATTGTCTTTAGATTGTTCATAGGACAAAGGGTGGCTCAAGAACGTAGTCAGTCCTATCCTCTCCTTTTGTACAATCATATCCGTACATCTCAGCCGTTCGGCACGATATTCATGTACATACCGAGATACGATGAGACTCGATATTGGACAGCTGCTCTGGGAGCCCACCCATTCGTTGACAATTGCTGGGCCATGCGACATTCACGATACACAAAGAGGCTAGGCACGAGTGGTTCCTGGCTAATCTTTGGTGAAACTAAAGTAGCATCTATTCCAAAGTATCATAACTCGTGTTTATGTCTCCAAACAAACCAAAGAGCCCAAAACATATCTCTCCTTGCGTGTGCGACCCCTGAGCTGGAGTTCAGCGTAGTTGCCACAATAGACCAAGGTATGGTATGCGATGACCAAGTTTTGTTTCAGATGCATCTCATTTCCTTCACATTCCTCGAACGAGCTCGTATATAACAACTGCTGGCGCACTTTGTTCATTCAAATCCATCCCTTCTTGGGTCTCTATTCCTTTCTCTATGCTATCTTACAGCGCCTAGTTATTCAACGTCGCCGTAAATGCTCACCGACTCCTACAGCCAGTCGACGCCTTTCTTCAACATCAGCTCCCATTGTCCAAATCCATCCAGCCCATCGGGCAACTCCCGGGAGGTCCTTATCCATCAATCACATCAAGGAAACAAAGGACGACAGTGACAGCACCCCCAACTCCACTTTTTTAACCAAGGACGTTAGAAGCCCAATCCATTTCTTTCAGCCTGCCATGACAAGATCAAGCAATCCAGATGCCCTCACCTGCCGTCTCGATGAAGGGGTATTATCATTATCTACTAAAGAAAAAAGAAACAAAAAAGGCAAAGGGAAAAAAAAGGAAAATGCTTGCACAGGAACGGTTTTCGTCCGTGTCGGTAAGATTCGATTCAAGGAAAACGTGGGGAACCCAAAATTGGGAAGACAATGAAGCAATTGGCTCGGCAAAGTCCAGAAAGTCAAAGAGTGGCTTGAGCTTAAGCTCATGATGTAACGCGGGGGTCGTTAAAATATTGTACCATGCCCCAGTCCGCCGACGGCCCATTATGTTGCTGGCCAGGCTGTTCAATAACAGCACCTGTGAGACTCTCCCAGTCGTCAAATACCACAGGAGCCGGTGAGTACTCAAAGTCCATCATTGATTCACCAGCGTCATGTCCTTGGGATTGAGGTGGTGGCGGTAAGGGAAGCTCCCGCTTTTGTAGAGGAGATGGCGCTGGAGGGGGCATCAAGGGTGATGTTGATGGTCCCAATGGTGAGTGTGCCGACGACGCAGGAGAAGGTCGCGAGGGCGAGGTAAATTGTTGCGAGGGCACCATTATCGTGTTTCGGAAAGGTGTGGCGAACTGGGTTTGCTGAGGATCAGGTGAAGGCATCAAAGATTGATGACCTGGATGGCCTTGGGTAGGCAGCGGCATGAACGACATACGAGGATCATGCCCAAAGCCTTGGGGTCCAAGATTGGCGTGGGAATATTGCGGAGAGGGGATCGGTGCTGAAGTGAGAACAATGTCGGCAAGGTCGTAAGCTACGCTAACGATCCATTGAGCTTCGCCCTCGTCGCCAGAAAAGAATTCAAGAAGGTCCTGGAGCTGGCCAGGGTTCTCGTTCTCAAGGAATCCTTGCGCGCGGCCGGTTTTGCTTGGGTGCCAGCTGAACTGAGGTCGTCGTCCGTTGTATTCGGGCTGCTTGCTGACAACAAGCGCATCCCAAGCTTCGTGAATTAGAGGCTGATGCAGAAGACCATAAACGACGCGTGAGTGCATCCAGTCACCCTTGGTCATACCAGACTCAAAGTGACGGGCAACGTGTTCAACATGACGCTCACGAGCTGGGTGGAGAGCAGAGCAGAAGCCACAAGCCCAGTACTTGCGTTTTCGGAGGAACTTGACTACTTTCTCGGCATGGGGGCAGGTTTTGCAACCATGACATTGCTTGTGATGCTGATTGAAAGAGTTGGATCCCCAAAAGCTGCGGTTGCATCCAGGCTCCGGGCAAGGGTACTTGCGCCAGCGCTCGTGAAACTCATCCTCATGTCGCTTCCAGTCGTACTTGCGCTTGAAGCTTGTCTCACAGGATGTGCACCAATAGATGTTGGTCTTGCCAGCAGTGCCAACCGGGGCACTCATCGGACCAAGACCGTTGATGGAACTGGAAGGAGGGATCGGAAGCGGCGCCTGCGATCGGTTGCAGGTGGAAGTAGACTGCCATGACATCGATGACTGTCCCGAGTTGGTAGACCAGATGGACGCATGACCCGAAGAGCCGGAGCTCGTCGAGGAGACGGAGATACGAGGGCGATGACTGAAGGCGACCTGAGGAGGAAGGAACATAGCTATGGTCATTTGTTAGCATATATCTCAGCATGGCCAAGGGGCCAGAGAATCGACACCGAATGCCGCGCGGGAATGACGCACAGTTTACTTCCTCGGGGAGAACTTCATGCTTAATTTCGGCTGATGGAGTTGGGGTCGTCGCAGTCGATGAGCCATTAGATGGTGCAGTCGTGACGGTCTGGACACTAGGTACACTTGACGCAACAGGAGGTGGAGGAGGGCATCGCATCGGCGGGGGAGGAGCGAGCGAAGCTGAGTTGGTACTATGGCTTGGATTGGCGGGTTGTTGAGAAAACGGAGTCTGATGTTGGGCTTGAGGTTGAGATGGATTCGCGGACATGCTTTGCATGGCAGTCATCGCGCTGAGGTTGAGGTTGAGAGCCTGGCTACCATCGACCAGCTGATGCAGAAGCTCCTTTGACAGACCGGAGTCAATTAGGACCTGGAGGTTCTTACGCGCCTCGGCGAGAACATCCTGAGGGTTACCATCATGGCCCTGATGAGGGGGCGAAGGGCTTGGTTGCTGCGACATGTTATGTTGCTGGAATTCGAACTGTTGTTGAGGACTGTTGGTCTGGCTCTGCGAATGGTGTTGGGTCTGTCTCGGATCCATGGGCTCCGCTCACATGGAGGAACAGTCGGCGACTAGTATGTAAGCCAGAAGAAATCTCGCAAGATTTTTCAATCCTGGATTGGATGGTTCAGGTCGCGGTCTTATTATATGGTGGTCGTTGAAGCGAATGTGGTGGCCTCGGGCGATGAGCTGACGGCACGGGGTAGCGAATGTTGGATCCTTTGGATTCCAGAAACGAGCAAACAGCGAGTGACAGGAGCGAAAGTTGAGGGTCCCAAGACCGTTGAGCGAGAGTGGATATGAAGCAAAAAGAAACAAGAACGAAAGAAAGAAATGTTGGCGATGGTTAGTTTGGAGTTGTGAAGAGACGGGAAGGTAGGAAGGAGATGGGGGATGGGAGGGTAGTGTAGGAAGGAGTAAAGGCAGGCGCAGCGTTGGCTCAGGCTCAGGCTCAGGCTCAGGTACAAGGTAAGAGGCAGGAAGGAAGCTAGACCAGGGGTGCTTGCTCGTTGCTGGAGTCCAGTACAGTACAGTAGGTACAATACACTACAGGCGGGTATGGATAATAGATGTGGAGGAAAGAAGGACGGGACAATCAGTGAAGGTTTGGTTAGGTTAGACAGGTCAATCCAGGGAAGGGGCGTGGGCGTGTGGTCAGGTTATTTCTCCGAAGTGTTATAATTAATGATCGCCTGTGGTGTTTTGTCTCCTTTGCTGTTGTGCACGCACAGGGGGGTATGATTGGGAGGCGAGAGACGAGCGCCCAAGAAAGGATGGATACAAGGACCAGCCTGCAGATGGTAAACTTTTAATGCTGTCGCTGGAAGGGTCCTAGAACCTGCCTGCTACAGCAGGTAGTAGCTACCGTAGTACAGTACGCTAACTGAGTTGTTCTGAGCCCGTGCTTCAAGGAACTGTTGGCTGGTTCTTGGTCTGCCACCACCAGCAGTGACACAGACACAAGCCCACGAAACTGGGACTGAAAATGGGACCAAGAAAAGGAGCGGACCAAAGTAGAACGATGGCTTGGGTGGAACGAAAGAGACGGGAAAGAAAGCTAAAGCCAACCAAAAATGGGCCTATACCAGGGTATTTTTTTTTTTTGGTGGTGCCTGGGTATCCGTAGGTACTTTGCTTAGATTCGGGTACCTTGCTGCTGCGGTCTTTTTCGAGGGCCTGCACCTGTTGGTAGCCGTACCTTCTGTACCTGTTCCTAAGTGACCAGTTCCTTTTTTTAAGCCCCATACAGTCCGTCTCAAGGCCGGAGTTTCACAAGAATTGATGTTGAGCCGTGAAGATTTCCCGTCTGGAAATGAAGAGGTCGGCAAACAATTTACTGATGGGTAACCTAAAATAGAAGGTTCCCTTGTCGTGCAAGAGCGTCAATGGAAAAAGAGAGAAAGAAGTATGATTGAGTGAGTGAAATTTGGATGCGGAGGAGAAAAACATCCGGGGGATCGTGGTAAGATCCAAGGTATAGATGGAGATGGACAAGACAGGTCAGGTCAGGTACAGAGCGGCAGTGACGTGACGTACAGGAAGGAAGGAATTGGCTGGATGATTGACTGACTGACTGCGACTCATGCGATGGGGGATGTGGTAAGCTTTCCCTGTACAGCACTGCTTACTGTGTTGTGCTGTGCTTTCCTCCTCGATATCCCCATTTGCAAATGGTGCCATTCAAGAGACAATGCCAGGTTAATGGATGGTAGGTGCTGTTGTCATGTTCTGTATGGCCCAATCTCAATTTCGCCATAAACCAGACGCTTATCGACACCATTACCATGGCCAACTCTACCCAATCTACTACTAAGCGCATGCAGCTGCAGAGAGCGATTCTGCACTTGAGCTTACTAGACTAGATTACAGTACAGATATCTCATCACGATCTCAATCAGGAGCGTCATAACAACAAATCTCCTCTCGCGCCGTCGACCAACAAGCGGGGGACCTGATAGCAGGAGAAAGGAGCATCCCTGTTTGTTTAGTCGATCTCCACTTTGGAACGGCATCAGGGGTTGACCACGAGCCAGGAGCTCAGGACAGGGGGTTCTACAGCAGAAACCAACCTATCCTAACCAGGCCACGCCAGGTAGAGGCGCCCAGCTAGAGCTCTCAGGACAGGGAGGGACAGGATAGGATAGGCCTTGAGGAGGATACTGTACCTACTGCACTGCCGGGCCTAGAAAGTTCGAGTCAAAGGTGAAAGGAACAAAGCCTAGAGAAGACGCCGGCTCATTTGTGACAGGCACAGGCACAGGCACAGGCAACCAGCAGCAAAACAAACGAAACGATAGTTCGAGCGCTTGTGCGAGCGTACGCCTTCGTCACTCACTTTCAGCACCTGCGCTTGTACCCCATTAACGCGAACACAAGGTTTCTCTGTTTCACCACATATTGGCTCCAAAGATAGGCTTTGTGTTCTTCACTTGACGTTTTGTGTGGTTTCCTTGGAGTAAAGTGACGCAAGCAGCTAGCTACACGATGTCTCTTCTTTTCTCTCAAGAGAAGAGCCCCTGTCCTACGCAGCATCCATCCGTCGCAACTCGGCTGCAGGCACAGAAAGGATGGACGACATGGGGTCGTGTTCGGGACAACGAGAAGCAACTCCTCCCTCTTCTCTCCCCTCCCCTCTTATCCTCTCCTCTCCTCTCCTATCCTGTCTTATCCTATCGCTCCAAGGCGTAATGAAGCTGTTGTGATCAGAATGTGAATTTCCCATGACACGAGTAGTTGATCCACAGCAGAGAAAATCCATTTAACGTAGGTTACCTTAGTCTAGTTAGCTGTGTTGATCCTGGGCTGTCTGTTTGTGCAATTATTTCCCAATTCTTTCTCGTTACTCCGGGGTTTGGCTCGATCGAGGTAGTCTACTCCGTGGCACGTCCCGTCTTATCAAAGCTGTTCGCTTGCTAAGGAACAATATGGGATCACCACGTTTTCTTGTAATTTCTGGGATCATCGGTCAATCAGATCGGAGTTTAGCCGCACGATTCTTGAACTACCAAGATCAAAATGTGCTTTGCAGCCTTTTGAGGCAAAGTCCGATATACGTACCATGCCATGCTGTGCTGAGCTGATTTGATCTTATCTGACTTTGAAGCCGGAACACCCTCTGTAACAGAATGCTCACCTGAAACGCGCGACAAGCATGCAGCAAGGAAGACCCCAAGGCTTTCTTTCAGCAGCGATCCAAGGGTCCCGTCGCCATCCAGAAAGGTGACAGTAACAGAAGCGGTAGAGGTCGTTGGAATGAGACCAAAATAAACCCGTCAACGCTGCCCGTCGAGCGTTTCGAAACGGTTTTCCGCCAATCAGCCACTACGATTAACTGGCACCAAGCCCAAGGGGAAGCCCCCAAGGAACAGGAACAAAAGGAGCTCCATCCTTGGCTCGAATGTTGCGATTTTCATGGCCCTATACGAACAAGGGTTTAGTCGGGACGGATGAAGGAAGAAAAGAAGGGTCTGGTCGCAGCGTTATTACGGATACCATACGGACACCATGCCTGGAGTTGAGGAGGGAGCGTTCAGCAGGTTAGACACGACTTCGACTCTGCTCGCCAAGCCCATACAGGAGCAAGAGGCGACCGTTGGCGACCAAGCTGGCATGGACCATGCCATCTGCCGATCCTGGACAACTCAATTCACATGTCAAAAGAGAAGACAAAGAAAATCAAGTTGTCCGTACTCTGTATCCGTAATGTAATGCAATCCAACCCTATCCAGCCCGTATCGACTCTAACTCAAACTTCCATCCGTGATGATCAAGGTTGGGGGGGCCGGGTTCTGGGGCTGAAGTTGGAGCCGGGGTTGGGGTTGGTCGGCTAAGGTTGGCGTGGTATTGTATTGATCAAGTCAAGTTAGACTCTCTTGGCTGGTCATCAATTATGGCACCATCGTGTCTGCAACTTTTGGTGCACCTTGACGCCTCTTCCATCAGCCCAGATTTATGAATTCTGAATTCTGAGTTCTGATGAAGGGCAGTGAGGAAAGAATAGAAAGAAGAAAGCATAGGAGAGAAGAAAAAAGACCTTGTGATATCCGTGAAATCTATCGTAGCTACTGTACCTATCCGTACTGTCTAAACAATCAGATGTACCGTACATATGCCCCTGGATCGACGCTGTCATCATCGTCATTGTCAATTGCTGACTTATCTCTACCCGTCTTGGCTCTGCTCCACTCGTAACGAACGACAGAGAAAATCCTCCTCTGAGCAAGGGGGTTGTTTTCTCAGGCGATCCACACGGAGCGAGACGAGGCGAAGACCCAGGACCCGAACAATGGAAGTGCATCTGCTTTGCTTTGCTCTGCTCTCAAATGATGAATCAAACCAACCTCCCAGGCATTAAGTGAATGACTAAGGTTAAATGCCCCCAGGGGTAAGCTTCCATAGTACGGATACAAAGGCACGGCAGATGTGGAAATTACCTGACTCTTGTCAGGACAAGCTATGGATGGATCTATTCTATCCATTCCCAACACAGCTTGTCTCGGTCCATCAGTCTTGGTCTTTCTGAATGTACTGTATCCATCACTCTATACATGTATAGACCCTCGGCACACGAGGTGGAAATCTTCCGCTGTCAATGATCGGGTAATGGAAAAAGAAGATTTGCGAATAGGACCCCAGCGGACCCAGACCCAGACCTACCTTAGGTACCTAGACCTAGACCTAGATCCAGTAAACTACTACCAGTAGGCCCAACTTCGAGAAGCAAAGCACACACCGGCTTTTGCTCTTACTTGCATCATTTCGCGTATCACGACTTCCATGTCTCGCCCCCTTTTAACGTCCTTGATTTGGACTTGGGCCCACACAGAAGAAGCAAAGACAGGACGATCAACGTTGAGAACCCTGATGATGATGATGATGATTATGATTATGACTGAGAATGAATGACACTGTAGCATCCCGCCCCGACAACGGTTCTGCTGGTCTCGATCAGGCTCAAGGAAGCTAAGCAAACATCTCATTACCCACTCATTCACGATATCCGTCTCAATCGTTGGTAGTGTCCCTATCCGTTCTAGTCAGGGACCAGATTTCACTTTTCATCATCATCACATGAACCGATCATTCACGCTAAAGTACTATAGGCATAGTTGCCGAGCCTGATTGCCCGTGCTCTCATTTTACGCAGAAGTCATTCGCAAGACTCTTTATGAGCTACAGTATGCACACAATTATGACGGTTCGATCGACTTGTGCAGCCGCATGGCATAGCATAATCTTACTATTACCCGTATCATTAACATCGAGGAAGGGTCCGGACATGTCCAACGTCAACAAAGCGCGGGCCTTCCAATCCCATATTTAAAAGCAGATCATATGCACCAGCATGTCGCGGTTTACCCGAGTGTTGGGTTCTCTTCTCTTCTCTTCTTTTCATTGGGTAGCCCGCAGATTCCTTGAAGTTTCGTGCTTGCGTTTCTATGTAGGTGCTTACCTACCTATCCGGTCCTTGGTATGCTTAATCGAAGCTTACGAGCTCTGTGTACCACTGCATCTGCGCACTGCGTTTGAGGTGAGTGAGTCTATTAATACCGACCTCAGTTTGAGGTGTACTAGTTAGCTCCCGCATTGCCCATTCAGCCCTAGTTTCCTACCGAGAAAAGGAAAAACTCAACGTTCAACGTTTCACCATAAATTCTTGGCTCGGGTACCTTAGTACCTAGTACTTCTGTTGTTGTGCCTACGTAAAGGGCGTACGGTACAGAACACTCCAACATATCCAGCTCGAATAGCGCGGAGATAATGATAATAACAGAAAGAGAAAACAATAGGTCAAAAATAGGGGATGTCGGGATGACAGTTCTCTATAGCCATGGGCAGCTTTAGCAAATAACCCTTGCCCGAGGGGATAGAACGTTTCTATACCAAAAGAGCAGTATAGCACCGAACCCTATGGTTTAAAATGGCAGCTGAGGTGGTAGACTATATATATAGCACGGCCAACTATCATTACATGCAAGGTACCGCGTTACACTGCAAACTCTTCTTGCGAAATGATGTCGGACAGGTTTCTTCACCGTCTCTTTGTCGATTCCTGCCTATCACGAGTACAAGGCACAGACAGTATCCGTACAATAGGGATCAAGTCTTCTCGGTAGGTAGGAAAGAATGCTGCTCTGTACTATAGAAAAGAACAGCCCACTGTACACTCCTCCAACTTCAACTTGAAACCCGCCTCAAAACGACCGGCTCGAGGGCCGTCTCTCCCACTCCCTCCACATTCACCCTGAGGCTCCGTGCTCTCGCGAGAAACCCCGAATAGCCCTTCTTTTGCGTTTCTCCTCTCATTCTTACTCTCAACCTTGCCTTGTTCATCAGTTACTGTACGATACAGGGGAAAGCCTCGTTCTCGGCCGAGCGCTGCACTGCCCAGTGGGACTTCACGCACCCCCCCCTTTTTCGCCTAAAACGTCACTCATGTCTAGCCTCGATCCTAGTTCGGGAGATGGGTGTGATGTTCCTTTGAGGGTTGCATTTCGTATCTCGGATTAATGAAAAGTAAGAGTAAAAAAGAGCAAAAATTAAAATAAAATAGAAAAAAGTTCGCAGTTGCTGTTACGAAGATATTTACTAGTAATATGTTATGTCATACCTGAACGCCCATGCGACCTAATCTAATATACACATGCATTGCCATCAAATGAAGGTCAGAAAAATCGAAATAGCTAAGTAAACAAGATGCCACTAATTATTGGGCGAGCAAAGTTCTCTGTTTGCCTCTGTTTGATCCCCGACGCTGATCGGAGAGGGCCACCCACCAAACCAGACATGAGGGACCGCACGGGCAGCAGAGTTGGCAATCGTGCAACACCGGCGCGAGAGTGGTATTCCAAATCGGGAGACGGATCCAGAATGACCTTGGGATCCAAGCTTGTGTAGCTTGTCCGTCGTGTTCCGCCTGCCGATCGGATGCCCTATTGTGTTTTGATGGGCGATAGGGTATTCAAGGTATCAGTCCTGTCCCTGTATTATGCCAAGTTCGTAAGTCGACAAGCCTCGGCGAACCGTCAACATCCAATGTACTTGAGACGAGCCGGTCCGCTACGCTGTTGTGCAGCTTATGCACTGGTGCTGAAGTAGTAATTCTCCCACAAGTATTCGTAGTCTTCAAGGATGCCCCCAATAAAGGAGGGCATTCTCTTGCTCACTCCTCCCACAACGCCCTTGGTGATGTTCTCGTAGGCAGCGCCCCTCATAGCCCACCAACCCATGGCCCATCCACGCTTGCTCCATTCCTCGCGCTCCAGGGACGTTGTCCGCAGACCGCGGTCCCTCAACTGCCGCGCCGCGTACTCGACTGCAAATCCGATCAGCCAGGGGGTCCAAGCTTTCTTGTCTCCTCCGCGCCTGTGGTTATGAGCCATGGCCGCCGCGTAGATGAGCGGCGACAGGATCTGCAGGATCTCGGCCCCATGGCTGCTGCCCTGGAGTTGGTTGAGCAGTTTAGTCGCAGGCTTGATGTCATCGGCAGTCAATACACGACCGAGTAAATACGAACTGATATCACCTCCAGTAGGCAGTGATGGCAGGCTCATTCCAGTTCGGGGCATAGTCCACTCGCGCTCGTGTGCAGGTTTCGAGGACTGTGAAGATCCTGACCCATCCGCTGATATTTCATCCATTAACTCGCTCTCGCTTCGGTATGCAATTTCTTCATCTTCATCTGCAGCTGCGGCATCCTCTGGAATAGGCTCCCGTTCCGGCAATACCGGCGTGACAAGCGGTCGTGACCGGGTAATGCGTAGAAGCAAAAGCCGGCAGAATGCCTTGAGGGCTTCGAGGAGCACGACGACCTTCCACCGGGACTTCTCGCCACCCTTTCGTTTAGCTGTCATCTCCCATAACATCTCCGTATAAATAATCATCTGCAGAAACATGGCTATCCTTCGATATGCGCCACTCCTCTGAGTCCAATATCGGGTATATCGTGCATGCGCCGACGGCATGCTTGCCATCGGCAGACGTGCAATGGCCTTCTGAAGTAAGGAGTCATGGTAAAGAGATAGCAGCTGAACACCCGAGTGGATCGACTCGGATGCGATTTCGGCATCACGAAATCGGCCTGTCAAATGTTAGATACAGTCTTTACAGAGAAAACGGTCGGCAGGTCAGCTTACCTGGAATGATATATGTCAAACTCCGTAGAGCACTCTCTATCTGCGACACTTGGCCGGCGTTCTTGGTAATAAATTCATCGTACATGGAGAGCCAATGAGGAGGTAATGATAGAATGCGACCGATTCCCGGTCGTGGTGATTGTTTAGAAGCCGTAGAAGAAGGTATTTTGGTAGAATGAGAGGCCGCAGTTGGCACGTCGCGCGTCAAAGAGGGATCCATGTTCCCTTTATAATGTCGGTGTCGGTGTCGGTGTCGGGATCGTCAAGACAAGGGTACGCCGTTGAAAGGAGATATGCGCGTGTGGTGCCGATCCGTATGAGCGTCGAAGTAACGAGTATTTTAGTCGCCAGCCATGACGCGTTATTAGGAGTGGAAATCGCAGTCTTCAACGCCGACGATAATGGTGATGAAGGCGGTGGGCGATGTCTGTGTAAGAAGTTGAGTTGGTTTGATTTGATTTGGATTGATTATGGGAGATGGATGGATGCTGGCCAGCCAGCTCAGCTCATCCTGGGGTTGGCTGCTGCCCGCCGAACCACTCCGAGGCACGTCACCAGAATGTGGAGGTGGCGCGTGCCTGAGGCCGACGACCTCGGCATCAACGCCGTGGTACCCTAGACACGGATGGCAGTTGAATGAGACAAGACGAGATGATATATCCAAGGAATTCAATCAAGTTATCGACAACATCGCATTTTATATAATTATCACAGCTTTTCATATCAATACTGCTATCTCTCCAGTATCTCAATGTAGTTGCGATACTTCCTCACTGCTGCTCACCGATTTCACATGATAACCCATTACTTCATTTAACATGTGGGCATCACCACGTCAGAGACGCATTATAAATGTCCACGCACGTTCAAGGACACCGCCTGTAAACAAACAACCATGTCAGGCTCTAATAGTCCCCATCTATGTACGTTGTCTCTCAGGTCAATGCAACAACCTTGGTTGCAAACTGGGATGGGATCAGTCTTTATGCAAATGCATGGTATCTTCTGCTTCTAGATTTGTATGCCCCTGACTCCAGTCGCATACTGATTTCTTCTTTTCCTGTAGATAATCCATCTGGCCAGTCGCAGCCTAATAGCAAGCACGCCAGAACTCCTACGCTTATCTAAAACAATGCCAACTCCCTCCGCCTGTTCTCTACCAAAATGATATATCGTTTCTACTAACAAACGCCCGAGAGAATCGAGATGGACTCCGAGACTGGCTGCCGATACCAGTCTAGTTGCCCATCCTCGTTCACCATAAAGGCTGCCACCTCCTCGACAAGGTCCCATTCTCCAGTCATCGGATTCTTCTCTGCATAGCGGAAGATGATGTTCATCCCGAGGTCCTCAAACACCAATTCTCTCCTTCTGAGCCGCAGCCACTGCTCGTCTTCGTCGCCCTCTAATGCGTTCATTGCTTCAACCTCATGATTCTTGAGAGCGATTGCACGGAATACGCGGCTATCACGCAGAGCATTTCGGATTGGATATTTTCCAAGGATGCGGATGGCATCCTCTTTCACTGCTTGATCTCGACACCCAAAGGCAGATACGAAGAGCGGCCATGTCCAACCAGAGTCCATCGCAAAGCCACAGTTGGGACGAGATGCA
Organism: Fusarium camptoceras; assembly: GCA_004367475.1. Lineage (NCBI taxonomy): Eukaryota > Fungi > Ascomycota > Sordariomycetes > Hypocreales > Nectriaceae > Fusarium > Fusarium camptoceras. The sequence continues at coordinate 45,609 of QGED01000045.1, read as the reverse complement.
ATTAGCGTCTCAGCAATAGCATTGATTTGCTGATATTGCGGTCTGAGATCTTTTGCTGTTTCAATACCGGAGTAACGCGGCATGGTCGTATACACATATAGGATGAGGAACTCAATGTGAAGATTTATGGCGTTCAAGTAGGACTGGAAGTCGGTCGATCGGTTATCCGACGCCGTTCTAAGGAGAGGGCTGAACGAAGTTGACCATCGATGGAGCCATGATCTTGACTCTTCCAAAAACTTGACGATTTGTGGGTTCTGTCTTACACTGGACAGCTTGGCTTCCAATTCCCTCATGTCTTTGACCTTTGTCAAAGCGAGCTGCGCCGTGGTTGCAGTCAAAAGGGGGATGTATTGAACCATGAGCTTCTGCAGCAGAGTCCAGTAGCCATGGGCCTCATCCAATGTGCTGAAAGCTGCCGGCATATCGTCGATAACGGTGATGTTGGTCTGCTTAGGTCTGAAGTAGGGTGAGTGTTTGGTAAATGGTGCAATACCTGGGGGCCTCCGCGGTGGTGCTCGTGGAGGTGTCTGTTGATCTGACATCGCTTGTGGACTTGCCTGACTCTGAGGACTTGGTAGACCGACAGGGTTTTGCTGACTTGGAGGTGCACCCGCCCATGGTGTGCCAGGTTGACTCACTGGACTCGACATGTTGTGAGGGCTGGACGCTTGGTTTGGAACAGCCTGGTTGGCTACGACAGCCGGTGGTTTGGGAGGGAAAAAGAATTTCCTATACGAACCCATGAACGACCGTGACTGCAGTTCCAGGGGCTTGTAACAGTCCAAAATCTCTTGCACCAACGCAGGAGGTGCTGGAGCGATCCTGACTAGACTTGGTGCTTTATCCGAACATGCAGCCAGCTCGTTGAGCATGCTAAAGCCGTGTATGATGTGCTTGAGAGCTGCTGGCATATTGCCTCTTTGTGCCTCGAAGCATATGAACATCAAGGATGCCAATAACGCTGTGCGCAAGCCTTCCTTTGTCGGCCTGGCCTTTGCCTGTAATTGCAGAGCTTCGCAGTAGTAGACGATAGCGTTGAGATAATGTTTGTTGTCGCCTGCAAGTTCATTTCCGGGAGAAGACGCCTCAAACTCGACATTGGAGGATTTGCGCAATGCACCAACGGCCATGGCAGCATATCGTAACGAGGGCTCCTGTAGCGTAAGTTGAGGCATTGTTGTCGTCCATAACCGCGAATTTCCCAGACCTCCGCTAAGGAAACTAACACTGAGGGAAGACCATTCATCGAAATATGACCGCTGTTCACTGCTCGTGAAGCAGATGGTGTTGATTGAAGGTTCCTCTGGAATCGTTGGCACTCTCGCAGTAACAGCCGTGGACCCCGTGCTGACCTTTATTTTCGGGCCTGTCCGAGATTTGGCTGTGGAATTTATTGCTTGTTTCGACTTTGTTGCTGCAGGGCGTGGTCTCTGTTCTGTGGCAGCGGTTCCAGAGGGAGGAGCCGAAGCATCAGCGTAGCCATCGCATGAACCTCTCCATTTCAAGCAGTTGAGACATGACGGTTTAGTCTCATCGCATTTAACATGTCGCTTTCTAAAAGAAGTTAGTGATGGACTCCTCAGGCTAGCATGACTTGCGAGCAAGGCGAGTTCTGACGGACAGCAGAATACTTACTTGCCTAAGAAAGAGTTAGCGATGCAGCCATGATAAACGAAGGTTACACAATAAACTCACATGTAGCACATCCTGTACGAGCTCTGCTTGAGCTGCGCCGAGTATGCCGGGCCCTTGTCTCAAGTGCAAAACGATGAGTGCCGCCACCATGGGCAGCCGTGGCATTTTCAGACCTCTCAGTGGGAGAAGTTGAAGGACTAAATAAACAAAGTAATCGTAAGCTCAGCTGTAGGTTGAAGGAAGGGGCCCATTGGCGACAGGGCTGGGCAGCTTACCCAGCTGAGTTATTGCGCCCGCCATTAATAGGGATCGAGAATTGGATCTCCATGGCTGCCCGTGGTTGGTTCGGGTCCCACCAGTTGGCTGCAAGAAGCCAGCAAACAGAAACAAAACAAAACGGGCAGACAAATTACGAGGCTCAGCTCAGCTCAGCTCGATATGGTAGGCAGTCGGTTGGGAGAGAGGAGAGGCTTGTGCAGAGACGAGAAGCCGTTCTGGTAAAGTAGGCAACGTAAAGTAAGCCAAGCCAAGGGTACTGCGAACCCCAGGAGAAGCTCGGCACTCGGAGTTGGGAGATTGCAAGGGTATCTTCACCCGCAACGGGTCTTGACGTACCGCACCGTACTGTACCTGGCTAGACAGAGGTTTGTGGAGATGGGATCTTTTAACGTCAGCGGCGTTTAGTACTTTATGGGCTGACACGCGATATTGGACGAGAGAAGTGTCCTTTCGAGTGAAAATGAATATTCAGATTGAGCCAGGCACCGTACAGCAGACTAAGTTAGTGTCCACGTGTAGAACGGCACCACAGTCTTTGAAGAATCAAGGAACCTTGGGAAGAAAAGGGACAAGGCAAATGTGGATGTCTCTTGACCCAAGGAGCCTTGTGCCAAGAACAGGAGGTGTCACTTATGTTATTAGTCAAGTACAGAATAGGCAAAGACCACAGGAGTCCTCCACCAGAACTGGAATGATTCGATTTACAAGTGATAAGACAAGACGCCCCTCTACACTCCGGGCAGAACAAGACAGTATTCCCGAGACACTTGCTTTGTTGGGAACGTCAAGCCTAACGGGATGAAGAAGCTCATTAGTTATTGATTCGTCCCAGCCAGTCTGCGGTTAATCGAGGCGAGCGGTATATGGATCAAATAGCTTTAGCTTGGTGTAGCTGCCGGGGCTTGGGGGGGATCTGGATGCGGGATCAAGATTGTTGATTGGTTGGGGATACGGCGGTTACAGAGACTTATGAGAGGAGAAATCATGGTATAGGTGTAGTCGAGCTGTTGATGTCTTTATCTTGACTCAGTCCTGAATCATTCGTGCTGCATGACATCCTTGGTCGCGTAATGGACCGTAAATGCCGAGTAGGTTTCATGCTAGATTGGCTAATGTGGTTATGTTTAGAGCACGCAGATGAATCCTTCAAATATGCATGTACGTCACTAAAGAAGATTAAGAACAAGATTTACTGCCTAGCGTGGCGCGTGGCTGTGGATACAGCATGGCTCTCTAGTCTGGATTCAACGAGAACTGCCGTTGCATCCGAGGTCAAGATGAGAAGAAGTAATTTACATAGGTACTTAGGAATGTCTAACACTCATCGTTAAGAGAGAAAAGAGGAAATAGCCATATACTGCTCCAGCAGAATTACGTTACTTTCGCAACCTTCCGAGGCCATCCACCTCACAGTAGTTGAGGCTTCCATACTAACCACGCAGCCAAGGAGTGATCTCCCGTCTAAACACAGGGCTTATTACTGCCCAGCGGCCATGTCCACAACACAGAAACAACATTTTACAATACTCCCACCAATGCCTTTCTCGTCACCATCATACACGCATTGGTGATCATCGATCATTGCCAATCGAGTCTCGGCGATTCCTCCCCCGCGGTGGAGATGCAGGGACCGTTCGAGACGCCGCAGCAGGGATTGTTCTATACAAAGCTGCATAATGCCGGGAACAGAATTGAATCACTGTCAAGGGGGTTTTGGGGCAGATACTGTAACGACGATCAAGGTAACATCGTTGGTGCAGTATGGTCCTGCAATATCAGGGCTGACTACGAGGCATTTTCAAGTCTCGAATGAGTATTGAGACGGCACGACATAGAACTACAACCGCTTCTATTCTACAAAGGTCAAATCACTGAGCCAGCCAGCCAGGTTGTGCAGAATGTGCCACCTCGGGAACCAACGCCACTTCCGGGACTTGATGCCCAACAGGACCATGGCAGAAGTTTGAGTGCCGCGCCAATTTCATTATACGAACCACAACGTTTGGCTGTCAATTTCGATTGCCCTCTGAGGTGCATCTCAAGATCAAGATTGGAAGTTCTGCCTTTAATGTAAGGGGACAGCCGCCCTTTCATTGTGAAGCGTCTGTTTAACTTCAATCAGATTGGCATGGCAGCTCGCTCCATGAACAAGAGCCTTGTCGTTATGCAGCGTCCCTGGCATGTTATGACAAAGAATCGTCTTTAAACTCATCGCACTTATCAAGGTCGCATCCATATCACACGTTAATCCCAATCATATGTTGCAGGAAATATTGTCAATCTTCACAATCATCCAGAGGTTCACATACACAAGCGTCAGAAGACTGTTGTCGTTCATATCGTTGACATTAACTCATTAAGCCTTCGCGGCTACTAGTACAATTACTAGTACAATTACTGTCCGCACAGCAGACATATCTTTAGCGACGCTCGCTCGCAACCTCCTCAGCCTTAGCAGGCTCACGATCCTCAGCGCCGGCGTAGTCCAGCGCATTCTCACCACCCTTTCCACGGTAGTTGGTAGGGTGATCCCGGTCAGCGCCCATGGCGTGGATGGGATCGGAGGGGTTGGCACCAACACCCTCAAGACCAGAACGGTTCTTCTTCTCTGTACCGTGCAACTCCTGACTGGTCTGGCCGGCGGCGGGCTTGCCTAGGCCGGTGTGGACATCGGCAGAAGTAGCTCCACCGAGAGTTGCGGAGGCGGGGACAGCGCCCTCATTGCCGGAAGCTTGAGCGGGGATCTCGGTCTCGGGGTTGGGGCGGAATGTGTTCTCGGGAGGGGCGGTGCCGGCAGGGTGCTGCTCAGCGTGGAACTCGGGGACAGCGTCGTTACCAACGAGAACTCCGGGAGCGTGCTGGTTGATATGTGAGTACAGATATTCGAGAAGCCAAGAATGTCTATGACGATGAACTTACACCACCCTTCATGAGAGGCTCGGCAGGAGCGACCTTGCTGCGAAACTCACCCTTCTGGGGAGTAGCGGACTCGGGGTTCATGGACATGATGATGGTTGTTTGTGGTTGAGCCTGTAAAGGATCTTTTCGAGGTATGTGATTACAGAGATGGAATTGTGATAATGATGAGAACAAAAGTCTTCTACTTCATGCCGCAAAGCTAAGTATATAAACCATCGCGATGCCGTAGATACACATGTATGACATCAACACCCGAGTCGTCGACATGACATCAGAGTGACAAGGCCGGAGCAAGCCCAACCATCATGAGTGGCTCTCTTCTCTCTTGCCTTCCCGTTCCTAGCAAGAGCATACAATATCGAGCTTGCCAGAGGGAATCAGAGTCCGAGAAAACAGAGGAATGTCTCTTTTCCACGCGCAATCGATCGATGAAGATATTCAGGTGGGTAGAATATGTGGAGCGAGTATCGGAGGTATGCTCCGCGAGCGAGCTCGTTGGTTGGGGTAGTGGAGGAGGGTCCTTGTATACAACGTCATGATGTGCTTGGCTACCATGGTGAATAGGTGAGATTTCCATGAATACGTGCTTGTATGACCTTGCGATGCCGGCTTTGAGGTTGATAATGAGACGATTTTCTTGAGGCTAACTGGTGTTTGATGGAATGTCCGGTCACATGAGCGGGTTAGGTTAATCCAAGGCAGCATCATGTATGCAATAAGGGTCTCATATAACATTTTATTTCCTTGTTGTCTTTAACAAGTATACTGTAAGGTAATGTTTATAGATTTTGCTGCAGATAGAAGCTGGTCTGATTGGTGGCGTATACGTTGGTTATGATCAAGATGGTGTTGAACGACAGCTAACCAATTAGAGTTGTATTTTGCATTTGACAACTAACTACCTACACTACAACAATTGGTCCATCAGACGATCCTCATGATCAGGCCGAGAACTTCTACACCCACCCTGTCAAGCAGAACCTTCTCATTACATAACCCATCTTAGGACCAGCAGATAGCAAGTATTCGGTGGTTTCACAAACTACACGTATTTGTGGTGGCCCGGTGACATAGGCATCGCGTGCCCAGTACGACTGACGAGCACCCCATTGGCTTGGTGATATACGCTCCTCGATGGTAGGTGCAGGATGAATCTGGTTACATGAGGGAGGGTAATACGAAGACGGTGAAAAGCTCGACCCCTAAATAGATGTAAGCCTTTAAGTACGACTCCCGAGTCGGGGTTTCCGACACGACTACGAACAGTTATGTGGCGCGCAAAGGACGAAATAACTATCTATCTGTTTTTTCTTTTCTCTTAACCTGAGATCAAACGAAGGCGAAGAGAATCCTTCCCCTCGCTGTTCTTTGTGTCTAGACGCCCAAGTGACATATCCTACCCTACAGCTCTACCTATATGATAATGCATTATACTCTAGATAGTACATATGACATGCGTGCATTGACGAAAGATCGAAGCTGTAAGATGTCACAGTTATCTGTTCAGAGATGAATTGTCCTTACACGATGATGTGCATGCACTCCAGGTAACGTTCCACAGCAGCTTATACATACATCGAAGTGTCAGCAAGCGAACCAAGCCGGATTTAGCAGGAAACATCGCGCCCCAAGATCTACCATTAGCATTTGGTGGCTTTGACAAACCTCAGAACCCGACAATAAGGGTCTCAGCTCTACGGATACTGCTCCTCAATATTAGTGTTATATCCTTTTTTTAGCCTCAAGGGTCTATGGCTCGTTTGGCAGAGCTGAAGCTAGACAGTGTTTTAGCCGCGATTGCACACCTAATCACGAGGATAGCACCAGTTCAGCCCTAAAACAAGGCTTGCAGGCAAGTTTGATGATATGTCAATCTGCTGGCAGGCCCGGCGTTGAGACTATTTACTCGTTAGATCGTATGGAGATGATTGATATTGTATTGTATTGAGTCAGCCGCTGATAAGTTGTGATTGGACGATCGATGCATCTTCGATGACCAGTACAACGTCGCAGCGCTCGCTATAAAAATGGCCATGGATCACTAAAAAAGCACAGAGCTTTTTGATCGACCAACAGTGTCGCATTTAAAGACTCGCAGGATCGCCGATAAAAGCAAAGTGTCGCACCAGGGAAAGAGAAAAAATGGGAGCAAGACTGGGTCAGTAAGGATCCTTAATCTGCCGAGTACCTATAGCTAGCTATGCATGCAAACAAACAAGATAACATGCCTGGTGCCTGCAGTTGTTAATCTGAGCAGATAGCGTCTGGGAGGACGTAATATAACGGCACTGGGTCTTTTTAGTCGCTGTGCCGCCGGTGTTAATAGAGGCCATAAATTAATATGCTGCCACATACAAGGCTCCGACGGCTGGATTCCATTGCATTAATAGATGCGGATATTTATTTGGAAGTATCACCAGCCTCATCAATGTGAAATGCATTGCTCTGTTAATTGATTGCTGTGATGGGTAGTCACCGCAAGATGCTCACTGCTCAATTGACCCATATCGCTTTGTCGTGTTCCATGATCCTGGGCTAAGTACTGATCGTCAATCGACAGGCGAGAGTGCACTGGAGAATCGACCGTGGAGGCCAGGGGGAGGTGGTCGCAGGTAGCCTCCACGGAATCCGAGTCTAGACTATACTGTGCCATGAACATACAGAACCCCCCCTGCCTGTTTGCCTGTAACGAACAACTTGTCATGGACATATCGATAGTTGCGATTATCAAGGGTTAAGCTTCAGCATCTCTACTAGTCATACTAATGGGGGTAAACGGCGATCAGCAATGGGAGAACAAAGATTCTCGCCCTAGAAAGAAAGAAGTTGGGCTGATGAAGGTAGTTTCCGAATATAGATAGATCAAGGTTTTCTGAGGGAGACAACGAGAAAAACAGTAAAGTAAAAAAAGGACGCGCACGCCTCTGTGATGTAAATAGCCTGGGCAAACCAGCCTGACCAACCCCGTGTTAACGACTCTCACACCATCCAACGACTAAGATAGTCTAGAGCAGTCCCAACCTCGTTTTGGAGGAGGCTGTGCTCGTACATGATCTGGATCTCGTCATGAATCGTTTCAGTATAGAAGGTAGCGAAGATGGAAATTTTGGTAATGAACGACCGTTTTCGATAACTGTTTTTGCACCTGTGGTTCAATATTGGGGTGTTTATGAGCACGGGCGACAAAGAACCAAGTCTTGAGGCTAGTTTAGATCAAAACGTCTGCGTCACGGGTCCCGCCTTGGCCGGGGGGGCAATCGACTCCAGCTCCAGTGGCAGCAGCGAACCTAGGTACTGTAGGGGCCGGTTGCCGGGGAGTCTAGGGCGGAACTCCCGCTTAAAAGGGCAATTCCAGGTTATCGGTCCGCATCCGGTGTGGCTCCCCAAGAAGCTGCCATGTCCCCTCATTCGTTCTTTCCAACTTTCCAATGCAACGGTCCCAAAGTTCACTGTCTCTTTGCTTGGGTCCATCCATATTCATCCTCCATATTTTCCTCCCCTTCGTTTCTGTTCCCTTCCCTTTCATCTCATCTCATTTACTGTACGGATACTCGTCAATCAATAGTATTCCCAGTACTCGGTCTTTTTATTTCACTCGCTCATTGAGTTCCTTGCAGTTGCCCAGTATTGCTCCGCTTTCCAACTTGAACGCTGTCCCGTCGGTCGCTAAAACCCATCCATCCATCCTTCGCCGATTGATTCGATCCACTTCACAATAGTCCCCTTCCCTTGAGGCGGCGAGCCGCTGCTGGCATCATCCATATTCTTGGCATTGCATTGGTTGCTTGCAAGCCGGCATACCCAGTATTACTGCCACTGCTCTGCCAGTTCCTTTCGCTTGGATCCAAATTTCTTTCTTATCCACAATGCAGAATTACTACGGTGATCCCTACGAGCGGGAACCTCTCGACTCTCAAAACTATTACAATTCCTCGCCGCAGCGGCCCATTCCTCCACCCCATAGTTATACACCAGCTGCTGCCCACTACGACGCTCCTGCGAGATCAAACCACCCCAGCGCCCATCCCGATTCTTCCTATAGTCGCGTGCAAGGCGGCTACGACGACTACCATTCTCAAGGTCGCTCGGCTTCACCTTACGGAGGATCACCTGGCTACGATAGTCCTCGACGCCCATCACCTCATCAAGGCGACCACGACTACCACGGTAATCAAGGCTACAACACCTACGGGGGTGGCGGAGGAGGACATCTGGGGTATGTTTATCTTACATCCCATACTACACCAGGCGCACGCAATTTTGGATGCTGCGTTGGACAGAATGGTAGGAGTTGTACACAGCGTTGCTAACGGTAGTCTTCTAGTAGTGGCATTGGCGCAATGGAGCACTCTCGCTTACCTCCACCTCCCTCACGGACACAGCAGAACCCGTATGGAGGCAACGGAGGCCACGGCTACGGCTACGATTCGCCCCGTGGACCTCCAGGCTCGTCTTCAACATCCCACTTCAATGGAAGCGACCCCTATGTCGATAACCCTTACCATGGATACACCAACTCACGAAACGGTAGCGCCAACCTGGGTGTAGTGAATCCTAATGAGATCGCCGACGATGGAGATGATGGACTGGAATACGGAAAGAGTCAACGAAACTCGATGCTGAGTCTTTCCAATTCAGACCGTGCAAAGAGGGGTGCATCTGCTACTGCTGCAGCTGTTGGAGGTGGTGCGGCTGCAGGCGGCCTGATGAGCGGCAGAGGTCAGTGGTCCCTGGAGCCTTTATTGCGCAATTGCTAACTTTGAACAGGGGGAGCTTATGAAATGAACGCGGCACGCGAAAAGCCCTATGGCTCGGCAGTTAATGATTCCGGGAGAAGCAAAAGGTGCAAATGGCTCATCATCATCCTAGTGTTCATTGTTATCTGCGGTGCCATTGTTGGCGGTGTCGTTGGAAGCATGGTCAACAACGGAAGGGACGAAAGCAAAGCTGGTGGAGCAAAGGGAGAGACGGCCAAGGACGACACGAGAAAGAACGGCGATCTCGGCAAGAACAGTGCCGAGATCAAGGAGCTTCTTAACAACCCCGATCTGCACAGAGTGTTCCCTGGTATGGACTACACGCCGCTCAACTCACAATACCCCGATTGCATGCACAACCCACCCTCTCAGAACAACATCACTCGCGACGTTGCTATCTTGGGTCAGCTCACCAATAAGATCCGACTTTACGGTACAGACTGCAACCAAACCCAGATGCTGATCCACTCAATTCAGCGTTTGGAGCTTGACGACACCAAGATCTGGATGGGGGTCTGGCTGGACAAGAACGAGACAACAAACGAACGACAAATGAGCCAAATGTGGGATATTTTGGATGAGTATGGTGCGGATCCATTCGAGGGCATCATTATCGCCAATGAGATTCTGTTCCGAGAGGAGATGAATATTACCACATTGGCAGAGATTCTGGACGATACGCGCACCAAGCTCAAGAAGAAGGATTTGAAGTTGCCTGTTGCCACCTCCGATTTGGGCGATGATTGGACGTCCGAGCTAGCCTCTGACAGTGACTATATTATGGCCAACATTCACCCCTTCTTCGCTGGTGTCGAGGCAGATGAGGCTGCCGACTGGACCTCTAGTTTCTGGAAGAACAACAACGGCCAATTTTGGAAGTCGGACAAACAAAAGAACATCATTTCAGAGACAGGTTGGCCAACTGGTGGTGGAACGCACTGCGGTGGTACTTCGACATCTTGTACCAAGGGCTCAGTCGCTGGTGTTGACGAACTGAACATCTTCATGGAGGACTGGGTCTGTCAGGCTCTTACGAATGGTACCAACTACTTTTGGTTCGAGGCTTTTGATGAGCCATGGAAGGAGAGGTACAATGAGAAGGGCAAGGAGTGGGAGGACAAGTGGGGTCTGTTGACTATTGATCGTGAGCTCAAAAAGGGAGTCAAGATTCCTGACTGCGATGGCAAGACGCTTAAGGACTTCAGCGCCTTTTCATAAACGACCACGGACACAATTCTACGATATTTCCCAGCCACGATACGTCGACGCCAGAGTTGATATCAGCTTACGGGCACGAGGACATGCATTGGATATAGCCAACAGCAACCTCGACACTCAGTATTTAATGCCTTTTCTTCTTTCTTTTCCCCATGAATCCGGAGTTAGGGAGTACTAGAAAACAGGCGGAAACCTTGCGATACCTGTTCTTTGTTTCATGTTTCGAGTACACCTGGGATGATTATTAACTTGTAGAGACGGACCGGAAGGAAGGTTTCTTATAACGACTCGCGCTTGCGAATGTATATAGTTGATGCATGAGGCAACAAATAAACAGCAAGCGCATTTGTCGAACCGGATTACTGGCTTTTGGCACGAGGCTAGGACATTCGGTTCAGGTGAAGGCGCTTTTGTGTATAGACCGGTCGTTATCGTCATTCATTACAAGCTAAATAGTAAAGCTAGAAGTTCACGTGCTTTTATCCCATGTTTGTGCAATTCATTTGTCCCGATTCAAATCGTCCTCACCCCAATAGCAAAACTCCGAGTCTCATTCCAACTGTCCAGGATAGTAACGCGGCTTAGGCTTCATCTGGGTACACGCCTCCTTCCTGCTGGTCATTTCCGTCTCCGACCACAATCTTGCTCTTAGGCGTCATAGGTCGTGCCAGGGGGAAGGCAAAGGCTCCTCCCTCAAGGCATTCTACTGCAGGGTGCAGAGGTTGAGAAAGTAGCAAAGGTTCAGCAGGTTCAGCTGGCTGAGTGCGTTGAGAAGGCGTTGCAGCTTCACGCCTTTCCAACCTGGTGAGTCGTCTTTGGTAGTCGCGCAGGGCGTTGGCAAGTTCTTCAATGAAGTTAGCCTGATAGTCCAATTGGGCCTTCATATCACGGATGACATGGTCGAGCCCAGGGGGACCAATCGAGACATGAGGCTGATGGTGATGCTGCAGAACAGGCATGTGGGGGGCGGCATTCATATCCTGATGCCCGGCGAAGAAGGGAGCCCCGTTGGGGTTCGCGACGAATGATGAGTCTTGAGCCATATCAAGTCCTGCGCGTAGGTGAGCGGTGGCTTCGCGTTGAAGATGAAGATCGACCATGGCAACGATGCTTGTTCCGCACATGGCTTTGCCCTGGTTACGCCTATACAGAGTCAACATGGCCCAAAGACGAGCGATAAATGAACATACCTCTTTTCGACACGAGCGCTACAAACGTTATGCAAAATGATTCGCTTGTTCTCCTTGCTGGAGTAGATGTAGTCCCCCTTTCGAGTCGCACGGTCGCAGACTTGCCAAAGGGCTTGATACTCTGCCTCCTTGGCCTTGGAGTCGAAAGCCTTGGGCTCTGGTGACGAAGACATGGTAGTTGGTTGGTTTCTTGATTGTTGTTTCGTTGGCTTGATTGGTTGGGATGATGTTGTGGAAAGGACGAGCAAATGTTAGAAAAGAAAGAAGACGAATTTATAGTCTGTTCTGAAGGTAGCTATGAATCACTGCTGGAAGGTGCGGTGGACCGGTTCATCGGACTTGACAAAATTTTGGATGAGGTTAGAATTAGAGTAAATAGTCCGACGGACGACTTATTCTCATGAAACCAAGATTGAGGATTGTTGAAGCTATATCAAAAATCTTTGTTGGCAGATCAGTCTGACCAATCTTCAGATGATGTTGGCAAAGTCTGATGGGAGATTAGGATAGCGTCTCGGCTGTTTCTTAAAATAATAGAATGATTGGTAAAATGGGTGACGACTGAAAAGGAATGAACATGAGTATGTTGGAAGAAAAAGTGTTGAAGAGGCGGGCGAGATGAGAAAGGACACCCGCGGAGAACTAACCCAATTGATGTAACAAATTAATGGCAGATATCCACAAAAGTAAATTGACACTCTTTAATAATTCATTATTCAGAGATAGTAGTCGACTCGAGTTTCTTAGACAGTTCTTCCTCGTCCTTGTCTTTGGTTTCGGCCCTGCCACTCCCCTCCCTCACCTTTCCCTTACTCTTTTCTACATCCTTGATCTCCTCTTCGTCCTTAGCCTCATCCGTAGCCTTCCAGTAAATAGTCGTCATAGAAAACACCGTGTCATGCTTTTCCTCTGGGAAATCGCAACGCTCGTACATCTTTTGGATCTCCTGAATCTCGTCAAGACCATCCGAGGTCATCATACTAGACGTTTAACGTTAGTCACATCATTGATCAGTAGGGAAGAGCCAATTACCTCTCCCAGGCATCCCATCCCGTTCCAATGAAGAGAGCAGGGAGGTGATTTGCGAATGCTTCTTTGTAAACGCCCCTGTACAGATGAACACCGAAGAAGAAAGTGGTCGGGGTGACAAGGTCGTTTCCTGCTGGTGCTTCAACGACAGCATGTCCCAGGTTGCTGAGGAAGGTCTTATCGGAGGCACTGAACATGGGATCTTGGATATAAGTTTCGATCTTTTTACCTGTGACTCTTTCTAGACAATGCTGTTAGTTTTGGTTCTTTGAGAACGGAGTTAACATACCCAGTTCTTCAACAATGATGTCAAAGGCAGCGAGTTGCACGAATGAGGCCCTGGGGTCAACCACCCCCTTTGGATCAAACGTTCCAACGCCGAAATTCACTGCACGATTAACGCAATTGAGACTGGAGGCTTTACTCGAGATGATGTCGCGCAATTTCGTGCAGGATGGTTCAGACTCCAAGCGCTCGCGGTGGCGTCTGTACGATGCTTCAAGCTCGGCTGGAGAATACAAGTTTTCGGTATTTGGAGCCAGGGGGTTGGCGTTGATGTGTGAGTGAGAGGAAGGTGAGTTTTGGTTGAACTTTATGGACTTCGACTTGTTCTTGCGAGATTTGCGAGAGACTTGTGTCCATTCTTGAGAGTCTTTGGGAGAGGACATTTTGGTATCAGGAAGGATGCTAGTGAGGAAAGAGATGGGTGAAGTTGGGATTAAATATGACTATGAGCGGAGTGAATACAACAAAGTGCTTATGACGGAGAAATGATTCTCATGAGAAGTTGGCTGTTATAGTGAGCGACTCAGTGAGGTTGTCGTGAAGATTGAGATTTTGGGACTCCACCGTTTCGGTGTAGTTCGGTGAGGTCAAGGTGAGGAGGGGCGTTTTTCAGTGGCGCTTTCATACATTGATATTCAATTTTGACAACAATAAATTTCCCGACTGGCTTGGATCTGACTATGAGCCCAGAGGTAGTTAAGATCTTACTGATTGCTTTCATCCTTTGCATTTTGTCGTTTTGTGTTGATTTGGTGTTTTACAGTACAGCATTATGATACGTGAGTTAGGTACAAACAACAAACGATGGAACCAATACACATGGTGATTTATCCCGGTGGCCAAACTACAGTACAGCACAACTTGTTGGTACAACCGTCAGCTTACGGTTGTGTTCGTGTCCGTGTCCGTGTCTGTGTCTGTGCTTGTGCTTCAAGGTGTATGTAAGTAGGCTGTACTGTACAACTTGACGCCTAGGTGATACTGGATGGAACGAGACTCTGGGGCTACCACATCAGAAGTCAGCAGATGGAAGATTGCTGACATACAACATTCACCACAGATATGGATATCGGCAAAACTGATCCGATTTTGGAATTAAATCAGTTCATGAAAATGAAGAGAGGTTCTTTTTATTCATTAATGGTTTCGATCTTGATCCCCTGTCAAGCGGGGAGAGAGAGAGGTTGGACTTGGACTTGGAATTTGGGACCCGAGCGCCACGATTAACCTCCCGCAGATCATTGGCCCTGCGCCCCGCCCCTTCCTAGCGCCAGCGCTTAGAATAACCCAACCACAAGCCAGAAACAAGTCAACTTACAGCTTGTCACTCCTTCCTTAGCTTCCTACTGGCTACGCTCTACGGGTCCTGCAGCAGGGGTCACACCCTCCAGGAAGCATCTTCAACGGCTTCTTACTGGCAGACCTCTAAATCACACTGCTTTTTCACTGCCTTTCCCTACTCTCAAGCACAAGATAATCACATCAAATCAAGTGCTTGCAGCCGCCTGGATCCCGGTCGAAAAAATGGCCACCCGTTCCTCGGCTCCTTAAGACCATGTCCACGCCCCCATCAGTGTCCTGCGGCCAGTTCATGAGCCTTTTCCACCTTCAATCTTTCTTCGTTTTTTTCTCCGATAAGGAGTTGACTTGTTGGTATTACTGCTTGCTTGTTGGTTCGTGACATGTTCATCGCTTCAAGAGGCTGAGCCTTATCACATCGACACGAAACATAGCAACGACATTTGTTTGCTCTAGCACAAACACCACACGCTTACCGATATATACTCACACCATTCACAAATCGCAAACATGCGGACGTCGGCTCTTCTCACCATCGTCCTCGCGACAATCGTCTCTGCTCACAGTGTAATCACCTACCCTGGCTGGCGCGGCAACAACCTCATCACCAACGAGACCTTTCCATATGGCATGCAATGGATCTATCCATGTACGTCCATCTATTCACTCCACAACATTGGGCAACCAACTAACTAGTGCAAAGGCGGCGGTCACAATGTTACGACAAACCGCACATATTGGCCCACGACAGGCGGTGCCATCGCTTTCCAGCCCGGCTGGTTCCGCGGTCACGAGACAGCATTTGCCTATATCAACATGGGTTTTGGCGACGATGGTCCAGACGGCGGCCCTGCGAACATGACTCTTCCCATGGTTCCCATGTTCCAGATCCTCGGTCCCACCAACAATCCTTTCCCAGGAACAATTTGTCTCCCTCAGGTGCCTCTGCCAAAGAACACGACAGTAAAGGCCGGTGACAAGGCGACAATTCAAGTTGTCGAACTCGCTGTGCACGGTGCAGCTCTCTACTCTGTATGTTACATGCTGTTAATTTACTCCAGTGTTCATGGTCTAACAAAAGCAGTGTGTCGACATTATCTTCGCAGAGCCAGGCGACAAGAAGCTCAAGGAAGTGAACGAGACCAACTGCTTCAACTCGACCGACATCGGCTTCGCAGAGATCTACACCATAACGACCAAGGAATCCGGATCTGATGAGTTGGTGAGCGAGTCCGGCGCCACTCTGACATTCCGTCAGTTAGGCTGGCTGCCTTTGGTGGCAGCTGGACTCTGGGCTTTTCTGCTAACGTGACGAGATGAAGAAAACGTATATCTGAAAGCATAATGAACGGCGTTTATGGACGGAAATGGGATATCCCTGAATTTTGTTGTTTCTTTAACTACTTCTGGTAGCCCCGATTTGGGCCGAAGTCTTGCTATGGTGTTGGAAGAGCTTCTATATTGCTTCATTCATTTGAGACACTACATCAAACACCCACTTTATTATGATTATCAATTTCACTGCCAATGTTTCTACACCAGTGTGACGACGAAAGCAAACCTGCAATGAATCTAATAGTGTGTATTTGATCGACCTGATACCGAATAGCGGGAAATGAGCTAGGCCAACCAAGCTCAGAAACCTTGCTATGGTAAAACCGGTATCCACCTGCAGTCCTATGTAGTTATCTTC
Organism: Fusarium camptoceras; assembly: GCA_004367475.1. NCBI lineage: Eukaryota > Fungi > Ascomycota > Sordariomycetes > Hypocreales > Nectriaceae > Fusarium > Fusarium camptoceras. The sequence continues at coordinate 29,302 of QGED01000045.1, read as the reverse complement.
TAATGCCGTGCTTCTGTCGTTCTAAGTCACGCGGAACCCGGCTTGGCGCTGCGACACCTGCATTGCCGCCGTTACCATCACATTTACGGAGCTACCTTGGTACATTCGGCCGCGACAGACTTGACACGCTCCTCTGAGCTAAGTCCTGCAGCAGTTTCGATCCACCCCTTGATACCGAGATTGGCTGCCTCAGCCTTTGACGTGGAAAGAAGTGTGCCAAGCGCCACGAGACCACGGTACAGAACTTCTGAGTCTGTTTGACCATCGCGGGAAAGGATTGTACCAAGAAGGATAGCCAGACGACGGCGTTGGTCGGGGGTGAGAAGACGCTCGCGGTGTACGAGAACCGATAGGTTGATTGCTGCTGTGGTGGCCGCAATGAGGACGTTACGGTTCAAGGGTCCAATAGGGTTTGAGGATACACCAACGATGCGCTCCAGAAAAGAGATGGCTTCATCCGATTGAGCACTAACAATCGAACGGCCATTGGCTGTAGAGAAAATGTTTGCAAGGGTACGGAGACCCATCATGGCCGCGTTCTCGTTGGGAGCTTCGCCCTGGGGTAGGGATGATGCGAAAGCAAGATCAAGAAGAGAGCCGACGTTTGGATCAGAGAACTGCGCAACAAGAGGGTACTTCGCAACGCAACGGAGAAGATCCAGAGCGGCTAGGCGATCCGAATAAGGCCACTGGGTGAGGATACGGACGAGGAGAGGCAGAGCAAATTGAGGAACAGGCTTATTGGACTCGAGAGCAGTGCGCAACTCGGATAGCGTCGATTCATCAGAGGGGTTAAGAGCAGCGTCCTTGCGGCCTGATGAAACCATGTTCTTGTTGATGGTAAGAATCTTGTTGAACATAGCTAAGAACGTCAGTAAATGTGCAGATGCAAATGAACAGACAGCTTACCTTCGTATTTAGCAGCTGTGATGCTAAGATAGTCTTTCTGGGGGAGCACCTTGGGCTGAGTGTTCTCGCCAGGACGATACCGCGACTCAGTACCAAGAGGATCAGGACCACCAGGTTCTGAAGTCTGACCCAGAGTAGCACCCTTGGTATTTTCTGTGATAAAGTTGGCCACATTATCGAGATAGGAGAGTGGTAACTCATTATCACCCAGGAACTTTGTGGCTCGCTCGTAGGGATTCTCAGAGAGGTTGTAAGGAAGCTTGAGCGGAGGCTTGCCGTCCTCAATATCTACGTCGAACACATAGTCGTACATTTTGCCGTTGTATTCGACTTTCTTGCCGGTGCTGGCGACAGCATCAACAACCGTTCCGACGTTGACCCATTGCTGCTGGCTCATTGACCATGTGTGAGCAGTGACAGCACCATTGTCCTCCTTGATCATTTGAACTTGTCCTTCCTTGGTACCGGCCTTGGATGTCAGAAAATCGGGGCCTGGGAGCTTTTCCTTGTTGATGCCTCCAACTTGTTGCTGAGGAATCGAAGACGATTTCACAGATTCCTCGAACTCCTTAAGCGTCGCTTGATCAGCAGTGCGTTCAGAACTTCTCGTGAAGACGCGAGCAATGCTATCACTGGCACCTGTGACGATGTCTCCAGTCTCGGGGTTCGCCGCTACTGTCCACACAGAGATAGCGGGGTGAGTAATAGTCTGCACGCAGTCGTTGCCCTTCCAGACCCTGACAGTGCGGTCCTCTCCAGAACTGACAAGTTCACCTGTAGGGAGACTTGTGATGCTATAGACAAAGCTTTCGTGCCCATGGAGTTCGGCAACCTGCTGTCCGTTCAGTTTCCAGAGACGTATGGTACCATCGTTGCTGGCGCTCGCAATATCAGCGCCGCTGGGATGGCTCTGAGGAACCCGACAAAGAGCGCGAACAACATCGGGTGTGCAAATAGTTGACTTTGGTGCCACTTCTCCTGCAGTAGACTGTCGTAAATCGAAGACACGGATGTTCTTATCAGCGCAACCAGTCACTACTGTATAGTCATCAAGAGCTATAACACTCCAGACTGACATGCCTTCATGACCGCTGAGAGACAGCTCTGTCTCCCACTTTTGAGGACTCCAGACCCGCGCTTGGCCGTCCCATCCGCCAGACACCAAATAATTACCGCTAGGGACAGCGTCGATGGTGCAGACATTGTGGGAGTGGCCGATCAGAAGACGTTCGGCGTTATCGGCGCTGGTTGCGTTGGGCGACTTGACCTCAATGATTGTATCTTTTCCACCAGAGACAACATAGCCATCAGGGTGTTCGCTAGACGGAGGGAAGAAGGAGAGAGAGTTGACATATTCGGAGCCGCGACTCAAGAGGGTTGCTTCAAAATTCGGAGGTGTTTCTTGCGTGCGACGCCATACGCGGACGCTGCAGTCGCGGGAGGCGGTTAAAACGGTGTCGGGAGAGGGGAAGCTTGCGGCTCGAACCTAGAAAGCCTATCAGTTGGGAGTGCCGGTTGGTGTGATGCGGAAAACGCCTACATCGGCTTCATGGCCGGTCAGTTGCGCCGACAGCTTAAAGTCGGCCATTTTGTTTAGGGTGATGGACAAGATGGATTGTAAGTAACACTGCTGAGTGCAGTGGATGGAAGCTGGATGATGCAAACGATAAAGAAGAGAAGAGAGACAACGGCCTGCTATCTGTTCAAGGTAAAAGTCATGAGCACCAAAGGAGAATTACGATAGCGAGATTTTCTGTATCATAAAAAGTCATCAAAAGAGCAGCTTGACAAATTGTAGAGTCGTTGACAGATCATAAGTGGTCAGTAATGGAAGCCGATCGATTGCCCCTTCTTGTCCGTCCAGCTTAAGCCACACTGCGTCACCAGGCACCAGCCACCTCCACTCAGCCGGACATGGACAACCAGGACTTAGAACAAAAAGCAAGTAGACCAGATGACAACTTGAATTAAAACAAGAGAGGTGATAGTGGTAGGTATGGAGCCTTGAGCAACAATGTCTAGTTACGGACAACAACTATCCTTTGTTACCAGATACTACTACTACCACCACCAATCTCAGCTGTACAAGGTAATCTGCAGCACCCCGCTTCGTGGCGGTGCAAGTCTCGAAAGGAAGGTCCACCGCCTTCATTCCATCAACCCCGCTGTACGAAGTGGGCAAGCGTGACCCTGTCTTTTGAATGCGCGCTGCTGTTTCCCCATCTTCGCAAAGATTTGGCAATTTATCACCGCCCACCCTCCTTTTAACTCCTCCTCTTCTCTTGCACGGGGGTTCGATTTGGGGACACACTTGCGCTCCTCTACTCTGCGACTCTCCCCGACACTACCACGACTTGTACCGTCTCCTTACCGTTTCCCAATTCTTCATCCCTTTTGTCCAAGTCTTGTCCTAGTCATCGCTTGAGAGAGACGCTCCACACTTCTGCGACGACACGCGATAATCATTGCCACGAGTCACGATACGAATCGCTCTTAACGACGCCTACGACCGTTACGACTTTATCTCTTCTTTAGAACTTTGACGTTCAGCTCTCACTGGGCATTCTCTTTTTGTCTATTCGATATCACTTCACAATTCGACCTGCCGCAATTAGCTTGAATCCACAAACACCACCAACCATCGATTCTCACAGCTGTCGCAATGGCTTCTGAACCCCGGCAGTATCATCCTTTGACCTGCCACGGTCACTCCCGACCCGTTCCCCATATCGCCTTCTCAGCTATCGACAAGGAGCCTGACAAAGACAAGAACGATGTCTACTACATGATCTCGGCCTGCAAAGGTGCGTTATTGGGCTTCTTTTAGTGAAGCATATTTTGACGTTTATCAGATGGCAACCCGATGCTTCGCAATGGTACCAACGGCGACTGGTAAGACAGCCGTGATATTGGTTTGGGGGCCTTCTGACATGTCTAGGATTGGCACTTTCATCGGCCACAAAGGTGCTGTTTGGCAGGCAAGGCTCAGCCCCGATTCTCTCAATGCCGCGACTGCATCGGCTGACTTCACAGCGTAAGTTAGCTCAAACGGTAAATTATCGTTTAACTTACACCTTTGTAGCAAGATTTGGGACACTTACACCGGCGAGCTGCTTTACACTCTCCAGCACGAACACATTGTACGTGCTATTGCGTATCCTCCCGACAACTCCGATCTCATCGCGACTGGTGGCATGGAGAAGAAACTCCGTATCTTTGACCTCTCAGAGCTCGCGGCGGCTCCTGGATCTCCTGCTACCATCAACGCCTCGACTGGATTTGAGATTGGCGAAGGCGTTCACACTGGTTCCATCAAGTTTATCTGCTGGACCCAGGACCCCAACATTGTCGTGACAGCCTCTGACAAGACGATTCGCTGGTTGGACCTGCCCAGTCGAGCCTGCATCCGACACGAGGTTCTCGATGGAGACATCAAGTCTTGTGAAATGGTATCATTGGCTCCCCAGTATGCTTCGCCTAATGATATTGGTGGCGGAAAGCCAGTGCTCGCTGTCGCGGCTGGAAAGACTGCCTATTTCTGGGGCGGCGTCCAGGCGATGGACGAGCTTAAACGTATTTCTCTGCCCTATACGATTGCCAGCGTGTCGCTTGACCTCAAGGGTCGCAAGCTGGTTGTTGGCGAGGAACCTGGTACATGGGCCAAGGTGGTTCAATATGACGATGGCACGGAGATTGATACACACAAGGGACACCATGGTCCTATCTGGTCGATCGCATTTTCCCCCGATGGCAAGCTTTACGCAACGGGATCTGAGGATGGTACTATCAAGCTGTGGAAGAACTGTGAGGGCTATTACGGTCTTTGGCGCGGAGGCGGAGAAAGAGCTGCAGAATAGGAGCGCGGGTCTATTTCGGCTACGTCAACAGCTGACCTAGAAACGAACAGACAACGACCCAAGACCGTTTCTACTGAGGGGGGTGAAAGTCCAATATCTGTTGGCCAGGAGAACATTGGCCCTGCTGGTAATAGGATCAAATCAAGAGAAAACAAATGTTCGGCCGTGTCAGTTGGAGCTAGGACTAACGCTTGGACAAAGCCTCTCTGTTAGGCCATTCGCGTACAATGGGGAGGAAGGGTTCAGGATTTATGTTAGACACATGTTTAGGGGTGGAGGGCCTCGACGGCCCGCTGAATCGGGGGGAGATTCTCAATATCTATCTGCAGACGCCATTAATACCAGTGTACTACCAGCATATCTAGATACGCAATCCGACCCCATCCAGTATCAACAGACCTTGATCTCAAATGTCCCTTGCACTACCTATGGCATGATACCTAGACCTTTAAAACGTCTATACGACGAGTAATTCTTTGCAACGCTACTACAACAAATCCAGAGACCACAGACTACAGGATATCTCACCGAACACTACGAGTCCACACCACCGGGGGCACAAGTTCCATGGCCCAAAACAACTTCCCAATTTTACTGGGAAACATACTTACTTGGATTCAGTGTCGGAGTCATCTGACAGATGGCGTCGAAGTCGAATGCACGTATGCTCAAAGGGCTCAGTGAGAATGAGGTCAGCGCGATCCTTGGAGGACAAGTTCATCAACTCGGGTTGGCTGATGATCTCTTCATCGCCGTGGGTACAAATCTCACCCCCATCAGGGTAGACAATCGCCCCGTCACCCCAAGTGTCGTCGTGAGTGACGTAGACATCGTGCTCTATACGAGGCTTATCGACGATCATCCAGTTCTTCTCGACACGGGAATCGAAGTAGAGACGATGCTTTTTCTTGGCCATACCGTGAACAGGACGATGACCGCGGTTGTTGGCTGGAATGGTGACGGAAGTGTTAGCCTCGAACGAGAAGGTGGGATGGCGAGAGCTATCGGATGAAGAGGGAGCATCTCCGGGAGACTTCAGAATACCTTCGGGAGTGGCCTCAAAGTCAAAAGTGAATGTTGAGTTAGGTTTAGTGAGCCTGAAGGTGAAGGGGGGGTGCTGAGAGGTCGCCGATGAAGAGGCAATATCCTGAGCAGACTCTGGGTCGCTGTTAGCGGTTGGGGAAGTGATCTTTTTGCCCTTACCCTTAGGGTCAGAGACAGAAGTCATGATTTCCTTACCTTAAGACATTGTGTTGGTAGTAGTTGCTTTGATAGTTGATGAGTGGAAAGGGATCATGAGAAGGTATGGAATGCAGATGCAGAGTGAGCAAAAGTACCTTCAGGGACTAGGTTGACGAGGGAGGAAAGACTCTACGTTTCCATGGGAAGCCCGATGATTCTATAGACCTCCTGCGAAGTGAAGTGCCGGGTTTCTATTCAGTTACTTGGACTGTTCCTTATGCATTCGTTGAGTGAAGCGTTATATTCACCTTAATATTGAAGATGTTTCCAGATAGGGAAAAGTACTTCCACAACCTTTACGAGTGTGCTCAGTATCGAGTTGCAAGACATCGAAATTAGTTAATGAATGCTTTGTTGTGTTCGTGCATGTTTACAAGATCAAAAGGAGAGACCATTAGTATTGTCCGACAATTGAGTAGATGTTCTTTGCCCTCTTTGTTATGCGAGAGAGTTGTCCTGGCGTGAGCCTGTTGCCGACTGGACGCATTTAGCAACAACGCGATGGTGAAGGCTAGTCACACAAACAGCATTCAATAATACTTTGACTAACTAAATAATTAAGATAGCGAGAATCGTGACCTTTTGGCTGCTTGCCAGCCTCGGTGGTTGAATGGCTTCTCTGTAAGTTCCAGTCGTACAGTAAGTTGCTAAGGAGGATATGATCTTGGAACTCGGCGATAATAGCAGCAACGATTACTTTAGGTCACTTGTATGACCTGAAAAAGTTTGGAAGACTCTAGATAACGAATTAGGAGGCATTAGACCCAAGAGCATGCCGGTATGGCAACTCACTACGCTTCCAATTCTCACCAAAATTTGGCTCGCGATGGGGCTTCTGTCACAGACAGCTCAATTACTGGGCAATGTTTCTACGAATTAAATTTAGATAAAACATAGAAACGTGATTTTACTTGTAAATTCTTCGAACCGCCCTTTGAATGCATCAATAAGATTGGTAGGTGGTCGGCTGTTCCAGATGGAGAGAGGAACACCTGAAAGTCGTGTTGCTACAATTGAGCTCCACGAGAGCTCCCGGCATAATGTAAAAGGTACAAATTAATCAAGAGTTAGTTATCTCGAGAATTCCAGTGGTATGAACTCACATGTCAAGAACAAAGCCTTCCATAGTCATCATGCAGCTATTTCAACTCATGTCGCCCACTGATGCAGGGAATGTACGATGGACTTCAACGGCTGTGCGACTAATCAGACGCTATGACAGGATAGCATGTTTTCCATGTGGAAAGAGATGCAAATTGTTATTCGCAGTCTTGACAGGGCTGGCAAACTTACCTGCCGCGTCTACCTAGGTAGCCTGTAGCCATGAACGTCTACCAAGATACCAAGCTGTCAACAGTGGACCAGACCCTATATCGAGCTGTCTTAATACTCTCAAAGGAACGATATCCCAGTCAACTAACTCAATCGGATCCGACGATGCACCGGAAGCCCCGAAGCCCGGATCGTCCGTGGTTTGCTGGTATCTTGCCGGCCGAGGCATCTCAAGAACAAATGGTACAGCACAGGACCAACACAGTTCTTAGCATTATGTCTAGACCAGGCTATAGCAGGGGATTCTGCTTATTCAATCTTGGCTTCTGCTGTGCCACTTGTCCAAGTGGAGTGTGTTGCTGGATGGAGAACGAATTGTTTTCCCACGTTAGCTTCAAGGTACAGATTGGCGAGCTGAGGGATTGTCATGACAGAATTGGGAAAGTCGACACGCTGATCAATTGACGAGGCGAGGGTGCCGTGTACCGAAAGCAGACAAGGCCTCTGCCAGTGACAGTGAGATCCTGCAGACTTGGTTGCTTGGCAGGACGAGGTCAATTGTCTACAGGAAGCAAAAACAGAAGCAGAAGCTGAAGCTGTTGGTGTGGCAATGTACCCCGTACAAGCATGCATTTTGTAATTCAGCATATCTTGGGGTGAAAAGCAGGGCAGTGAGATGACCAGCAAGGACATGATCAGAGGGGGGTTGGCGAGAAAAGTCCCGCGGTTATTTGCATGAGCAATGGTTCGTCTGTTGGAGGTTGACTGTAGTGTACGATGTAGAATTTTATGAGATATCATCTTTTCTCGACTGAGGTGTCACATTGTACAGTAATGTGAGGAGGGGGAGAGGAGGCAAACGGGTCTCAAGAAGACCAACAACAGAGACAATGAAGACAATAGCGTACGGAAATTCATTCCGGTACCGTTTGTTGGAAGGGTACCTGGGATACGAATTTCCACTTCCCTCTCCGGCTCTCTGTTGCGAGTCAAGTTACAGTACATGCGCCACTACGGGAAGAGACATATTTTTTTCTCTTTTAGCCAAGCCGGAGACGTTTACAAAAATGACTTGTTCGTCGATTGACTCGTCTTTGTCTTTGGACAATCCTTGCGTGGAGATACTACATACTTCCACTCGTCCGGACCTGCAGGGTCCAAGCTTGTGTGGATGGTAATCTGGCATTTCACTACTAAGTGAGTAAGTCAGTTGAGAATAGCTTCAATGACGAGACAGATCTTTTCTGCTAAAAGCTTGGGTGACATCATGTTGCGTTTGAACGATCAAGGGTCTGCTTGGTTCACTAAAGATGTAGAGTAAATTCCAGGAGAGAGAAAGAATGAAGATGATGGTTCTTGAGATAAGAAGAGAATGCGATGCAATGCAATGCATGGACATTGATATCCTGAGACGTCGCAAGAAGAGCCAAATGCATGCGTCAGTGAATTGAATCAAGTACCGACAGGAAAAAGAAAAGTTTGGCTGAACTGCCTGCTGCAAATTACCGAACACATTCACTAAAAAGCAATTCCATGGCAGTGAGTAAACAAAGAGAACCCGACAAAGACACACACACTCATCATGGAAATGGTTAGCCGAGGCGGCCCGCTGCAGGGACGTTACGCCGCGCCGCATGTCACCTAAAAAGGTACGTACATCCATATGTACAGTACATCAGTGCCTAGGCAGGTACTAAGGTACAGAGTACGGATTCTTCTTGCTGCTGTTTTCAGCTCTAAGGTTTTGTGTTACGCTGCCTGCAATACAGAATTGATTCAGGCGTTGGTGCAAGTTTCATTCAACGTTTTCTCTCCAAACGGTGTGGCGTGGAATTACGGTACAAAAACTCCGAGATAATCTAGCTAGTAGGTAGTATATGGAATCAAAGAGGTAAAGAAGGATGATATGAGATGCAGGATGCAGGTGTCCGCGTCAGATGAAAGACATGCCTCGGTTTATGTGTCGAGGTGAGATTTTAAGGTAAACGTGAATGTGGGGAGTATAGGTAGGTATCCTGCATCTGCATAATGTCCTGTACTGCGGAAGCGGATCCGACAGAGACAGAGATGATTTACTAATAGTAGAACAGGGCTGATCTAGCAAACGGGGAAAGATCAACACTGGTTGATAAAATGACAGACAAAAACAATTCGACGTCATAAGACTCATCGAGATCGAAAAGATGCAATTCATAACTATTCTCGTATACTGTACACATCATTTTGAGACTCTTAAACACCATGGTGATATGATGTGTTTCAACGCCACAAGTTCCAACCAGGTTAGTCTGCGGCACATTATTTTAGTGACATTGAACTAACCGACTAAACCTAAACACGCGCCGCAATAATGCCACTGGAAGCCGCAGAGATGCCGCTGCTGTCAGTCAAGGTCAACGGGGTTGCTCTGTCGTACACTATTCGTATTCCCGGTGAGCTACGGCGATAGTTACCGTATAGTATGGATGGTCCTTCTACACGCGCGATAATCAGGTCCGCGTCTATTGACAATGGCGACTCCCGGCTCCGAAAGCACCGTTAAGCCCAAGGAAACGGGGCCTCGTGATCCCCGTAAAACATCCCATCTGCCCTGTACAACGAACGACGGTTCAACGAGTATTTCCCGCGATTTGTGCCATGTATTTTTAAACCAAGATTTTGGTGTGGAGATACAAGGGAACTAACACTAGCCATCGCCATGCCCTCCGTTCCGGCCCCCTCCGCTCACGCGTTTCTGGTGGGCAGAGACAGAGGCAGAGTCAGAGTCTGGTCTCTTGGAATGGGCTGTTGAGAAATCAGGCCACTTTCTTCAACCCTAGTAATAGTTTCACGGCCAAATCTTCCTTGGTCCGCTTGTCACAGATACTGATGACCGTTTGATGGTATTTCTGATCCTCACACTCACAATCAATCATTATTCCAATGCTTGTTCCCGATGTTCTTTGACACTAGACTAGGATTGGGATGACTTTCCGACGGAATTTTGCATGTCACTGACCTAGTGAGGGCATCGCGACGTAATCTCTGGGAGATCGAGATGATACATACCATGAGGCTTTAAACTATTTGGCAGAACAAATCGTATTTTTGGATGATGGATTAGACTAGACACGTGGAATATTCCGATCGCAGTGAGCAAGTGCTGTACTGTATCTCGGGAAAATGGAGCTTTAGCTTGAGCTTGAGCTTGCTGTGAGAACAGACATTGACAAGGGTTTATGTTGGTTGTGTTGTATGCACGGCATTGAGAAGAGTGGACACTCGACACTCGACTTACTGACAATGTTGGGCATCTTATTATTTCGAGATTCCAATGCATGGTGAACCTCTAGAACGTCCTTCTGGCCGCTGTGAGAAACTTCTGAAGACATCCAAGTCTGGACCATCTCGGTAGTCGCAATCCGACGATGATCCTACGTTTGTCATGATCTACACGTTTTCTTGTCTCCCGTCACCCAAGGATTAAAACGGTAGGGCCCAATCCACAATTAATTTTTGCCGAATTCCCCCTTTGGGCACCTCGTTAAACGCCACTGTACTCCATCCTCGGCCCTCGCCAAACGTTTTGGAACGTTCATGACCTTCTAGGCGCCTTTCGGGAACAAGACAAAGATCAACTAGACCAAAACTGCCACGAGGAGATGCAGAAGTAGATGCAAATGCAACTGTTGGTTGTAGTATCTCCCTTTTGCCACAGCGCGGAACGATGCCGGGTAATAAGATGGAGATGCGTCTGTAACACGGGGAATGTTAATACTGCAGGGCAGGTCTGGATCGATAGGCGAGGAGCGGTCGCTTCGATGAAAACGGATGCGAATAGCAATTCGTTGTTCAATTAAAAGCTCGAGTAAATTTGAGGCTGACTCTATTAGTGGCCAAGGAGTACAGTAGGAGTTGCTGTAGTGTGTAGTGGAGGGAGGATGGATGTTGCGGATACGAGCGAGATAAGTGTTGGGTTTGGGTATTCCTTTGATGGAGAAGCTTAACGTCGTAAACGCGAGGCCGAGATGTTGCATCCTTGGGCAAGAGAGTTGATACCTACCTACACATTCGCTTACAATATTAAATGTTAGTTCAATTGATGCTCTGTATTTACAAACGAGGTTGAACTGGAATATTGACACAAGGTCAGACAAGGACAAAAAGAGACAGAATTGCCTGCATTACGAGTCATGATTGGCGGCCCGACGCTCTGACAGTTAATTCAGCCCTTAAGGCTGTGTGAGTGTACCTGTACCTGTACCTACCTACCCTCGCTTATTGTGCTAGGTGTTCTGGACCTTCTGGAAATCCCGAGCTGCAGCGGGAGATAATATTTTGACAGCGCTTACAGCGTAAAGAAGAAAGAGCCGGTAGTGGATGACGTTGACTACGCGTTCAGGATTTGTCGCCTTTCTTTTTCTTCGGGTAGATACAGTAGGTAGCTGCATGCAAACAAATAAATGCCTGCTTTAGTTAAGGATTGGCATATTCTTTCGCAGGTCTTTGTTTTCGTGCATTACAGCAGTCAAGCGAACCTAGACAGGGATGCAAGTAACTGAAACCCACAGATAAACCCATTCGTTCACCTTGATATCCATTCTCGACCGTTCGTTTTTCCCTTGCGTTTCGCTAACGGCCAAGGACCAGGCCACGCAGCGTCGATCACGGGAAACGGGAGCCATTGCTTTTTCGACCTGTTTCAATAACGACCCCTCGCTGCTTTTGCTTTTGCCTTTGCTTGTGCTTGTGCTTGTGCCTGCTTCTGTCGGTAGCCGCTGTGATACGATGCAGGGCCTTGCTTGACTCGAGCAAATTAAAGAGAGAAGAGAAGAGAAGAGGTGTGTCACTAGGATGGTTGTGAATACGCACGCACTTAAATGGTGATGGCGATGTAAATCTTGCAAGGGACAGAGTGTAGATTACCTGGGCAGTTTATCCGGTAGAGTTCTCTCAATACTGTCCGTGAAATGATGCTTGTCTACGATAAAAGAGAAAACGACCGATGGGACTTGAAGTTGCCCATTACTTGGACGACAATTCCATGGCATGGCATGGAGTGGAAAGTCAAGTAGGTACCTGTACTCGTACAGGTACCTTGACCTTGTCGATGCTCAGGTACGTACCTCTTGGACCGGCCGCCCCCGCCAGTCTTATGGTGCGGTCGTATGACGCGGAACAGACTTGTCGGGCGCTGTCGCTCTAAGCTTTCCGTACCAGACGGACAATCCTTGACTACCAGATTTTCCCAGCTGTACAGTTACAGCTACAACCAACAGGGAAAAATTAAGTCCAATTGCCTTTTGACCATGGAAGAAGCTATATATCGCTTGCCCCGTCTCGCCATCCCAAAAAAAGTGTCTGACCATCCCCATCCCATACATTCAACAACACCACGAAAACACTTCTCTCACCACTACCGTCTGATATCGATACCTCAATTCTCTGACGGCTCAACAACAAGGCAAACATTACTTTACTCAACTATACTCTACCTGCTCAACTCGGCTTAAATACACATACACACACACACACGCCCTTGCTGTATATCCACACACCCCCTTGATTCTTCAACCATATCACCCATCACATCAATCAGCCAACACAAATCTAAACCACCTCATCCTTCATCAAATCGATACAATGGCCGACATATCGTTCGACTACTTTGATCATCCTCAGAACAGACAGGTACGTTGTCGACTCTCCATCTCGGTCCTTTCCCTTCCCTCTGTCTCCACGATTATACTGTACGCCACACCCCCTGGTCTCGTCAAGTCTGGGGCATTGGCATTGGCATTGCAGTTTATATGGCACATATCTTCCCCTACTGCCCCCCTCACCTCACCTCACCTTCACCTCATCTCAGCCCATTCTTCCCTTTTGAGCAGCCCACAATCTACAACCTTAACTTGACCTGCGACTATCAATATCATCTTTATATCACATCTACCCTCTCACCACTAGTTTCAACTTGTACCACACCATAAAGCACCTCATTCATACTCTTTCATCCATCCATCCATCCATTTCTTCAAGGCTTTCTGTTCTAACAACCTACTATAGCCTCTCGGCTTCTACGACCCTGCAGACTTCAGCGGCGATTCGGCTCACTCTCCCGACTCACCACTCTCTCCCGTCTTCACCAACCCATATCAGCTCCCCGTCTCCAACGATTGGGTAGGCTGGGACGACAAGGCTACGCTATCACCTGATCTTGACGCTCTTCCCAAGCAGGAGCCCTTTGAAGGCATCAACCTTTCTGCCATCCCCTCAAGAAACAGTATGGAGCTCAGCCCCGCTATCAACCCACACGACCTCTCAAGTACCATCCCTGATGCTGTACCTTTTGGCCGAGTCGGCCTCAATGACATCGACACTCAACCTTTGTTCCAAACTCCCATTCCTTCCATCTCTTCTCAGCCTTCTCATCTCCCACCCAACATGATGCAATCCACCAATCCCTCTCAGATGTCTTCCTCTCTTGGAAGTATCGCCTCCAAGGATGCCAATGGCCGATATCCTTCACGCAAGCGCAAGTCCTCAGGCTCAGGAAGCTCCTCTTCTCGATCGTCTACCTCTCCTCCTCCCGCGACCCGCCGCCACTGCTCTCCTCCCAAGAAGACCGCTCACAACATGATCGAGAAGCGCTACCGTACCAACCTCAACGACAAGATCGCCGCTCTTCGTGACTCCGTGCCAGCCCTGCGCGTCATGGTCCACCGCCTGGAACAGCCCTGTGTCGAAGGCATGGAAGAAGACGGCGACGAGGACCTCGGTGGTCTCGCCCCAGCCCACAAGCTTAACAAGGCCACCATCCTCAGTAAGGCAACCGAGTACATCGCGCACCTTGAGAAGAGGAACAAGAGCCTCGTTCAAGAGAACGGCCAGCTCCGAAATCGCATGGAAGGCTTTCAGATGATGGTCATGTCTCGAGATCAAGGACCCCCAGCAGGCGTCTGGGCATAGACTGCATTTCTTGGCTTGTTCTAGACGTGGTTTTTAGAATATTCTGCTATCTTTTCTCTGTGGTATTATCTTTCTTTTGGATCGACAAACTGGAAACGCAACGCAACGCAACGCAACGCTTCGAGCCTGTGTAACTGACGAATCATGATATCCCTGGCGTTTACTTCCTTCACAAACTCGGCGTTCAAGAAGATATGGGAAAGGCATTCTGTTGACATTTCATGGCGTCATCGAAGCGAGCTCGACTATGTAATGAGCTGTTTGAACAAAAGAATATGGGAACGTTCCTGGTGGAATAGTATAAACAATCTCCAATACACATTTAATGTCTTGCACTATCTATCTTCATACATTCAAAGCTAACCATTGTGATTCTAACCTGTATACTCAAGACATAAAACCACCAAAGAGCCACCCCGCGGAGATATTAGAATAGCTTGAGCCTCAAAACTCGCTTGTAGATCATCGTGGGTCTCTAGGTCAGATGCAGGGTCCATGGCCCGTCCCATCTGTTCTAGAAAGGAAGAAACAACAGCAGGGGTAAGTGCATGTCAGGCCATGGTAGTCAGACTGTGACTCGGTACGTGGGACAGGTGATGTGATAGAGATCAGGCCATTATGGGTCGTGGCTCAGATGGTGTATGTTCCCACACGTGGCTGATGAGCATGGTGAGCGTGTGTTAAACAGGTGATCGTGGGATGGATAGAAGAAGAGGTGTAGTTGTTGGGTGGTGAACTGTTGGGTACGGATACCTGACCGTTACATTGGAATGACAACAGATCAGTTATTACGTCCGACTAGGCGTAACAATACGTCTAAGCTTAAGATGACAATCAACTTGTAGTTCGCTCAATGTGCGTGTACTGAATTGACAACGTCGTAACTGAGTCAATGGTGCAAAACAGCAGAAGAATGACTCTGTCCAGACAGACAGCTTCAGATATTCAGAGTTTAGCTTTAAAAATACATAAAGAAAGTTATCAAGTCATAGCCTTCAAGGCAAACTCAAACTCTATAGCAATAGTATCCTCCCATCGTGAATCATCCTTCAACGGCTCCCACCCTAACTCGCGACTCTTGTCTCCTCGTCTCTGAGAAATAACAGCACTGCCCAGCAAAATATATGAACAACTTATAGCAAGACATTTATTGAGAACAGATAGCCGCCTCTGTAAAATCCTCATCACCCCCATACCATGCCAGACTCGCCTCAGCGAGTGAAACACGCTTCAGCTCTGCGGTGAGTTTGCTCCGATGGTAACCAAATCTCGCAATACTCTTGGCGATATACAAACAGCTCTGGTTCCCATAATTGGCAAATTAAAAGCTCTCTTTTCCGGGAGGAATCTTCTCCCCGTCGAGAATCTTGTTCGTGGTAAAGGTGTACAGATTCGCGATATCTTCAATATATGTATGATCTCAGACTCCCCGACCATCGCCGGCATAAATCGCTTGGCCTCTTGTAAGAGCAGTCTTGATCATGATAGGAATTTGGATGGGCGATTTGTTGAAAAGCCCTGTTCCGCGACCATAGATCAAGGGTGAACAAATGCTTTACGTCTCCACGCCAATGTAAACACCTGTTTCGAAAACAGCCACATCGCTAGTTCGCTGGTCGTACTGCCCCTTCTCTTCTCGAAACTTTTCGTAAGCGTAAATATCATCTTTATCAGAATGCCCCCTCGGTTCCTCCAGATACTTCCCCGAGACAGGCCTGCTACCAAAGTTGGAGGTTCCAGAGTTGTGGATATAGTGTACTGAATTGCTTGTCTTTTTATTTCGTTGAGATAGACCTGCGAGGAGGCTTTCGTTGAGGGGATATGATAGCCATTTGCGGCATGAATAACAATGTCATGGGTTGATACTGCTTCTGTGAGAATATCAGTGTAGTCAAGACCGCCGAAGAGAATGGGAGTGACCGACCCCAAAGCTGAAAGGAATGTTGGCTTGATCTTGACGACGAACAAGAACTAAGATGTGAATGTTTTTGAAACAAGTATGGGAGGATGTTAAGATAATGTTCAAGACAGTCCCACCTCTGATACGATCAGTTACTAGCCGCATAGCCAGTTGATATACAACTTACATGTAACCTGTAGCACATAGTAAGAAGAATTCTGGGAGTCTCCATCGCGGGGGTTGTTTAAGGTAAAGTAAACAAATATCAAGATTTAAAGGAGCCAAGCTTACATGTGGTGTCTATTTCAACATCTTTCACAGCAGAAACAATCATATCTTTTATAAATTTGGAGTAGCGGCTCACAGCCAAAGGAGCTGTTGATGTTTCTCAAAGGAGCAACTTTTGTTGTACTGGAGTTAATCTCGGGGTCAAGAGGTCGGACTTAAAGCAGAACCTTACAGCATTAAAGTGTGTGGCTGGCAGACCAGCAACAAGAGGATTTTAGTCATAAAGTTATAAAACGTTATTCTTTGGACTTTAGTATATTGTAAGAGTCTACATAGGTTTCGGGCTCTGTTAACTAATATCAAGATGAGGAGGTGTAGATGTCATCATCGTGCCACTATACCGCTATTCATTCAGTACCAATACTATGCTGATGAAATAAAGGTTGTGAGTCAATAATTGATGTTTCTCCGCGGTGAAGGTTTGTTAGAAAGAGAGAGAAGTTTTGAAGAAGCCATTCTACACAAGTCAAGCACATTCCAAGAAGTAGTATAAGACGAGTAAACATGCCGCATTTTATTACTGACTACACGGTATATTTATGCTACATACTTCAGGCCTATCTAAAATAGCTTCCTAAGAGTACCCTCAAGGTCATTCATATCGTCCTCCCCAATATTTTCCTCCAGCCATCCCTCGGCCTTCTCCACCAACATCTCCCAAGTGTCCTTCTCATCTGCTAGCTTACGTTTGAAAAACAAGACCGCGCAAGCTGTAGCAAGGATTTCGCCTTCCAGCGCATGACCTGTGACGGTAGAAGGAAGGTCAAGCTTGGCGACTTCCTTCGAGTGGACACCCAAGACACGTTCAAGCTCCACACTCCACGACCAGCTGCCCGAGAAAGTCTGCAAGCTTGTAAGAGCTTGCAAGGGGCCCATTTCATGAACTGAAGTGGAGGCAGCAGCAACAGGGGGAGGAGGAAGACAAACAGGAGGACCACTAGAAACATCGGCAAAGAGTCCAAATCCCATATCTTCATCTCCGTCTGATACCTCGTCTTCTTCCATAAGTGGCATAGCCGCAGCGTTATCCATCTCAGCCCGGTACTCAGCGAGCAGTTTCTCGTCAACTTGAGCGGTAGGCGGTGCAAGTGCCGCAGCTTCGACGATCGGAGGCTGAATACTTCCAGCAGGCGAGGCCCCAAAAGCTGTGTGGCCTGAAAACTGACTTTGAGAGGCACTGCCGAAAGCAGAGCTGCTAGATGGAGGAGCTCCAAATAGACCACTACCAGGCTTAGCCGCTTGCGAAGCTGACCCAAAGATACCACCGCCGGTATCGCCAGTATTGTGAGACGATCTTCCTGGAGCAGCGCCAAATAGACTGCCACTGGGGTTAGCTTGTTTCGACGCCGAGCCAAATAAACCTTGAACAGCAGTGTTGCCAAGAGACCCGAAAAGACTGCCACTGGGCTTAGCCTCCTGCGCAAGGAGACCACCACAGTTGTGAGAACTATGAGCCACTCCTCCTGGAGCGGCCCCGAATAGACCGCCACTAGGTTTGGTCCCCTTTGAGACAGAGCCAAAGAGACCGCCGCCTGTATTGTGAGATGACCCCCCGGGAGCGGCGAATTGAGCGCTAGTAGCGCTCCACCTCCCCGGGTTCGCGCCTGTCACCGACCTCATCCTAACACCACCAGAGCTGGGTACATCACAAGCATCTGACTTATATATAATCCTACCGACCATGCTTTGGCGTGACCCAGAATGTTTTGTTGCGGAGTACCTGTCATTTGTTCCAGAAATGTCTCCTGCCTGTGCAATGTCTTTCTCCTCTCCATTATCCCCAACAGCAACAAAAGAGCACCACTTGCCTCCAACCTGAAACTTGACACCCAGACGCACCGCTTCTCGCTCGACTAGGTCTGAGAAACGGCCCTCGTGCTTCTCTTTGAGGAACTTGCCGTCGGAGTCCTTGACGTTGGCAAGCCAGCCTCGGCCTTCTTCGAGCTCCTTGACCTCTTTGCGAGCGGCAAGACAGTGGATGACGGAGTCCTTCTCAGTTGATTCGGTTATGGGAATTTCTAGCTCAAGGGGGCCATGATGGGAAGTTCCCCTGAGAACGACTGACTTTGGTTGCTGGTTGGGGGTGGCATCTGAGAGAAGGACATAGACGGTGGTGCGATTGAAGGGGAACAGAGAAGGGATTTGGTTCGGTGTCTGCAGATAACGTGGGACGGGTACATGGGGAAGATGGTCGAATTTGTTGTCGATTGTAAGTGTACTAGCCATGTCGCTGTCACCATCGTCATCGACAGACGAATCAAACAAGGAAATAGGCTTCTTTGCAGCGTGGCCCTGTTCCGCCTTTGCGTCAGAAGTCTCAGTAGTGTCGATTCGGAGGCTATCAATGACCTTTTCGACCAGCTCAAAATCGTCATCGGCAGGAGCATCCGCTTTCTTATATTTGACTTCAAGTGAATAGTCGGTAATGTGAGGAAATAAAGCGCCTTTGAGCATACGAACCACCTTCTTGTCCATCTTCTCATTATCAGCGACGGTTTGAGCAAACCCGTTACCTGCACGAGCAACACCTTCAACCAGAGAGGTACTGGCACCAGCTCCAATCCCCAGAGAGAAGACCCTGGCCATACCCTTGCTTTCAGCGACCTCATCATTGATGAGCTCGAAAAGTCGATCTTGATCCCAGATCTCACCATCTGTGAGAAGGATGACTTCAAGGTTCATGTCCTTATATCGCTTCTTGAAAGTGGCCTGGAAAGGATCGTACATCTCGGTGCCACCATAGTTAGCCTGGAAAGTCCTCACATGCTGAACTGCTTGGTCTAGGCTCTCTTGGTTATATGTTTGGGATCTTTCCCAGAGAAAACTGAAAGAATTTCCAAAGCTGCAGATGTTGAATTTGACACCAACAGGCATCGACTTGAGAAAGACCTCAAGTGCGGTTTTAAGATTAGAGATTTGATCGGACATACTCGCACTCCGATCGCAGATGAACACAATCTCGGGCTTTTCGGCCGGAAGTTTAAACTTGGGTACCAATGTTGTCATGATTGCACGCTGATGAGGAATTTCGGGATGAGTTTCTAGTATGGCTGACGGTTCCCCCAGTTTGGTAGCGACCACCTGTAAAACAAAGTCCTGCGCCAGATGAGTTTCTCCTTGTTGCAATGTTGCAGAAGCCCGTCGAAGGGAGGGTTCTTGTGACTTTGTGGTAGACGTCGTCCCGATCTCAACAGACAGAGGATGAGAAGGGGACTGGATGGATTTGATAGAAGATCCAGCAGGCATTTCGGCATCGACTATAAACGAAAAACCTTTCTGGGGTATGTTGAACCCAGCAAGTGACTGTGTAGTTCCATATCGGGGCATAACTTGTGTTGGAATAGTAAAACGAATACCATCGACTTGGGCATCATGCTTGAGCTCGCCAAGATAGGTAATATCGACGTAGACCTTTTCGCCGGCTGGAACATTCCCGATAGTTGTGGTAAAGACGTCAGCGGCTTCGAGAGACTGTTTGAAAAGGCCAGCCACTTGGCCCTTCGCTTTGGCTTCGTTGTAGACCTGCTGTGCCTTTTGGCGTTCTTGGACTACGCCCTTGATGGTTTTTGACCCAACTGTGCAGGTGAAAGCGACGACGGAGACTCCGTCATAGAGAGGGAACACATAGCGAAGTTCTTCGATAGTACTGTTGGTAGGATTGATGAAGGTTTGTATGAGATTGGTGCGAGAGGTGGTTGCGAGAATGGTGGTATGGGCCTTGACCTCGACCTGGGGTAAATACTTGAGGTCATGGCCGACGAAGATGTAGCAGCCGCAGTCGGTAGCGTTAGTGACACTGCGATTGGGCTGACCGAAGAGTCCATAGGCCATGGCGATGATGGTTTTGGTGAGAGTTTTGGCGTTGGAGAATGGCAGTAGTAAGCAGATGAATGAGTTGTGTTGATGACATGAAGGATGCAGAAGATAAGAGAAAACAAAGTACAGCCAGAGTTGATATTCTTATAATGACAATGAATCAATAGAGCTCTCGTTGTGACTCAATTCCGCGCCGCCAAGTGACGTTGTTTGACTTGAGCTGAATGGCTGCCTCCTGCCTGTCGATTCTGCTGCCTTGAGCAGCTGATTGGTGGTCGTGTCACCATCAGATGAGATGTTGGCTCTGATTGGCCACATCAGCCACTGCTCTGCTGCCTGCTGCGCCAAGCTCCTTCCTTCGAAGAATGCTGTATAGGCATCCAATAAATCAATCCAATAATAAAAGGTTTGCTTACAAAACTACATGGACTAGCCAAGTTTTTTTCAATTCATTGCTTGTTTAGGTACTCGTGGGAACCAGTGTTTATTTATTTTACTTGCTGCAAAGTTGTTTAAATGCTGCTGCCTCAACCACGAACCTTGCAGAACCAATCCGTTGAGGTTGACAAGACAGGGACTTTTGCTAAGTCAAGACTTCATTCCCCAACAGAGACAGCATCTCTGCTTCTTCTTCAAAACATGAAGGATGTGCTGTTGTGAGAGAACTACTCGACACTTTTGATGTTGCTGGACCCGATGGAACTCATAGATGCTTGGTGCATCGTCCATTGTGGGAAAGTGTTTTGACATTCCTTCACCGTAATCCAATAACAAGATTGCTTTCACCAGTGTTGGCCTTCATTCTACATCGGCTGTTCCTTGCTTTAGACTTCCTCCATACTGAGTGCAGAGTAGTTCATACAGGTGAGATAACTGTATCCAAAGAGGCCAAATACTTCCCCAACTAATCAAAAGTAGACATAAGCGGACAATATCATGTTTGGCATCGAGGATAATTCAGTCTTTGCTGAATTCGAAGGTCAGGAGCTTCAACGTCCTACGCCACGAAAAAGAAGTTGACAGAAGGTCCATCTACGCAGCTCGCGAGCTGTAAATGCCCAAAGAATGGGGTGCACCTGTACTTTGTGATTTAGACTCTGCTGTCTTGGGTGATCCAGGGCATAGTGAGCATATACAACCTGATATATACAGAGCCCCAGAGGTTATTATTGAAGCACCATGGACATACAAGGTTGACATATGGAACGTAGGCTGTATGGTAAGCACTCAGATAATTAGATCACCAAAGAATATGTAGGTCTGACTTGATCTAGATATGGGACCTTTTCGAGGGTGGAAATCTGTTTACTGGATATGATCCTGAGCTGTGGACGTACCGCAGTCGAGCACACCTTGCAGAGATCATTGCAGTCCTAGGAAAGCCCCTAAATTCTTTGCTTGAGACCGGATCTTCAAGTCACAGGTTCTTTACTGACACGGGTAAGTCATCCACATACTGAGACCAGCCACGACTAACCTGATCGGCTCTCTAATAGGAGACTTTCTTGACGATATCCCTATTCCAGATAGCACTTCTTTGAAGAAATTGGAAACCAATCTGGAAGGAAAAGACCAGCAGAAATTTCTCGCTATGATGGACAAGATGCTCCAGTGGGATCCTTCAAAACGCTCTTCAGCGAAGGACTTGGCTCGAGACGAATGGATTATAAAGAATATGTAACTGTCCAGGTAAAGCAAATACAGACATGTATTCATCAGACATGTATTCATCAGACATGTATTCATCAGACATGTATTCATCAGACATTATGTGCTGGTTAATCTCGAGTGAGAAGAGTAGTCAAGGTGACCTTTCCGATCAGGTGTTTCTCAAGTTGTTTCTCCCTCTGTGTTGTGATCCGTGACGTAATACGTAGATTCTCCGAGCTCGGAAGCCATCTTCGTATTGCTGTGACAAGCAACGGTGAAGAGAAAGCTAGGTATTGCCTGTTCGATTACCCCGGCAAGTGCCAGGTTATCAAGATTTGCACGATGACAAGCGAGAGTCGCAGCCGCAGTGATCGTCGAAAATTAGCCGGCAATAATTATTCTCACTCTAATTTTGACGGCAGTACAAGTTCAATACGATGACTCTGTGTGGTCTCGGAGCCGAAACTCTTGTAAGCTCCACTGAGCTGACCAATTTTTCGGCGCTGTGACTTGAACAGTTTTAGTTTCAGTGGCCTCGGTTGGGGGCCGTTCAATTTATTTCCGGACGGGGATCCCATAACTTTAGGCCTCCAAGAGTGGATGCCCGATCATTTCGAAGTCAAGTAATGCAATTAAAATAAGAACCAAGTTCCTGACGTAGGGATGTGAGACTTGGAAGGAATAAGCTTTTAGCTGGTCGGTTGTTTGTGGGCCTTTAATGCAACATCCAACAATTCTGTCGCTGGGCCAAATGAGCATGATGTTAGCTAAACTTGACAACAGAGGTCGAGTGAGTCTCAGCATAAAGGATACTACTCCAGTAGTAAAGGCAATGCCCAAGGTAATCCTGATTACTGGATATAACCGATGAATATTAATTTGTATTTAATGACAGAAGTTTGGCGGCGGGATCGCTTGTGTGGATTGTCCCAAATCTTGGTTTATACCCTGCTTGAAGATCATAGTCCAGCCATTTTGATGCCCAACAATACAACCGTAACAACTTTAGTGCTTGAACCTCAATTCTACTTGCAGTTGAGGCAAAACTGGCTAGTTCAAAACATGAGAAACAGGCTTTAGATCGGCCAGGAAGAGGGCAGAATGTTACAGCACCAACGGCCTCATGCATGGTGGCCCAAACAACCAAGTCAATTGACACAATCGCACACAAACAGAGAACAAACAATTGTGAAACGATTCGCTTGCAATTCATTGACATAGAAAATCTAGATAATAGAAAGAAGGTCTAAATACATCCAAAGAATATCCGCCCAACAAAGTATTAACAGAAAAGAATTCCCCATTTTCCCACTCTCGTAAACTCCAAACTTTTAACCCAAACCAAAGGAACTTTTTACCTATGAAGATTACCCCCTAATTGCCAATCCGCACACATGAAAATACACGCTAGCCACAAACAAGAAATCTGAGGGTATCGAGGGTATCCTATGATGTACAAAGTAGCGATGATTGCCTTTTCCTTTCCCATGTTTCTTTTGAGACTTCTCTTCCAACTCCAGTGACGTTATAAAAGAAATGAAAGTGATCAAGATATTAGATACGGTTCGTGAGGGAGATGCCGGGCGAGGCAGGTCGGTCCAACTCAAGGCGGTGCATGTGCGCGTCGAGAGCACTGACCGAGGTGGATGCGCCGATGGAGGTGTGGCGTTTATGGCGGGAGGGCTTCTTGGTGACGCTCATCTTGCGGGGGCGACCATTCTTCTCGGCGATGGGTGACTTGGGTGATTTGTCGTCGGCGCTGGTGGAGGAGATGGAGGAGGCGGAGGAGTGAGAGGATGCGTTGCTGGTGTAGGAGGACGCGCGGGAGATGGATGAGTAGACAGACGATCGCGACGAGGCGGTCTGGGGCCGCTCGGCGATGTCGGAGAGAATTTCTTGGGGCGTGCGAGGCTTGTTGTTGACCATTCCCAGGCAACGCTGCCACCAGCCCTTATCCTTCTCATCCGAGAACTCTACCATATCAGCCAGGGCTTCCTCGGCGCGCTCCGTCTTATCCTCGTCGAGAGTCAGTGCGCCATGCTCGGAAGCTAGGTCCAGCAGGGCAGCTGCGTCGCAAGCATCGCGTCGCTTGCTCATGTCATTCTCGTGGAGGCCGCATGCGTCCATCTTGAAGATGATCAAGTCCTCGAGCGATGTGTAAGGCAGAGTAGCCTCGCCCTTGACATCGCGGACGCGCTTGGCGGCTTCGGGGAGGTAAGGGCTGAGCCAGTCGGGAATGAGCTTGACCTCGATCTCCCAACCGGTTGTGTGACGGTAGAGAACGACGCCGGACTTTTCGACGAGGGGAGTAATGGGGTGGCCGACGATTTCTTTTTTGACGCGGCCAGGCGAGGAGGACTTGCTGATGACCAGGTCGATGCTCTATTAAAGGTCAGACAGTGTTGTGAGTTTTGAGACAATTGGGAGGACATACTGTTACTCTATCTCGTCGCGACAAGTATTTGTTGACGGCCAAGTCCCCAATAATAGCGAGACGGGTGTTCTCGAGGCCGGGAATGTCTGCAATGAGACGGATGATGTGAAGAGCAGCCTGCTCGAGCTGGGCGAAGCTTAGTCTTTGCGACATTGTGTACTGCTTTTCTCGTCGGATCCGAGGAAAAGAACTAAACACTTCGCCCGCTGATGGCAGTAAATGAATGAAAAGAAAAAGTATAGGGAGTCCCTGAGCCGTCCATCTTTTCGGGTATGCGCAGTCGGCTAGATATATGGGATGTGACTCGGATGGGAAATGTTATGGCAGGTCCCTGCGTCTTGGTTGTGCGGCCCGGGCTGTCACAAAAGGACCCGCGGGGTGCATAGGGACCCAAGGACCTTACGCTTTGGGCCCTGGACAACCTAAACAATGCCCAACAACGGTCAGTATTATCAGCAGGGGTACCATACGGTAGCGAATGGGACAGGCTGTGTACCTGAATTTGCAATTTTATTTTTCTCAGGGTAATCCCAGCCCCGGGTCAATTGGGTTCCAAAAAAGCCGAGCCCAAGGGGAATATTGACAGTCAAGAGTAGAGCATTGGAATGTCCCCCTGGTTATGACGTTTTTCTTGATTCAATGGTGGATTTGACTCGCATGATTCGGCATTGAAACTTGGGTAACTGTGAATAATAAACTCTCGTATCCAAAGAAACAAAGCATCAGAAAAACAGGGAATGGAATCTCGATGGATGGAATGGATACAAGTAAAAAGGTTGGCTAGGCACGGGCTGTTAGTGGTGAAAAAGATGGTGTACGACTGAGATCCCGACTCTCTTTTCCTTTCTTTTTTCCTCTTGTCCCTGCTCTTCGGAACGAGACCCTTTTTCTTTTCTTCTTGGTTCCGTCTTTTCGAATATTTCTCGGAAATTCCCTCTAATTCCTTCCTTAATCTTTTCGAGAATAATTCCCATATCGCGTGGTTTTTAATAACTTCATTTGTCACTAATTGCAAAGGAAGGATGGAAGCTAGCCTGGTAATTAAATGCTGACAGGCAGCCCGTGTCTCCCAAGGCTTAGCCATCCGGACAGTGATCAGCGTGGTGCACTGAAACATTGGGTGTGGTTTCAGAATGACTCGCAATATTGCTGGAATGTGTCTCCCAACCTGTACTCAGCCTGTAAACAATGAGGATCAATACTTTGTAGTTTAATATTTTACCTACACTTCAACGACAGCAATGACACATGCACACATTTATATAGTTAATCACTCTCCTTGTTTACTTGTACTTTTTAAAAATATAAAATTTTTTACTCTGCAGAGAACTGACCCAATCCCACAATCTTTTGCTGGTATCTTCTCCCTTACCGCTGATATGCAGGGTAGGTTCATTCTTCAAGACAATCGTTGAAACGCTGCAAGGTGAACACTCTTTGTCACACGTTCTCTAACGCGGTGTCTCACCTGCCATTGAATGCGACCTAGGACAACTCTAGGCAAAACAATTGCCCCAAAGCATAAGGCCTAGTCAGTTTACCAGGCCGTCAGGATGTCAGAACCAATGGCCGCTGGGAATGTTAAAGACGGAATAACTGGGTCACCTTATGCTAACCTGGACTAACACCTTAAGCCTGAACAATTTTTCTGTCACCCATCTGCCAGGTAACTTTGACGGCATGCATGTACTGTGAGACAATGGCACTCTAGCTCGGCCCAGATCGAGATCTCGTCCGGTCGAGCATAGTGATGCGAACTCACATGACTAGCAACATGTTTTATTTACAGTTTTGTTGTTATTTCTAGTCAGAGAATGTGTGACTGGGCAACTTGTCTAGTTATCACGACAAGGGATACTCCTCAGTGCATACAACCTCACTCATCAGCAGCCACAATCTCAATATTCATTTCCAGAGCCGTCTTGACATTGAATCTGAGAACTGCGAGCGAACAACGAGTGGATTATACATACCATGTTCAGTCCGACAGACATCCTGATTATTACACAGAGGCAAAGGATGTCCTTCACTGTCAATAGGCGATACTGTACTACCAACCAGTCCCTTGCGAGCGAAATAGAATGAACTACAGACCTCTGAATCTCAACCCAAGTCGGCAGTTGTCGAAGTTGCACTCAACTTGTCGAATGTTTCCATGGCATGAACAGCCCTATATCAACCATGATGTTGTACAAACTATAGTCTAGGTAAGATCACGCTTTAGTTGAGTTGTTCCGCTTATGGAACGATGAGCCCACCTAAAGGTGCTTCGACACTTCTAGTGAGTAACTCTAAACACAATCTATATACTCCTTTCAGAAATTGTGATTTCACGTGTCAACCGAGTCCCGCCACCTTGTGTCTCAAGGTCCAAGATCTGGCTTCTTCGAAACTCCGGCCCAAGGATCTCCTCCTCGCTCTGATCATCGCCGTGAAGCCTCCCACCCCCTTCAGGATAGACTTTGGTTCTAGATAGGGAACTGCCAATATCGATCTTACGCTCATGCTCCCTCATGATCTTATCATGTGTGTCAGACGTATCACCACCACCGTTTCTGTCTGCCCGTTTAGCTGGTATAATACCACCGCCGATAGTTTGTAGTGGATATGATGCTCCAGAGCTATGTTCAGGGTAGTTGCTAGAGTTGCGAGTCGTCCATTTGCGAAAATACTTCTTGTAAAGAGGACGACAGACAGGAATGCCAATGCAGACCATTGTTACCGTGATTTCGGCGGCTGTCCACACGATCAAGCCCATTGGATCCTCTTGACATATATGAGTTAGAAGTCGATAAAGGTAGAACAGCACATACTAGTGTGGTTTGGACTTGAGAGTTTGGGAACTTCCAGAGTCCGCTTAATGCCAAATGCTCCGGCACTGGGAATGGATTAGAACGGGCTGTTGCAAGGGAGAGACGATTCGTACATGACACCTAGGCTGAAACTAGAGAGAATCACAATTTTCTCTTTCATCTTCATCTGTAAACCTAGAATGAATAGCCAGGGGAAGCCAGCGAAGAAGAAATCGGCAACCACACAAAAAACTTTAAAGGTTAGATTACCGAAGGATCGTTGAAGAGCCCACGAGAGGACTCACTACATAGAGTCAAAGCTACCGGCGCCGTGTCTATCGTGCAACGTCCTGGTATACGACGATCCCAGAGGTATTGTGGCGGAGTACATTGAAACCAGTAGACGAAGCATACACAGACAGACGCAGCGAAGAGGCAAGTCATCATAGACCAGATAGCTATCTTGTGCCATCTCTTCTCGACGAGACGTAGTAAAAAGAGGCCTAGGGATGCCTTTGCGATGCTCATGCCTATTATCGCGAAAGTTTGGCTGGCGGCTTCGTATAGCATTGCGAGGGGCAAATCGTCAGGCCTGTCTTTTATAACGTCGTATATGTTCAGACCCAAGCCATAGTGAACGCCGATACACATGAGGATGGTATTCATAAGCAGAAAGACCTATCACGGGTTATGTCAGTGAGATGCGACTTTATGGAGACGAGTATGGACTGATAAAGGCCAGATTGTACACATGATCGTCAATACCGAAAGACTTGACGATATATATCCTGGTATAAGCTCGTAGCAAGACGAAAATGAAAGTGACAAGCGTCAATGCCCACATAGAAGCAAGGACCCAATTTCTATCACCTCCTACTGCCATAATAGATGAAGAGATATCGCTAATACGAAGATGCTGACTTGATCAAGAAAAAGAAGTCTTATGAAGTATATGCATGTTGGTTGGAAAAGATCAGGAATGGAACAAGACGTTGAAGAAGGGGGAGCCAACACTTTTCAATTAAGCCACAAAGTGACACAGGAACCGTCTAGATATCACTACAGCAAGTTGGCTACCTAATGCGGAGTGAAGAAGGGCTAAAGTCAAAGTGGTTTCTGGTCATTGGCCTTCGATTGAATCAATCAAGCCACATTCCTAGCCCACGAAGTCGGTCAGCATACCTGAGATTTTTTAAATCTAATCTGCATGTTGCTCAATGCTGATATACTATTACTTTTCTTTTCTTTTCTCTTCGAAGGAACTGTTCTCGGCTAGTCCAGGATTCGCCAAACATATCAGAGGACTAGATGCGATTCCTCGGTTTTGTCATCACAGGACGAACAAACCGATGCAGGTGTCATCAATATCGAGTCTAGAAATTGCCTCTGTAACTGCAGAAGCGAAGTTCTTCAGCTGAACAAAAAGAGCTAGCGAGGATGCAGACTACTCTATCTGCAAGCTTACATGGTGGTTGCCATTGGACAAGTGTAGTCCAGTCCAACCTTAAACATTGCCTTTTCTCTATCCCGCCATGAAACGTAGAAAGTCGATGAATATAATTTATGGATAATATCTTTATGCGTTACGGAACTCTTAATAGCTGTTTCCAAATTTGATGTGTCTATACCAGGCTTTTGCCACAGAACCACTGGTTGAAACTGGACCTGGTCCGATCTCATCTTTCTAAGATCATCGAACAAACACTAGGCGATGCCGTCGATCATGAACAGACAGCCGAATAACGTAGTGATGATACAATTGCATCCGTAAACCACCACACTGCCCTGTAGATCTCGTAGAGGAGATTGTATCCTGGGAAAAAACAGCTCCACCGTCCCTACCAAGAGCGTCATGCTTCCAATGAAGGAAATGGGGGCAACGTCTAATTAACAGCGAGCGTTACAGAGTCGTACAAGACCCTTACGCATTCAGCCTTGTAGGCTACTAGCGGGAAGTGGCGTCCTTGACAATAGAAGCTTGATGAGGTGGCGGCAATTGATCGCCTCCAACTAAGACAACAATAGACCGTGGCTGTCTCCTCGAAGCTTAAAGCGGCAAGTTGTATGGAGAACTCGCAATGATCTGCGCGGTATTTCTGCGCAAAATGTCAGATCATGTTATAGATGAGAAGGAATGCTAGTCTCAAATGTCCCCTTGCGAGAACGTTTGCTCAGGATATCAGAAGAAATGACC
>QGED01000044.1:0-76040 GCA_004367475.1 Fusarium camptoceras | reverse complement strand
GGTTGGTTCCGGGGGCGGGGCCGAGGATGGGGGTCAACCATGTCAGTGAGAGGTCCTCATCATGCAATATCACCCTCCTCTTTCACAATGTCTTGTGAAACCTCCGTCTTGACTACTGCACCATTTTGAGCCTCTAATTCTAGGCCCTCAGCTTTGAGCTTTCGACCTGCCGACACTTTTGCTCGATCCGCAGCCTTGCATAGTCCTTGTAGGCCGAGATCGCATTCGCCGCATTTGCGCCCAACAGGTAAACATACTGACTGCCCCAGTCCTACAAGAAGATGATTGATTTCGTGCCATCGGTCTTGCGGTAGCCATGACTGGAGAGTCGTACGAGTCTCCTCTGGGTTCTTGGTTTTGTGCCAACCCCAGAGGTTCGTGATACGGTGTACATGTACATCAACACCGATCCCCAGATGCTTTCCCCATGCCACTGATAAACACAGGTAGCCCATCTTGGGGCCGACGCCTGGTAGTGATACAAGGCCCTCGATCGTGTCAGGGATATCGCCGTCCCATTGATCGCGGAGGATCTCGGCCGTCTGCTTGATATACCTGCATGAAAGTCAGCCAAACTTTGGTTCTTGAAAATATATGCCGATGGCGGTAGCACAAACTTTGTCTTATTGTTGTGAAAGCCAACAGCCCAAATAAATTCGTTCAGAATTTTGGGATCGATCGCCAGAACGTTATTTAGGTTCAGACCTGGAGGCGCACCCGGCTCAAACGGTGGCAGCTCAGTTTGCAGTTTTCTCATGACAACGGCATTTACCGTGTCTTTGGTCTGACTCGACAGCATTAGCGCCACCAATGTATGAAACCTTTGGTCTTTTGGCGATGCGTTTTTGTCTGCCAAGCGTTCGCATCCCATTGTGTCAACGGCCGCGCCGTGAGCTCGTCCGCCTGGCGCCCTCATCCTTCTGACGGTATCATAAATTTCCTCCCAGTCTGACGGAGCTTCTATCTTTATGGTGCCGGTCGTCGCATCGGTAGCTTTGCGGGCTGGCTTGCGAACGCGGCGCGTCTTTGCTGGGGGTGATGGGATGGCATCGAGGGCTTCGTCAACAGGTTCGGACTTGACAGCTTGGGGAGATGTTGAGACTTCCGTTTTAATCGATGTAACTCGTTTTCGTTTTCGAACTGGACCTCCAATATCTTCGATGTCGCCGACTGCGGGTTTGGTCTCTTCTGTCGATGCGAAGGCGAATTTTGCCAAGGCAGATCTTGTTACTCGTCTCGGTGGTGAATTAGATTCTTTTACGCGATCGAATAGCTTCGAGGCGTCTTTTGATATTCTCGACGAGCGCATTCTGTCAGGTTCTCTGTATTCCGATTGTTGAACTGGGATATTGTAGATTGTCTTCCAGTCGCGACTCGTCATGGAACCCCTTAGGCAAATGACATCGAGTGGATTGCAAAACGGCCCCACTCTAGTTGACGATGGACATATGCAGTGGAGATACCCCGGATTTTAAGTAGAGTCTGCTTAAGCTATTATGCAAGACTAAAGATCTGCTAAATAAGTCAATTGATCGGTCAACTGTTAGATCTTGTGGGCTATTAAAGACTTTCTATTTGAATTAATAAACCCCGATAAACCGACAGAGTACTTGCAACCCTCTTAAAAACTGTTATGTGATGTCCTTAGGGACTATTGATGAGCTCTCAGGTAGGTGCCAGGTATCTCGAAAATCAAGTATCATGACCATGACTATAAGGTGCTGTGTAAGTCTCGACACAGCCAAAGGCACATATGTTATCTATGGCCATATGATTAGTTTCTGGTCACTAGTTTTTCAATAGACGAAGGACTGTAGTCTAATTCGTATCCTTGTCGTTTCCTATTCCACTTCCACTGGCTTTATGTATGGACGTAACTTACACTCAAATTGAACCTTCATAACTTCATCCAACAACTTATGAATATCAGCGGGTCGTAGGTACGGATACCATACAACACTGTATCGATTGCACAGGTCATATTGCGTTAGATTATCTATCAAGGTTCTCAGGCCTGTCGCATATTAATTGCAGCTCGACGACGCAATTTGAGGAAACCAGTTTTGTCATTCAACATAAAATTTTGATTATCATTCATTTATACTACATTTTGGGTCATTAAATCTTGGGCTCGAGCTTCTGCATATCGACGACAGCACGGATGCAGTCACCCTGCTTCATTGTCTCGAAGGCGTTGTTGATCTCGCCAAGAGTCTTGCGGTGGGTGATGAACTCGTCGACCTTGAGGTCACCCTTCTTGTAGTCGGCAACGAGCTCGTTCAGCTGAGAACGGCCCTTGACACCACCGAAAGCACATCCTCGCCACACTCGGCCAGTAACGAGCTGGAACGGTCGGGTGGAGATCTCCTGGCCAGCGGCAGCAACACCGATGACGATAGACTCACCCCAACCCTTGTGGCAGGCCTCGAGGGCAGCACGCATGACACCAACGTTGCCAGTGCAGTCGAAGGTGTAGTCGCAACCACCGTCAGTCATCTCAATAAGCTTGTCCTGGATGGACTGGTCACCGAGCTCGGTGGGGTTCACGAAGTGAGTAGCACCGAACTTGTCACCCCACTCCTTCTTAGATGGGTTGACGTCGACAACAATGATCTTGCCAGCCTTGCGAGCGGCGGCACCCTGGACGACTGAGAGACCAACACAGCCAGCACCGAAGATAGCAACGTTGTCACCCTGTTGGACGTTGGCGGTGATGGTAGCAGCACCGTAACCGGTGGTGATACCGCAGCCGAGAAGACAGGTTCGGTCCATAGGAGCATCGTGCTCAATAGCAACGACGGAGATATCGGCGACGACGGTGTACTGGGAGAAGGTGGATGTTCCCATGAAGTGGAGGAGATCCTTGCCCTTGCACTTGAATCGAGAGGTGCCGTCGGGCATCAGACCCTTACCCTGGGTAGCTCGGATCTTGCCGCAAAGGTTGGTCTTTCCGGACTTGCAGAACTTGCACTCCTTGCACTCAGGGGTGCTGTTGGGAAACTGGTTAGGTGATGCAAGGATGGTTCAAGGTAAGAATAAGACGTACTAAAGAGCGACGACGTGGTCGCCAGGCTTGACGTTGGTGACGCCCTCACCAATGGACTCGACGATACCAGCACCCTCGTGACCGAGGACAATGGGGAAAGCACCCTCGGGATCCTTGCCGGAGAGTGTGTAGGCATCTGGTAAGCATCAGTCGTCTGTCTGCGGAGCTCAAAGAGCTTGATGACGCGGACAAAAGAACATACCTGTGTGGCAAACACCAGTGTAGTAGATCTGAATTCGGACCTCGTTGGCCCTGGGGGGAGCAACCTCGATATCCTCGATGGAGAGAGGCTTGCCGGCCTCCCAGGCAACGGCGGCCTTACAGGTAATGGGCTGGCAATGGCATTAGTATTCTGTTCTTAGGAGTTCCGCATCATCATGAACAGCGGGGCTGCTGTGATGATGAGGGGTAGGTATGGAAGTAGAGAGAGCTTGCGAATGTAACATACCTTGCCAACGGTAGACATTATGATGGTGTTGTGAGGTGGGATGGAGATTGTATGTCGAAGAAGGAAAGAAGAATGGTATAACAGACAGGAAGACAAACAATTTAAAGGGGATGATGGGGCTTTAGAAGGTTGAATGGAAGCTTGACCCGTTTCCAGGAAACTGTTTATGTAGGCATAGAAAGAGTAGGAAGCCCGCCCGCGTTCAGATCCCGATCACCGAGCTACTCCGGTGCGTGGTCGCGTACCCCGCAATTGGAGCTCAAATCCACACCCGGACTGAGATAGGTAACCTTAGGCGGCTTCGGACATGAGATTATCGCTCATTGGACCTATGACGCTCCATTTGCCTCTGTTTACGTGAGAAATATGGTGCGGGGAGGCTTGCTGGGCGTGCCAAGGTTCTGCGCCATTGGTGTCAAGGCCGAGATAATTGGGAAAGATAGCCAAACAACCTCACGGACGAGGCA
The DNA here is from genome assembly GCA_004367475.1 of Fusarium camptoceras. Taxonomy (NCBI): domain Eukaryota; kingdom Fungi; phylum Ascomycota; class Sordariomycetes; order Hypocreales; family Nectriaceae; genus Fusarium; species Fusarium camptoceras. The sequence continues at coordinate 72,079 of QGED01000044.1, read as the reverse complement.
CTGAGGAGAGACAAGAGTGGGGTCTTCCATCACTTCCTTCGGCAGATGAGACCGATCCGGCCGTCGGCGGTGCATTCAGCGCCGGCCAGTGAGTCAAGACGAGAGGCTCTCGTTGCTTCACGGGGTCGGAAGACCTTCCGTACATTCCGTGCCCACTGCCATTTGGCTGTTCGTGATCACGTTAATTGTCTTCAAGTTGAGTTAAAGCGGAAATAGAGCCGAGCCTTCGGGAGAAGAAGATAAGAGATTCTTTCAGAACATCTCGAGAATGTCACAAGAAGCAACACATGCTTCCCATGCAAGCATCGCGGACGACCTAACTCCACCATCCATGGATGTTCTCACATTATGTCCGATTTGGCTACGACCGACCTATTGCCAAGTAACATCGCATTGGTGGCTTTGTCAATGGAATTGAACAAGTACTCAATGTGGACGCTGACCATCAAAGTCTCTTATTGCTAGCTGCATGGCATTCAACGAGTATCGGATTCACGTATACGAGTTCTGGAATGAAAGTAGGTAGAAGTTGGAGGAAAACACAGCATGAACAGCGATACTTTCAAACCACCAATTGAAAGCAACAATGATACATTCACCAAAAATCTTATTTGAATAAGCTTGGATTACCTACTTGGAGAACAAAGAGAAACAAATGTCATAGGCAGGGGTGACGGCGCCGGATAAACCGCGGCGCGTGTTACCCATCGCGATAGCTCCAAAAAATATCCAAAGCGCGTTCAGCTTCAGCAAACAGAAAAAGCTGTAACCCAACATTGCACCCAATTTACCATCTACCACATCGCCAAAACACACCCATCGTATGCGAAAATAGCGCAAAATATACCATCAATAGTGAAAAGACTAGCTACCTCGACGCGCCGAGTCGGTCGACCTAATTCTGAAGCTTGAAGAGCTCTCGCAGCATAGCTTCTTCGCATTATGGCCCATCGATTCGTCGTGGACTCCAGCCCGCCTGGTAGCCCAGCGCCATCGACTCCCGGCAGATATGGGTATGATGTCGGCGAGCATCCATCGACAACTCCTGGTGGCCCACCGCCGCCATCCTCCGCTCCATCTTACACACCCGCCGGCGCACCGTCTGCTTCGTATATGGGAAGTTCCCTGCTTGGTGGCATGACCGATACCAAGCCTCTCAACTTTGGGGTATCTAGCAACACTGGGTCTGGGAGGAATCTTTTCGGACGGGATAGTATCTCAAGCAACCATCCACTTGGTCGGTCGATAAGAGGACGACAACCTTCAGGATTGAGTCGTCAATTTAGCGCTGCCGATGAGGAAGATGAGGATGAAGAGCAAGATGTTGAGGAGGAGATGGAGCTTCCGCCACCTCGAGGTAACCTTTTCCGCATGTCTGCGGCTCCAGAGGACCGCCCGCGTGAAGTCGATGCCGAGATCGAGCGATACATCGACCAAGATATTGCTGATGATGGGGAGGAGGAAGAATATGAGGAGGAAGAGCCAGTTTTCGAGCGTGAAAGCTCCGAAGAGCCCGATATGTTTCTCAATATGAGACATGACGACCGACCTTACGGCCAGCCCATGATTGGAGACGAGTCTGACCTTATGGTGCTTAATACCCCAGCCGCGACAACTCGAGTGCGCAGAGAGGCAGAAAGCATCTTTAGACAAACCTCAGCTCATCTCGGAATGTCGGGCCGTCAAGAGGGCTTCCAATTCGCATCCATCGCCAAGAACCTATATAATCAATTTGACCCCGCCCGAATTGTTGAGCCTGCAGACATGATTCTCGATACCGAAGAACTCGTATGTCGACTATACGAAGAAGGAGTTGGACCCGAGGAAGATGTTGAAAAGATGGACAACTCTCTATCCAATATCACATTCCGCCTTACTCAGCTATGGAACAGATGCGTGGACGGGCTTCCCCAACCAGAAGGGGAGGATTTCGCTTCAGTTGGCCCCGGACTCAACACCGAGCCATTCGAGAAGGCTGCTTACATTGCTCAACTGATACTCCGTATGCACCATACTCGATTCGACACCAACACTGAAGAGGAGAAGACACCGCCTTTGCCCGAGATCATGTTCGATTGGATGCAGAACAGCCATAATCTCTATCCCGACCAAGTTCGCGATATCAGCCGCCACAACCCTAGCCCTGCATGCCATAGTCTATTTTGGCAGACTGTGCGATGCTCTCTGCTTCGTGGAGATGTCGGAAGTGCGTCTCAGCTGTTGAGAAACGCTGGGTGGGAACATGTCCGACGGGGCCCTCGAGGTGAGTATGCATACATAGGCAAATCGCTTGAGAACGTCAGGCGGTTTGCTGCTGCTACTGCCGATATCCTGGATCAATGTCCGGCTGTAAGATCGGAATGGGATATCTGGAATAGCAACTGGACTCTTTTCCGAATCCAGGCCCGCGGCTCGCTGAACCGAATGACTCTATTTGCAGAAGGAAAAGAGCAGGATGTGCAAGATTTGATGGACGATGAATTCAACCCTCAACCACAATCACTATCGTCAATGGCTCGAAAAGCATCAAGCCAGATTCCCTGGGATATCTATGAAAACCTGCAAACCGTGTATGGTATCATGCTGGGAAACCATGAAGATATTATGGAAGTCGCCCAAGATTGGTGTGAAGCGACGATAGGTCTCTTCGGATGGTGGGACGACGGAAACCAACGCCATAAAGCGCTTAGACTTTCACAGTCGCAATTGCGAGCGTCGTCGCGCTTTGCTGGTTCCGAGGACTACTTTGACCGATTGGCAACTGCATTCCATATGGTGATCGAATCAGACCTCAACCCTAATGTCATGAACCCCGTCGAGGTTGCAGTGGCCTCTGCATTCGAAGGCAACGTTAATGCCGTGCTGGGTTTCTTGAGAATATGGTCATTGCCTCTGGCATGCACTGTAGCGGAAGTCGCCTCTCTTGGTGAATGGCTCCCCGCCCCTGACGTCCCCAGCTTATTCCCTACTGATAGTCTCGATATGGATGATCTTGCGCTTCTAGGCGTGACTCAACCAGGACCTGACGAGCTGGAAGGCATTAAAGACACAACCCTTGTCCTGTACGCTAGGGAACTGGCAGGAATCGAGCAATTGTCACCGGAGCGCGATGGATGGGAAATGGCTATTCAGGTCTTGGGTCGAATGGACTCGCCCGAGAAGTCAGAAGAAACAGTCGGCGAGCTTCTTCGGGACCTGCTCGACACCCTCAACGAGAACTCGGGCCCGACTGTTGATAAGATCTGGGCGATACTGAACGATCTCGGCATGATCAACTATGCCGAGGAAACAGCAGAGGTAAGGAAAACCCAATCACATCACCGATCCTAGCTAACTCGAAACAGACATTTGCAGAGATTCTTTCCAAGGAGTCTCATCGCTACGGCGAGGCGCTTTGGTACTATGCACTGTCTCACCGATCGGACAAGGTTCGTGAGGTACTGAATTTACTCATGTCTTACTCGCTTGTCCAGTCTACAGTCTATCCTTCGGAGAAGGATCTTGACCAGGAATTGAAGGACTTGTTACGAAAGCGAACCGAGACTTTGGAGAAACGTGCCAAGCAAGATCTGGAAGCAGCCCAGCTGCTCGGCCGAATGCTTAGTGGCTATGCTACTTTACGCAAGTTTTACGAGCTCCGAGATGCCGAAGACTTCGATAACATCTCACCAACTAAAGCTTTGAAGATGAAGAAGCAGGCTGCATCCGCATTGGTGGCTGTCATCTCCAGCTCCGACGACAATATCCGTGGTGGACTCTACGACGAAAGCAGGGACGCAGTAGTGAGCGAGGATTTCCTCTTGGCTCTCCTGGGCGAGGCCACCGTTTTCATCAACCAGTCGCCGGCCATTGTCACACTTTCACAAATCGATGTTCTACTCAAGGCCATTGAAGATATTCAGACAGTCGGCGATCGAGTTTATTCAGCGTGCGATGACTTTTTCAACCTTGTACTAGCATCTGCGCAAGGTTTGAAGGGGTCTACACCGCAAGACCTAATGGCCAAGTCAACAGCTGGTCTGGGCGGAAGTTTCATGATGACTGGAAGCACTATGTTGGTGAATCACCTGCACAAGTCGATTTCTGCTGGAGCAAAGGTTCACAGAGGATGGGATTGGAGGAAGGGCTGGATTGCAACGAGCAAAGGCGAAGATGTCCTCCGAAAGCTACGATTGGGACTCGCTAAGGATTTGGCAGCGCTTTGGCTAGAAGACGCAGACGGAGCTGTCTCGTATTAGAAGGCATGTATTTGAACAAGAATGATGATCGGTTGTTTTGACCGACGAGTCTGGTTAAGGCGAATGGACGGCACCTCTTGGTAATGGAAAGAACGAGCAAACTGCACTTAATGCTCCAATATAAAGAATATATGTGTATGATAGATAATTCACGGTTTTTTAATCAGGCGTTCAAGCCATTATATTTTATCCGATCCAAGACCATTGAAGCGGAAGCGGATGATAGCGGGTGACTTAGACGCTTCCCCGCCGGTATTCGGACAATTCAGGCCCCATATCCCCCGGATCTAAAGTCTCAATCTCCAATCCGCTGCCGCGAATTGACAATTGACTAAAAAATTCCACCCCGATCTCGCCCCCACCAATAGGTTATACCAAACGGACAAGGGAACCAGATCTTATTTCAACATTGGAAGGAGAACCCGAAAAGTTATCCTTCATAGTCGCCGTGTATCGCCCAACATGGTTTCAATGGAGGTCGCCAGCCGCTCAGGCGGTGCCATGACGGTGAGTGATTACCTCTTACACAACCTCTATCTCAATTGGCCCCTCCAGTGTAATACAACAATAGAACTATATGACTGACTCAACTTGTATAGCAATTGCTGCGACGCTCTGGCCCCAACGCTATCCGATCGACTGCCGTTCTTTCTTCCAACAAGAACTCACGAAGGAACTTTTCTACCGCCAAGTCTCTCCCCCCCACCTACGAGAAGCTTTACACCAAGTACACTGATGTCCGTCGTGTGCTCGGCAAGCAGCGTCTGACTCTCGCCGAGAAGATCCTCTACAGCCATCTCGACAACCCCGAGGAGTCACTGCTCAGCAACACCGAGAATGGACGAGACATCCGTGGCAAGGCCAACCTGCGCCTCAACCCTGACCGTGTCAATATGCAGGACGCTTCCGCTCAGATGGCCATTCTTCAGTTCATGTCCTGTAACCTCGCCAAGCCTGCTATTCCCGCAAGTATTCACTGTGACCACTTGATTGTTGGATCTAAGGGTGCTGAAGATGATTTGTCTGCCGGTATTCAGACTAATAAGGAGGTCTTTGACTTCCTTGAGTCTGCGGCGCGCAAGTACGGAATGGATTTCTGGCCCCCCGGAGCTGGCATCATTCATCAGACTGTCCTCGAGAACTACGCCCTTCCCGGATTGATGATGCTTGGTACCGACTCTCACAGCCCCAACGCCGGTGGCCTTTCTACCATTACTATCGGTGTCGGAGGTGCTGATGCTGTTGAGGCTCTTGTTGGTGCTCCTTGGGAACTCAAGGCTCCCAAGGTTCTCGGTGTGCACCTTGTTGGCAAGCTGAGCAACTGGGCCTCTCCCAAGGATGTCATTCTCCGTCTCGCTGGCCACCTTACTGTCCGCGGCGGTACAGGCTCCATCATTGAGTACTTCGGTGAGGGTGTTGACAGCCTAAGCGCAACTGGCATGGCCACTATTTGCAACATGGGGTAAGTTCAATCTCAAATAAGATGGATGTGGATTATGTTCCTTATGCTAACTCGTCTTTCAGTGCTGAAGTCGGTGCTACTACCTCGATTTTCCCCTACACCCAGGCTTCAGCAAGATACCTTGACTCTACTCGTCGATCGCAGGCAAACAAGAACATTGAGGCTCTCGAGAGCTTCGCTAGCAACAGTTCCGACCCCGATGCCCGATGGCAGTTCAAGGCTGACGAGGGCGCCGAATACGACGACCTGATCACAATCGACCTCTCCACTCTCGAGCCTCACATTAACGGACCTTTCACTCCTGATCTGGCTACCCCCCTCTCCAAGTTCAAGGAGGTTGTTAAGGAACAGGAATGGCCTCAAGTCCTCTCTGCCGGCCTTATCGGTAGCTGTACCAACAGTTCCTACGAGGATATGACCCGAGTCGAGAGCCTGCTCAAGGACGCCAAGAAGGCCGGTCTTAAGCCCGCTGCTGATTTCTACATCACCCCCGGAAGTGAGCAAATTCGTGCTACTCTCGAGCGTGACGGCACTCTTGAGACTTTCCAGGAGGCCGGTGGCATTGTTCTCTCTAACGCCTGTGGCCCCTGTATTGGCCAGTGGAAGCGACAGGATGGCATTGAGAAGGGTACCAGCAACGCTATCCTGACCTCGTACAACCGAAACTTCCGTGGTCGTAACGATGGCAATCCCGATACCATGAACTTCCTCGCTTCCCCTGAGATTGTTACTGCCATGGCCTTCGCTGGATCTACCACCTTCAACCCTGTGACTGACAGCCTCAAGACCCCCGATGGCAAGGATTTCAAGTTCTCGCCACCCCACGGCCTCGAGGGTCCCCGGACTCCTTTCGAGTCTGGCAACGCTGAGCTGGGTGTCCTGTCCCAGGCCCCTGACCCGAACGCCAAGATCGCCATCTCTCCTACATCTGAGCGTCTGGCCTTCCTCGATCCCTTCCCCCCCTTCCCCTCATCCGACCTGTCAGGCCTCCGCGTTCTCGTCAAGGTTACCGGCAAGTGCACTACTGACACTATCTCTGCCGCTGGCCCCTGGCTTAAGTATAAGGGTCACCTGCCCAACATCAGCACCAACACCCTCAACACCGCCATCAACAAGGAGACTGGCGAGGTCAACGCCGCCTACGATCTTGACGGTTCCAAGCACACCATCCCTGAGCTTGGTCAGCTCTGGAAGGACCGTGGCCAGGAGTGGCTGGTCGTTGCCGAGCACAACTATGGCGAGGGTTCTGCCCGTGAGCACGCTGCCCTGCAACCCCGCTACCTCGGTGCCCGCGTTGTCTTGACCAAGTCATTCGCCCGTATTCACGAGACCAACCTCAAGAAGCAGGGTGTTGTCCCCCTGACTTTCGAGAACGAGGCTGACTACGACAAGATCTCTGCTGGTGACGAAGTGGCCACTGTCGGCCTTTACGAAATGCTCCAGAATGGCGGTAAGGGCGATGTGCAGCTGCGTGTCACCAAGGGCTCTGGCGAGGAGATCCTTATTCCTACCAAGCATGCTGTCACCAAGGATCAGGCTGGATTCATTCTTGCTGGAAGTGCTCTTAACTTGCTGTCCAAGGGTATTTAAGTCGAGTATCGCTTACCGGTCCTCGATTTGTAGGCATGTCTTCATTTAAGGAACCAGTCGAGGTTCTGACATGACATGTGAAAGTATTTAATGGTCTTTGTGTAAGCTAGAACAAAGAGAAAAGGGGCGTTTATTGGATGGGTGAAAAAATGTCCAAGCGATAGATTGTATATATCAACAAACAATACCAGTAGTCATTCTAGTTTTTTTCATGATTCCATGCCGATTCAAATGAACAATATGCATATCTCACAGCAAGATGCAGCAAGTTCTTGCCGATATCTTGAAACTGAGTCGAGAGAGAATCACAAACTTACGTCGAAGGAGTCTTTTGTGACCTTGTTGATTTTCTTTGTGCTTTGTAGCATTTCTTTATTTGATTCGTTATGTATAGTCATTATCCTTCTGTTTACCTGTATGTTGGTTAGACCCGCCCAAGCCTATGGAGTTCTTTCAAAGCTCCTATTGTTCGGTGTCATCAAAGCCCAGTGCCGTCAACTCCCTCCACAGAACTCTTGGAAAAAGCGCTCCGCTTCTTTGGTCGACTTGTCAACATGGCGCTTACGCACAGCCGCCATTTCCTCGCACTCTCTGAACCAGGCGCAGGCCTTAAGCCACGCAGGGTTACTGCGTACGTAGTCCGGTAGTTCTTCCTCAGGAACATCTCCAAAATCCAAGACTTTCTTGACGGCTCGGGGTTCTGGTGGCTTAAAAGGAGGTACGTGTACGATTTCAGCACACTCGGTGTTTTGGGAATTACCCTCCACCTTTCTTGCCTCGGCAAGTAACCATCGTTTTCTCGCCATGAACTTACCAAACCAGGCCTTTCGGCGGGGGCGTCTTCTGATCTCCTCACATTTCCTTTTGTACCAATGCTGTGACCGGTTATGCAGTCTGTGAATTGCAGGGTTCACAGGCAGAAAGATTTGTTTGCCTTTGTACAGGGATAGCCCTTTCTGGATGATACGAGAAAAAAGCTTTATCCCGGGAGGGGGACGTAGGGGGGACTGTCGGTATATCATCGAGTCAAAATATATTGGATCGTGGGCGGTCGGATCAAACGTGATCAAATCGGAACGGGGCCTCCTTGTCTTCGTGCACACGTTTGTGAAAATCCTCTTTTGTGAGCCAAATACTTGCGAACTCACCAACACCCTAGTAGATGGCGGTTTTGACAGATTTGACAGACGGTCCGGCAATACCTGCGCCGTTACGTGAGGTTTTCCATGAGAGATCGATAGTGAGGCCGACCTATCTCTCTTCGCATGTATTTTCGGTTTGTCTGTAGAGGATGTGTCTGGCTCCATGTTTGCAACGGGTGCCCTTGGTCGTCTGTATTTGCGTGGCCCTTTAAGCGGCTCTTGCGTTGCGACTGGAAGACCCTTTCCCTTCTCTGGCTGCACGACGGGCGAATGTATCGCGATAGCATCGCGATGCAAATCTTTAGACTCATCTGTTTGCAAAGCAGATCCCGTTTCCATGATCGAGTCTCGGTCTGGTTGTAGGAATGTCCCGGGAGAACTTGCAGCATGATCTCTGTAATTGGTTGAAGCAGCGTGCTCAAGTTTTTGGTGTATTGTACAATAAATTGTGAGAGGAAGTAAAACAGTGTTTGGGCAATCGGGAGCTGCGCAGCTGCCGCCTATATTACTAGACATTGCCATCGAGTATCAGTTCGATGGACCAAGCCGCATGACTGTTCCACCATGCGCAGGGGATTTCGGCCTGGTTGATTCATGAGGTTCATAAATGTATGTTTTTCTATGAATTCCATGGTTAGATTTGTGTACCACAATGTGAAGAGACATGAATTATGAAGCAAGAGTCGAGTCAGATCTTTTCAGTTTTGAATGGCCGTCACGCTGGGCACCCAGCGGCTGCTACACCTCTCGTCTAACCCGTGGCATTGCAGGATAAACCTTTTGTCAGTCGCGGCCTTTGGTCAAGATCCGTGGCGAAGATGAGGAAAAGGACTCCATGTTGCGACGGAAGAAACTCTAATGTTACCGGTCCCAGGACTCTGCGAACAAAGGTGGAATGTAGGAGAGCTTTTTGAGGCTGGGGCACGATATGAAATGACAAGGTTGATTGAGACAACGGTATCATGAACGAGACCAGAGAGAGGCGGCGCAACCAGAAGGGTTCCGTTCAGTCAGACCTTTTACCATTGGCATCATTCGACAACGGTGGGGGGACAATAGGTAGGGAATGGGTAAGACATACCTGGGTCTGTGACCAGCCAGAGTCAGTACTAGCGATCAGGGGAACCTGTTGCACACGCGTTATATGCTAGGTGTGTTGTACGTTTGGATACCTAAGGTATGCGAAAGTGTAGCAAGCACAATAATGCATATGTATGATACAAGTTGAGCTTGGGTAAAGAAGTCTTGGTGGTAGGTTAAAATAGCAGAAGAAATAGAGTAGAAAGACTTGAAGACACACTTGTACAGTGTTACAATTATAAATACGCGCCCAAAATGAAGCCTCGTCAAGGGTTCGCGCAAAGCTGTGTGCCCCCTTCCTTTATCTGTTGTCAAAGAGCGAGGAGCATCGTGACGTTGGAAAGAAAGGAAGAAAGAAAGAAAGAAAAAAAAAAGAAAAAGAAAAGAAAGAGCAATCAAGAGAAGGAGAACGGGTTGTCGAAAGGCAAATAACCGTGAATCACCGTACCTACCGCGTTTACGGATACATTACGGGCGGGCTGTTGCGTGTTGGAAAGTAATGGGCGTCCTGTTGGTCCAAGCGCTTAGCGATGCAGTGACAGACGCCATCTAGATTCTTTCCTCCTGTAAGTCATAAGTTTACAGCGTGGCTCGCCTGGAAACTGAGTTGTTCCGCCCCGGCCTAACTCTATCACTGGAGCGGCAGATCGTCTTAAAGATCATCACTAGCGATTGGCTTGTCTTGTGTATCTCTTTGAAAATGATGGAGCTTAATGCATATATATTGGAGAGGAAGTCTACATCAAATCGGCAATTATAAGAATTTTGAATAGATACTATGAGCATCCTTGTTCTTGTTCTAATGATAACGAATATCAAGAGGCACCTAGGTAACCGGGCCAGTTAAGAAAGCCCAGAGCCCAGAACCCCTCCATCCATGGATTCAGACTCCCATCCCAGCCCCTACCCAAGTTCATTAGGCGCTGCCGCGCTAGGGTGGGGGAGCTTAACTCCCTGACGTACAACGCCGGGCAGTAACCACGTTGCGACTTAATAAATCTAATATAATCGCACATAGCATTTGTTTGTGTGTTTGCTTGTATAAGCCAATTTGCAACAAGCTTGGTCGGATATTCTTCTAAGTACTTCTCCAATACTTGCGCCTCCGGGATGAACTTTCTCAAATCTGCCGTGGCATCTGCCATCGCACAAGGTCCTCCGTTTCCTTACAATTTTGGCGACAAGGTCGACATCGATGAGTCCATCTGGACATTGTATAACGGTACCAAGAGAGTAAGCTCGAGAGTGCATCGCAATATACGCAACGCGATCCAGCTAACAAGTAGCGAATAGGAAGACGGATCAAACTGCAGCATCTTCTCCTTCGACATTACCACCAACCGATCCCAGCTCCCCCTAGCCAAGAATGCTCTGAAGAAGCTCCGGACGCTACGACACCCGGGTGTGGTCAAAGTCCTGGATGCCGTCGAGGTATAATCGCAAGTACAGCAACCCCGTGCGCATTGCGCTGACTGTTCTTGCTAGACAGAAACATACATTTACATTGCGACCGAACGAGTGGTGCCCCTCCGATGGCATGTTCGAAGAAAGAGTCTTAGCCCTGAGACGATAAAATGGGGTCTTCATAGCGTTGCTGTATGGATATCCAGATGCCGAGTTACTAAATGGATGCTGACAAGACGTAGCGGACCATAAAATTCATCAACGAAGACGCTTCCTCCATCCATGGTAGCATCAAAGTCGGATCGATCTATACATCAGAGAGTGGCGAGTGGAAGTTGGGCGGGTTCGACGTTCTTAGCAGCCTCAAGGATGACGAGTCTATCATATACGTAAGCAATTGCCCAGCACAGAATGTGACATTTGAGCTGATCAGCGTAAAAGACATACGGGAGCTTGGTGCCCGACGCCTCAAGATATGCTCCTCCTGAGCTGGCCAAGGGTGGATGGGATGTTATCAAGAAGAACCCACACACAGCAGTCGACTCTTTCAACCTTGGAACCTTGATATACGAGGTCTTTAACGGCGACTACATCGGAGCCGATCAGGCTGGTCAGACCAAGAGCGTCCCTCCCTCAATGCAATCCAGCTATAAGCGCCTGTGCAACGCCAACCCCAAGGCCCGGATCAGTGTGGGAGCTTTCCTTGACCAAGGAAACAGGAGCGGGTCTTTCTTTGATAGCGCTCTCATCAAACTAACAGAGGGTATTGATAACTTGGATATTAAGACCCCCGATGAACGCGATGAGTTTCTTGCGTATGTTCTGGGGAACCGTATCTTGGACCAGTTGCTAAAAAATTCCACAGGGGCCTGGACGATGTGAGCGACGACTTCCCAGAAGAATTCTTCAAATTGAAGGTGATGCCCGAGTTGATGAAGTCGGCGGAATTTGGTGGTGGAGGCCCAAGGGCGGTCTCTGTAGTGTTGAAGATTGCAGCGAAGCTCCCCAAGGAAGATTTCGACGCCAAGATCACTCCCTTCATTATCCGCTTATTTGGAAATCCGGATCGAGCCATCCGAGTTTGTTTGCTGGATAACCTCCCATTAATGATTGATCAACTATCACAAAAGATTGTCAACGATAAGATCTTCCCACAACTGGTAAGTTCCTCATAACTGATTCGACGTATAACGCTGACAACATAGACTACTGGCTTTACCGATGTTACACCTGTTGTGAGAGAGCAGACTCTAAAATCCGTCCTTGTCATCATCACAAAACTCTCTGATCGCACAATCAATGGCGACCTACTCAAGCAGCTTGCGAGGACTGCAAATGACGAGCAGCCCGGCATTCGTACAAACACGACCATCTGTCTAGGAAAAATTGCCAAGCACCTCGGTACCTCATCGCGATCGAAGGTCCTTATAGCCGCGTTTACAAGATCTCTGAGAGACCCCTTTGTCCATGCAAGGAATGCTTCCCTGATGGCTTTGGGGGCCACTGCGGAGTACTTTACAGACGAAGACGCGGCTTGCAGAATTTTGCCTGTAATCTCCCCTGCCTTGATCGACAAGGAGAAAACCATTCGCGATTCTGCCACTCGTACTATGGAGGTATATCTTCAGAAGATCAAGAAGGCAGCTTCTTCTATGCCCGATACTGTTCTGCCTCCTCCCCAGGCTGCTGATAGTGCTGCTCCAAGAATGAGCACACCTCAGCCCAACGAAAACACTGCGGGTGGTTGGGCAGGTTGGGCGATATCATCTTTTACAAACAAGATGTCTGCTGCAGCAGGTGACATTCACGCAGAGTCAGAATCTCGGGCTGCTTCTCCAGGACCAGCTGCTTCGGCTAGCTCCGAGCCCAAGAAGCAAACGACTGGTACTGCCTCATCACTTCACCGACAAGCTGTCAAGTCACCCCCAGCCCCTTTATCACGCAACCCATCGCATACAGCAAGCGTGGTGGCCGATTCTTTCTTGCCGGCGAATGATGATGATGACGTTGGAGATTCTTGGGGTGATATGAACGACGGCTTTGACAGTTTCGATACCTCTGAGCAGTCTTCGAAGCAGCCTGCAGCAACTGCGTCTGCCACGCCATTTGACGAAGGTGAGCCTGACTTCGCTGGATGGTTAGCTGCACAATCGCAAAAGAAATCAGGAACCGCCAAGCCGCTGCCAAAAGGCTTATCCAAGTCCTCGGCGGCAAAGAAGCCGATAGCTAAACCCGCAGCCAAGCCGGTCGCGGCGAAGAAGCTTGATATGAAGCCGAAGGAGACCGATGACGATGATGGCTGGGGAGACGGCTGGTAAAGCGCGACTAAGAAGTTAAGAAGCATTGTGCGCTTCATATGACACATAAAATGCTGTTTTTCATAATTGTTCCTGATAGGTCTAAGGGAGACATTAGGATACCACCCCAAGCACATTACTACCATGTTAATAGAGATCCAAACACAATACACTGTTGGTTAGTTAGATACATTAAGGCTGCACAATCATAATCTGTACAGGAACTGAAATGTCACAATTCGTTTTTCGCTCCTATCAAAATTTTCTAAAAACTTTCCTCTTCCGATACTTTAAGAAGCTGAGCGTTGAGATTGGGACAGAGCTTAGAAGCTTGGACAGCCAATCACATTGTTATGGGGGTACTACACAAGCTCAGGGTCCCTAACACGGTGAGACTTCTCGGTGAGCGGGAGCCCCGCTTATGTTCACCTTGATTTTTATTTTCCCCCACGTACCCTTCCATCCTAAACTTCACCTCTCCATCCTCTACTCACCAAACCACGATATACCCACTTTCACAAACTTTCACTCAAAATGGCCCAAGGCGCCGTCAAGAAGCTCGGTCGCCCGACCCCCGCCAAAGTCACACACTCCAAGAAACAAGCATCAAAAGTGAACAAGTCCAAGGGAACAAAAAAGAGCGTCGACAAGGTCCACAAGAAGTTCACAAGCGGCATGACAGCGCGCACCGAAGCGCTCCTGGGCGAACGTGCGGGACATCTCGAGTTATTGGGCAAGGGAAAGAAGAAGACGGACAAGAAGACTGAGCACAAGGGTGGCTCCAAGAAGTTTGGTTAAAGTGGTTATGGAAGGGTTTTCACGAGGGAGCGAACGACGATCGATTTTTACTGGGAGCGCTCGAGTTTTTCTTCACTGTTACGACGACGAATCGACAATAGCCCTCGCAGCTGGGGCTTAAATACCATTTTTACCTTGTTTCCTCTCAGATAAGGAGTGGCCGAGTGGGATCCGATACCTATAAATCCTAAGAATTCTTTACTCCGTCCCTACAAACTCTCTCTCCCTGCTCAGCCACTCCTTATCTTTTTGTCATTTTCTACTTGGAGTCCCGTCTCTGCCACAGTTTCGAGCCCCGCAGCAACGATGGTCCCCCCCTCGGCAAGGTATATATATCAAGGTTGCTGTTCTACCCCCGACGAAGAGTGGTCGAGTGGTACCTACCTAAGAACCTCAGAACCTTGAATGCGATCCTAGAAATTCTTTCTCCCTCGGCCACTCTTTGTTTTTGTAACCCGCGCGTTCGAATTCAGAGAACGATACTTTTCCCCTTGTTTTTTTCTTTGCTACGGTCTTCACGTCTCATTTTCGGACCATAGATACCAAGTTTATCTCACTACACTCGATGGACAACCCTTGAGCGAAATACTGTTTTAATAAATTTATCTGGAAGCTCCCAAAAACCGCTATTCTTATGTCTCGAAACCGCCGACATATTTCCGTTTATGTAGAAGATCGTTAGTTGAGAATGTTTGCAACTCAGACCTATGGATATGAGAGCCCGATCGGTACATCTGTCATGAGAAGATGAAGATTACAATCGGTCTGGACTTTTTGTATGGATGCGCCTCTGGTCTTCATGGCCACGCCGGCTGTATTGGGGACTGAGGGCCTCGGCAGAAGGCCATCGGATTGGGGCCATTTTGATATGCAGGCGACAGTGGAACAGAAGTCTGCAAACCCCTCAGGCGGGCCGCTATGATTTCAGTATGAACAGATCAAACCAATCTAGAGCTGCTGTCATCAGACTACGATAGCTCAACTAGAGAATTCGATTTCAGGCATCGAAACTTTCTGGCATTACTCTAAGCGTCAAAGGATATTATATAGCGGCAAATGTATATATATCAAATATGTTTTTGGTGTTTCGTTTTTAAACCAAAATCTCTATCTTAACATTCCTCAATGTTGAACTCCTTACCCTCAGCCACATGAGTCAAGATAGAAGTGATGACCTTGAAGTCTCTATCCACATCAACCATCCAGTTCGATATAGCCACACGCACAGCCTTCTCACCCATCCAACTCGTTCCACTTACATACATCTGTCTCGTCTCATTAATCTTCTGTACCAAAATCTCATTCAACTCAGGGTCCTTGGCACGGAACAGAACAATCATGAAAACTTCATCAAGATCAGCGCCGTCATCGGGGAGGAGGTCATAGTGCTCCGAGTCTCGTAGGAAAGTGGCAACTTGACGGGACAAAGTCGTCATGTTAACATATAGTTTTGCTAGTCCTGGGCGTCCCTCACTGAGAAGGACAGAATAGGCTGGGAGAGCGCGGAACCGACGTGAATTTTCGAGTCCAATGTTGAGAGGTGAGGGAATGGTAGATGCTCCTCCTGATAGGTATGCGGCGTTGGGGTTTGTGAAGACGGACTGGAGGATGGCAGGTGATCGAGTGAAGAACATGCCACAATCGTAGGGCTACATACATGTCAGATTATGAGTAAATGGCTGGAGGTTTGAACTACTTACCACATTGAGAAGCTTGTGGCCATCCACAGTGATACTATCGGCCAACTCAATACCCTCCATCCGCTTGTGTAGAGTCTTGTAATCGTCTTCTTCAGGGAGAACACGGGCAAAGATGCCAAAAGCTGAGCATATTAGTATCAAGCACACTTTGAAGCAACTGGAGAGTCTCACCTCCATCAACGTGAATCCAAGCTCCATACTTGTCCGCCAGCTCCCTCACTTTGCGCATCTCCTCGATGCCAGTCAAGCCATAACGGCCAGTGTTGACTTCGCCAGCGCTTAAAGCAACCACACTCGCTGTATCACTCTTCTGGAGCTCCTTCTCCAAAGCCTCAAGATCTAGTCTCCAAGGCTCACTATCACTGAGTCTCAGCTCCTTCACAGATCCTCGACCGAAGCCAACAACACTGGCGGCCTTGGACAAGGAACTATGACCTGCACTGGTGAGGATCTGGAGTTCCTTGACACCAGCTGCAAGACATGCTGCCAGCAATCCAACCTCGCCGACACTTTGTCCTCGCTTTTCTAAGATTGCTTCTCTACCGCATGCAAGTCCTAGGACATTACTGCTCGTAGCTCCAGTGGTAAAAGTTCGACCCTTCCAATCACCCAGCTTCAACAACGAAACAAGCATCTCCAGCGCCGAGTCCTCCAGTGTCGTAGCAATCGTCTGTGTCGGCAGATGAACCTGGACATTCTGGTCCAAGCGGGTAACTACATTGTCTGCCCATTCAGCGATAGGCAAAGTACCGCCTGTGACAAAGCCATAGTATCGAGAAGAGCTGCCTTGGCCGTTACAAGCAGGGACGATATCGTGAGCTATGTGTCGCACAACGTCTTCTTGTGCAACACCTTGAAGATAGTCCTCCGAATCCGGACGAGGGAGTTTAGCGTCAGCGGCTTGAATGGCCGAAAGCTCCGGCAAAGTAGGAGCCGGAGCCGAGCCAGGCTCAGGGCCGTTGCGGCGAGATAGACGGGCCTGTTGAACTTGGAGGTTAAATAAGTCGCTCATTTTTACTTGATGATAGTTGTGACACTGCTGGGACTATGTTCTTATATAGTGGTTGAATAGAATTGACTCACGTTCAATCTTACCCACTTGAAGTTGCCGCTTAAGCCGCAATCGCGGCGTTTCAAATTAGTAGGAGCGAAGGATTAATAGTGCTGATTTGTCACCGTCGTGATTATCTCCGAGGCGGACAATTGGAAGGTGTCCACGGTGCGATAAGAAGGCCCTGGTAAAGCACCAAGTTTCCAAGCATTGTTGAGTTTGTAATTCGGATACTTCTTTGTTTACTCTGTCCATAGAAACTATGTAGAGCCATCTGTCACTCCAACATCTATAGTTCAAACACACCCGAGATAACCCTAGGTAATCCAACATATGGTATACGCCATGCCGTACAATAAAACAGAATAAATACAGCCGTGAATAAAGCATCGCAACTGGCTCAAGTCCCATAGCTCTAGAAGAAGAATGCATTCATAGCTTGGCACTCTCGGCAACGGAACCAATCTTGAGGTCCTTGCCGTACTTCTTCAATACGCCCTCATTATGGTACTTCCAGAAGGCCTTTGTAGCATTCTTTCCAGACCAGCGCTTCAGGATCTTGGCGCCACCTGGGTGCTCATCGATGAAGCCTATACTCATGTCAGTAACAGGTTTTGACTGATAGTGAGAGTCTATCGTACTTGTCACGTCGTAAACGTCATTCTCGACAATAAGCCAGAAGCCGTTGGCCTCATCCTTGTGCTTCTGAACATCGGCAGTGGTGTAAGACTCGCTCATGGTGATGGAGTATTAGATAGGTTTATGAGAGGCGTATAGTGAATGTGAGTTGAAGATGAATTAAAGATCAAAGTTGACGAAACCTGGGAAAGAAAACAAGGAGTTCTCCCCGGGGCGTCGGCAGGTGGGGGGAACTTTGCCTCGGTTCGCGGTCACGAGCAGCGTCTTTACCCATTGCAGAAGGCCCAAGCCTGGGGGAGAGCCTGGGGAAACCCGCTAGAGAGCCGCTAAGCGGGGGAGCTTAGGCCTATCAAATCAAGGCAATTGTCATGTCATTTGACAAGACCTCGGTGTCATGAGAGCATTGTATAAACAATAATGACTTGAGTATCTGTTCGTCGCTTCGAACTGTATAAACCAACCAAGTTCTTGATGAATACAAACCCCAAGTCTTTCAATAACGCCGGCTCATCTTCTATTCAAACGCTCGACATCTTTGAATTCGCCTGCAAACACAATACTTATACAACAACAGCTGTGGATCGTCGTCGCATTGCATCACGGAATCGGTCTGCAAAAGCTGCTGTTCCTCGACAATCGCTCTCTGCTCGCTTTTCCATAGCTTCGGGCAACCACTCACTAATCTTCAGAATACGATTTTCGTTCTGTCTCATGTTAGTCCGTCATATCTTGCTATCATGATAAGAAAAATCTTACCGATGGGTGAGTGCTTAGCATCTCTGGCGCTTCTTGTCCGCTAGCATGCTGAAGAGCATCCATACGTTGCCAGAAGCCCAGAGCTGCTTTGGGATCATAGCATGCTTCAGCCATCATCATCAACCCAATATAGTCTGCCTCGCTCTCCTGTTTTCGACCCATGGGGAGGTAGAACAGTAGATCTTGCAGATAATAACCTCCTATGAAGTTCCACAGACCAAAAAGCGCAAGCCCCGGTAGTGCTCCTGCGAGGAAAAACAAACTTCCTGCTGTCAAGTTTCCAACCCAGGCAGCCGAAAGGCGTTCTGAAGCATGTGAAGCTGTGTTGTGTGCTATTTCGTGACCAAGCACTGCAGCGAGGGCATCTTCACTGCCGCAGACATTGATGATACCACTGTGAACAAACACCTTGCCTCCCGGAAGAACGAAAGCATTGGCCGTACCTATTTTCCAGAACTGTCAGCATTTTGCCTGTAGAGCCATCGTAACGGGACAGCATACGACTATCGGATATCACGAAAATCTCCCAGTTGAGATTCGTCATACCGCTCACGGGAATGAGCCTCTTCATAACCCTCTTGACCAAAATAGTCCTCGGATCCCAATCCGACAAGAAATGCTTTCCCGACGCTCTAACCATCTCAACCTGTTGCGCAGCCGCTTTCGAATGCGCCCGTGCAACCATCTCATCAGAAAGAAAATTGAACCGCCTTCGCCCCGTAACAGGCACGGTCTGCGAATTGTAAAAGTAGAAGCCAATGGCTGCGAGGACGGTCGCTATAACAGTAAGACGTGAGTTGCGGCTACTCCCCGCCTGTGTGAACTTGCGCGCTGCTTGGTGCGGAACGAGTGGTCGGGCGGCTTGTAGGCGCTCTTCTAGATCCCTCGGTGAGTTCTGTCGAAGTCGGGAGTAGCATTGTGAGAATAGTCTTTGGTGGAGGGTGACGGTGCGTGAGAAGGGGAGGAGGGTAGAGCGGTTCATGCGCAGCGTCGGACATCGAAGCAAACGAGGGGCAGACATTGTCTGAGTGGACGATCGGTCGATTGTCGCAGATACCTAATGAAAAGAGAAAAAAAAAAGTAGAACTATACTATGGCGGAAAACAAAATGCCTATTCAAGAGCAAACAGTCCAGAGAGCCGGCGATTGGATGCTCGATTATGTCTCGTGATGCTTCTGGTTGGTGTTTTGGGAACAAAGTTGAAGCTCCATCGTTTGCGTCATGGCCTATCCCCACTACTGGGAACTGTCAGGGACCACACTCAGACGGCTTTGCCCGCTGAGGCTTAGCGAGCTTCAGCACTGTACGTACCTACTTGTGGATTCCATCCTCTCATGACATTCAACCCCCACAGGTTAAAAGTTCGTCTCATTGCCAAGTCCACAATAGGAACAATATTGCGGTAACTTCCTCGAAATGGCCTCATCTAAGAGGCCCTTTATTGTTTAGTATCACAACATCTCATTATGTAAGAATGGTACACCACAGGGGGTGTTGCGATTCCCTTACGGTTGATTCCGAGATAGTATCACCAAACTCATTCACATGGCTTTGCCATCATATTTCAAAAAGTAACAATAATCAAAATGCTTGCGCATCACAGAGAAATATCCTATCATATACACACAGCCTCAAAAGAAAGGCTCACACTCTTCTGTATGACTCGGAACCCACGGACTTGGCCTGACCACCAAGCTATGGGTTACCTTCACCATTGGTAGCTCGTCTAAGAGCAATTCTGACATCATCTGGCCAGGATATTATCAAACTTGGATTCAGGAGCCCATGTTTAATTAGCCATCTGTTTTTGATCTCTGGCTACTCGATTATCTTGAAGTTGGATGTCAGACGCTGACTTACACTATCCTTGTGATACTAGCTTCTTTGAGCCTTGGGCCACGAACAGGTTATCGCTTCATGAGAATTCTTATCCAATGCTTCACTTAATCACCCATTCCAGTATCAGTTGCTATACGTACACAACTATGTAGACTAAGCCCCTGCTAAGTCTAAGCTTATCAAGCACTCATAATCACGCTCGTTCAGGGTATATAAGCGTCCCATCTACAAGAGTTCCAACACATACCTCTCTTCTTCCGCCATAGCCTGAAAAGATCTCATCCGGTAGCCTGACGAGCAAAGTCAATATGGGTGATTTTGTCGACAGCAAGCTCGATTTGAGCATTATAAAACCCTCATTCACACCCTCATCTGAGCCTGAGAACGCCCGGTCCAGGTTTCTCATCCAAGCACTCTCACTTGAACCTCATATCGAAGGTGGTTACTTTTGCCAGACGGATGCAAATCCCACAGCTATCCCATCGACATATTCGTCCAATGCTCTTTCGGATGAGACTGTTGAACTCTCTGGCGGTACTCGTGAGGGATATAGTGCCAGTACACGCCGTCTCTCAACCACCATCTTCTATCTCCTGACACCGCGTCAGTCGAAGGGAAACTTCCACCGTAACCGCAGTCGTGTTATTCACACACTACATCGTGGAAGGGGTCGCTATGTTCTCATTCATCCTGACGGTCGAATCGAGTCTTTCATCGTCGGCAATGCGGTTGAGAAAGGTGAACGCCTGCAATGGATTGTTGAGGGTGACGTTTGGAAGGCAAGCTATTTACTCCCCGCCGAACAAAACCCGACCCATGCTACGGACGAGCAAGAGACCGACGGTCTTCTTATCTCAGAAACTGTGGTCCCAGGTTTTGAGTATGAGGATCACGAGTTCTTGACGCGCCAAGGCATCAGTGACTTGCTCAAGGAAGATCAGGTCCGCGAGCTAGATTGGCTTGTGAGAGATTCTGAGTAAGAGATGGTAGACTAGTTTACAGATATAACACAGTCTTCAATGTTGGATATCGACAGCTAGGGCTGAGGGAGATCGTAGCCTTCAGATCCTATATAGATGGAAGACCGTTTGCTGATTTTCACATGAGTTGCAAGTACAGACGCAGGCTCATGGCGAAATAGACAGCAAAAGCTTTCGCAGCAGGTCAACTAGCTTTAAACCCCCTTCTGATATATAAATTTGAACGCAATACATTAGTCTAGTCATGCTCGTCATTTCAACATTATATCAGGGTATCTTTATATGCAACTGCCAACTCAACCCCTAATTTCGACCCAAACATCGTTTACATCTCATTCCTAATTTCCTTCCCCTTCTCTTAACTGAAAGACGCCCTTGGAACGTATCCTTCTCCAGGGAATGGCTTTCGTCCAATAATGACATGTATGGGTATATAGGCATGGATTCGTGTGTCAATCAGTTCTCTCCTAACATCAACCAACGACACCTATGCAGTTTGTTAGTCAAGTGTCCATTGGGAACTGATTTCCAGGACTTACTTCGATTTGCGCCGGTGTCCTTTCGTAAACACGGTTGAACAAAGTGAAAGAAAAGCCGCTGAGACCCATGAGGAAGTTTCTTTCCCACATGCGACCCAGTTCTTTAAGACGCTCGTCCTTAGGCCAGCCGTTCATAGGCATTTTGAAGATTCGTACTTGAACATCGACGAATCCCGCCTCGATATATGCGTCACGTACACTCGCAGCAACGTTTGTTGGTCGTCCCATCAACTCTGAAGCTTCGTTGATTTCGCGGAACCATGTTGAGAGATGGCCGCCTTGGGGGAGAGTTCCATCATCGCACATGATATTGGCATCGTATTCTTGAGACTCAAACCAACCTCCTGGCCTCAAAGTTTCGAAGGCTTGGTCTGCAATCTGTTCCTTGAAGTTGGACCAGCAACCAGAGGTCACTCGTGTATGGATATAATCGAAGGGTTGTGAGTAGTCCCAGGGCTCGGAGCTAAGGAAACACAGAGATTTAGTAACATGAACGATAGGTCGAAACGGAAAGCACATACGAGTCTTCGACGAAGAAGTTGACATTTGGTGGTACGTTTCGAGGCTGTATTGGGGAAAGATCGGTGGCGATAATTTCTGAACGCGGAAACAGATCTCCCATTTTGATGGCCCAGTCGCCGGTTCCAGTCGCTATATCCAGTATATTCACAGGCGGTGCTCTCTCTGACAGCGGCGCAAAGAAAAGACGTCCGCCGAACAGCTTGACCAGCGCTTCATTTTGTAATTCTAAGCGCTCGCGCTCTTGTTCATCGTTGGGAAATGCGTATGCTGCGGAGATGTCAGTAAATCAAGGCTGGGATTCAGACTGATCGAGCTTACAGCCAGCCCGATAGGCGTGATAGGTGCGACCAAATTCTTCGGGGAAATTTTGTACGCTGTCTGTCAAAGACTCTGAGTCTCTAAATCACCCTGTTAGTTCTGTTGAAGCTAAAGTTGCTGGATCGGAGTGTATGGCTTACATGTCCTGTGCATCAGGCTACACAAAGTGTTAGCAAGTTCCACGTAGAATACGTGTGAACATGTTGGAGTTGCAAAATGAAAATGACACATACGTCTGGCTCAATGAAACTGTTTCCTCCAGAATTGGAAGCTGAACAGTTGAAGGTAAATTGAAATCGGTTGATGCTGGAAGGCGATGAGATCGGCATGCTCTGGCTGTTATGGGATTGAGCAAGCTGTCTACTCATTACAGCAGGAGCCATGCGACAGCAACGGTCAGAATTCTGAAGCGACAAGTAGATGAAGCATCAAACAAAACCACAGTAAGCGGCTCTGTGCCGAGATTATGTGAAAGAAGTAACACAATCCTACGCTGGAGCGAGTAATGGTACCTGTCGAACTAAGAACCAAGAGAGAATGCTGAGACGACGATGGTGGCGAACGACCCACACACCGGCTGCTTGGTGTGAAAGCGCTTATACTATTCGAAAGGAAAGAGCTCAAAGGTCGTTATGGTCTTATTACTGGGAGTTTGAGATCAGGAGGATTCGTTGTACAACCACGAGCTCAAGTGTAACAGATTGGAATTGAGATAGTTGTGGGTATTGGCAGTGAGAAGAGCTGGAAGAATACAATGAACAAACAATGTTGGTGGTGATGGTGCTGCTGGGTGTGCAAATCAATGAGGGGAATACGTGGGTTAGAGTTGTAAAGACAACTGGGCGCGTTTAAACGTCTTTTGAATATCGCCTAGGGCGGCATGGAGGACAGTTTAGTAACAGCAAGGTCGCGAGTAAAACAGAAGCTAGGATGGAAGTGACGGGAAAATATAAGCTAGATATGAAAATGGAGAAGGGCGAGAAGCTTGAATAGAATCCCCGCTCTCATTTGGAACACCACCGTAAAAGGAGCCAAACCCAGAAGAGCAGAGCCAGAGTGAGCAGAGAAGCACAGGGTCCAGCTAGAAGGGAAGGGAAAAAGGACCCGAACACCTGGTGCGACCGAGGCTCGACGAGTGGATGCGGTCAGGATGAATGACCAAGGAGAGGAGATCAAGAGGACAAGACCAGACCAGCAATGCAGTAGCAGTACAGTAAGCAGCCCGAAGCAAAGGAACGGGGATAGAACAGAGCAGGAGCAAAGGGACCCAGCAGCTTGGGACGGGTATCTAGCTCTCGGATAGCTTGGCAAAGCCACAAAGCCCTACCAAGAGAGAACTGTAAGTGGGAACAAGCGCTTGTCGCTGAAGTGGCATTGGATTGGTACGGGACGGTACTGGGTGTGTCGACTACCCCGGTCTAGAGCGCCGGAACAAGAGGCGACCCATTCAGTCGGGAATGGCTGTGATACTGGGACCCTAGAGTAACACGACAGTACCTAATTAGCAAAAAGGGTTTCACACCCCCACCATAAAAAGGAATTCCGGGAGTCTGTGCCTCGATGCGTCAAAGCACTTGCCAAGCAGCTGCACATAGTAGTAGTAATAATGCGGTATAGCATGAGCTGTGAGGGCGAGGTACAGTCGAGGTAAGTCAAGAATGAGTTACCAAGAGGGAAGGTATACGATCCTGTGGCTTCCCACTAGAGGTAGCCAGAGACAAACACGCATACACGATTCTCTAGTTTTCTGGACATATCATATCCCGATGAAATAGTTAGTTCCACTTGGAAAGGTGAGGAAACAAGGCTGAGTGAACAATGCAATGCAATGCAACGCAACGCAACGCAGAGTGTACCGTACTGTAAAACAAGATGGAAACGACATCCTTCCGGCGGTTGTTAAACGCTTTCGTTTTTGCATTAGCGCTGTGTCGAATTATGCAAGACCAGCATGCCCTTGGACACGGTAGTTTCCCTTGGGCTACAAAGAGAATCCATCCTCCTGTCGCGACCCTATGTGAAGGACTGATTGTGCTCTGCTGCAATTACCATCCATTCAAAAGGGGGGGCTTTTCGGATAGTCCCAGCTGCGTGGGTGGGCTAAATTAAACCTGACAACTGGGATCAAAATCCGGTGGCCTGGGTCGGACAAGTGCAAATGAAGTGCAAGTGCAACCAACCCAAGCCAAACCCAAATGCAATCCAATCGACTTTCCGGCGACTTGGGAATGATCCGTGCTCTTAGAGTTTGCGAATATCCCGGCAGTTGGTCTGGTAAAAGTAGTTGGTACGTAAGTGGAAGAACTTTTGTCGGTCGTTTTATCTCGGCCGTGTCTTAAGCGGAATTGGTAGAACAAAGCAAAAGCATCTCGGTGATGGGAGCACTGTAGGTACCGTACCGCATCCTTGATACCAGCGCCTAACAGTTATGGTGGCTCCCGGGAGATTGCGCCGTGAGGCTTTGGCCACGTCAATCGAAGAATTGACTTGCATTGGCAGGTACCATGTGACGTGATGTGATATGATATGATATGATTGTTTGATATCATGGGGGTTGGAGATGTAAGGGAGACTGGAGAAGTGAATAGGAGGAGATTGTTGATGGGGAAAGATGCAAATGGAGCTTGCGTACATTCATTCAACCTGCAGAGGAAGGTACTACACTGAACGGTGGAACAACCAGCTAGGGAAGGCGCCACGGCACTATCTGCTAATATCCGGTATGCAATAAATCTAGGTAGGTAGGTAGGTAGGTAGGTAAACAAAACAATGTCCGAACACCTACCTATACCGAAATACCGTGAGGCTTCTAAATAAAATGTAAACCCCATAACTTTTGATGATTATGTGCGGTGGTACTACATAGCAGGTTGGCCATTTCTACAGTGCTGTTTTGTTTTGTTCTTTTCCTGTACCAAGCTGAAGTGTCTGTACTATAGGTAGGTAGGTACCTAGGTCATTTGGACATGGTATCTCCGTTCACTATACCCAGATTTACAGCCACGTTCTCTATAGTTCACCAGCTGAGTCTTGGTTACAGTGTCTTGGTAGTTGGCTCACACCCAAACCCGAGTCATGCAATTAAAGTTGTCTTTAAAACCTGAAACACAAAGCCAAACTCAATCTCTCATACGTGACAGGTCCATTGAGAAGGCAAAAGAATTTATTACAGTAGTCAATACGGATACTATTCCTTCTAACAAACTGGCTTCAGCTACAGCGCCCCATGTTTCATATCAGCTCTAGCTGCAGCACTTGACGTGAAGTTTTCAGCCTCTTGCAAACTCAATGCATGTTTCGACGCAATTTCACCACAGATATGCAGAAATCTTTCACCGCATCCCTTTGTTCACTAAACCCCGGTACGTCAGAGGATGTTTAAAATTAGTCCCCCTCATTCCTGTCACGTCAAACCTTCCTGGTCCTTGACAGATACAGCTCGGGAGATGCACTTCTGCCGATCCCTCGGGCTCGGTTTATACACCACTAACAATACGTTTCCTCTATACGATTGTAGTTGTGAGCCGGCAGAGACCCCCCTGTCTTGTAAGGTTTCTTCTATACCGGGTACCCTTGATGAATATCCATGTATGGATGTTTACATCTGGGCCTCATTAGTACATGCGATATAAACAATAGCTGTAATTCGCGCGCTTTACGACTGTTATTTACCCGGACATGCCTCTTTCAAAGTCAAAAAGGGTATATAGATCAAGGGATGATGAGAAAGATGGATCCGCCAGCCTGGGTCTTGGATATCTTCCCCATCCCATCGACTCCTAGACTAAGCGCTGTCTCGCATCTATCCAGGTGACGTGTAATCATAACCACCAACAAACTTAGTCCGTGGCGTTGATCAGTTCCGGGAATCCGGTATGTCATTTTAGATCATCATCATCATCATCAACGCCAATTCACAAGCATGCATCATCCGAACCACCATGTTGGGCTCATGAGGCTTTGGCTGAGAGGCAAAAGCAACAACCAGCAAATCGGAGAGTCTTCGACGCTCCACCGAGTCAAGAGACACGTCACGTTTTTCACCGTGAACCAGATCTCGGATCCATAATATCCGTTGTCCTGATTCACCTCAATCTAATTGCAGGACACGTCTATGTCTCTCAAAGATCCAAGTCCTCGGGGACCAGCCGGTGCCCCATCAATGTTTGCTCTGCAGACTGCCACTCAAATTCAGAGACAGTGGTCGTCCAGAACCCACAAGTTCAAGACGAAACCCGTCTCTTCTTTTCTGTAGCTTCATACGTTGATTCATAAACATGAGACCCCTTACTACCTTCCCTTTCCTGCACAATAGTGGTATTATCCCAGTCCCAACATCTAACCCCCAATTATACAGAAACCTGGTAACGGATATTGCCTGACAAGAGTTCCCATCTCCGAGCCTACGTCCTAAAAGGCTTCTAAACGTAACCCAACTTTCCCGTGCTTTCTAATGCAGTGTTGTTCTCCCTTCCGTTCATCCCTGGAGCTTCATGCCAAGTTTAAGGCCATTCGGAGAGCCCTATTGGATACAGGCCCTCGGCTGATATGTTCTGTTCCAACTCATGCGAGACACTCGGACCATTTCATGCAGTTCTGTGAGTGACTGAGTGACCAACAGCAGGAGCTGGAGATGCGCTGCAACAGTGTTACTGGAAAAAAAAAAAACATTGTTCCCAAGCAGCATGCCTTGAACTTTTGTGATATGCATGTTTCACCACGTCCACAGCGCTATCACGCTATGCTGCAGTGTTACACATAACCTGTGCATCTTGCATCTCAACATCGTGTGCTTGTGACTCAATACTTTGCAAGGAACAAGATAGGCCTCATAAAATCTTTGTTAAGCGATATATGCTCAGAGCTGACCCTGACGCCAGGTGGCCACTCACCACTGTATGCACAGAACCCAATCAATGTAATACCACCATACCTTGCACGACTGTTCCATTATTCTCATTGACACTTGTATCGAAGATATATCCAAATTTTAAACTAGCAAATCTACATAAGTCGGCATGCCCTCCTACTTCTGCGGGGGTATAAGTCATCTCATCTAATTGACCATTAAATAGCTACAAAGAAATCGTATTCCCCAAGAGAGGACATCGCAAGTCATTACTCTCATAACAGGCTCGTCTTCCTCTAGTAATCGCTACCTGGGAACGGACTGGCCATACCGCTTCCAGGGATGCTCTCGTTACCTGATAGATAGGTCTGGTCTATTCGGAAGATCCAGTCCACCTTATCACGTTCGCTCCTTGCCGCGAAGAGCCAGGTGTTGTCCGTTCCATAAATGGCAAATACTGCCGACTGCATACGCTCCGGGAGGCGTTGAAGACCAGAGCCTCCTGCTGGGGCACCACCTCCGCTGCCTGTCCAGATAGTGGATATGACGCGGCCTGAACCAGTTCTTCGATGTCCTGGTGTAAAGTCCGCTCCTCCATCTTGGCCATTTTGACCTTGACCTCCAGAGTCAGCTGGCCCTTGCAGTAAACCCAAGACACCAGGCTGACTATCAACGCGAGAGTTTCGCAGGCTGATTAGTCCAACCTCATCGCCATCAGTAGCAGAATGCAGATGCAGATACGGCCGTCTCAATTCGACAAATCTCTTAACCCAGCGTGTCGAGTCGCTGTTGGGGATCATCAAATACCCCCCCTTTAGGACCTTCGGGTTCTTCGGTACCCTAATGACTGTTGCGACAAGTGTAGGTTGCACTGGAGCATCATCCATTAAACCATCCGTTGGTGGTGCCATGTTAGTTGAGCTCAGGATGTTGTCTGAAGGATCCGGGTACTTCTTCCAAAGCTTCAGGCACTTTGTTAAAAGATCCGTTTGTTCATCGTCATATTCTGGCTTGTGTGGCGGTGGTACTTCCTCGATCTCGATAGTTTCGTCTTCCTCGGCTTCCGTTGCTTCTGGTGCCTCTGATGTCACCTCGTCTGCAATTTCTACCTTGGACTCTCTTTCCAATTCTTCCACCTCTGGTACATCTGACTCGTCTTGCTTAGTAGTGTCAGTTTCGAGCTGTGCTTCTTCTTCTTGCACTGTTTCAGAATGCTCCGCCTCGTGCTGCTGTGATTCCTCAGATTGTTCAACTTGAGGCGCATCTGTTGCAGGGTATTCCTCGCCATCGAGCGGAGTTTCTGGTGTGTCATTAAGCAGGTCGTCATCACTAGGAATAATTGGTTTCAGCTCTGGTGAAGGCTCAGGCTCGGGTTCCTTCTTGTCAGACGTCGTGCTAGTTGCATCCAAGCCCAGTTTGGCCAAGACAGCTTCGGTCACTGCCATATCCGCGGCACGTCTTTTCTTCTTGCGAGCCATGAGGAAATCATTGACCAATGATACACCGCGGGGCGTCCAATTTGTTAGGTGTTCCTCTCCCTTGACGTAGTCGTGTTGGCTATTAAGTCGCCACAAGTCGCCAACCTTCTTGACGGGGGCTGGGCGCATGGCAAGAGTGAAGATGCCAGTTGAGGACCGCACAAAACGGACATTTTGCCATAATGCCGAGAACATTGATGTCTGGCGTACAAATGATCGCGACAGAATTTGTACGCAAACCTTTTGGGAAAACTTCATCGGTTCAGCCAATTTCTCGGAGCTGATCTCCCAAGAAATAGTCATTTGGACTCGATATTTATCCTGAGTTACTCGGTCAAGAAGCAGTGAGTTATGTAAACTGGAGTCCCACTGGGCATATATCGTAAGGCTTTTGGTGCCGTTGGCATTGTCGCGGAAGATTGGGCTTTGCGAAAGGTTCAAGGAGATATCAGGTTCATTGGCTCCCATGTCAGGTGTTTTGCCAGCAGAGTCAACAAGCCTAATT
This sequence comes from Fusarium camptoceras, assembly GCA_004367475.1. Lineage (NCBI taxonomy): Eukaryota > Fungi > Ascomycota > Sordariomycetes > Hypocreales > Nectriaceae > Fusarium > Fusarium camptoceras. Next base: position 42,891 of record QGED01000044.1, on the reverse strand, counting down.
CTTCCCACACGAACAGAAGCAACGCCGTCCCACGGAAGAGCATCTCCAGAGCTGTGAGAAATGTTGATGCCGATCCTCCTTTGCAGGCCTTGATGAAGCTGAAAGGTTCCAGTGTCAAGCTCGCTGGTTTGTGTAACTTCTACTGCGCCGTACTCGCCATTCTCGTTCAGCTCCATGATCTGAATTCGAGACAGCAGGTCATGCTTTTCCTGTGTAAAGAATTGTGATTCATGGATCCGTGATGCTTTGGCCTTATCTTCCCTGATGGGCACAGCATCTCTCATATCGTCCCAGCTGAGCAGCTTGTCAAGATGCATCGTTGATACCTTGGCAAAAATGGCAACTCTCAGTGTGACATCCTGAGGAGCAAACAAAGGGATGCTCATACTGTGAACACTCTCGAAGCGAATTGGCCCCTCATCGAAATCTTTAATCATCTGAGTTGTCGTAATGCCATCCTCCTCGGAGATGCCGGGAATGAACAACTGTGCGTGGACTTCAGTGCCTTCTCGTTCGGCAAAACCCACAAGCTCGTGCATGACAACGTTGAACTTGACGGTGTTGGTCGGTGCTCGAGCATGAGATGGCTCAAGTGAAAGCTTGATAATACCAATAACATGGGACGTGTAAGGTGATAGCACATCCAATATCGAATCCTGCACCCGGCACTCAAAAACAGCCTTGAGTGGAACGTCTACTTCGCCCACAAGCGTGTAAGACGGCATGCAGGTCTCAATAAATGGGTTGTCGAGACTGAGATGCTGTGCGTATTCTGGCTGATCGAGGTACTGGTGCATTTGCCGCATCTGCCGTACCCGATCATGCAGCTTTTCCAAACTCCATAGATGGACAACGCTATGTTTGAAATCAACTACTCGAATGCCAATGCACGGCTTATGGGCTTCCTCCAGTGCAACGTCGTCACCCTCGCCAGTAAGACCATTGAGCACCATGTCGTAGGAGGAGCACAAAACATGTCCAACATCTACAGCGGCGAATTGGAAAACGACATGCTCGTCCAGTTCGTGACTCATCACTTGAGCCTCCTTGAGAATGGACGCGTTTTGCAACACTGCCTCGGCCATCTTGACAAAGTGGCGACCTCGCCAGGACTTGACAACCTTCTTTGCAGTCTCAATTTCTTCGTCTGAAAGAGTCGGGCTCTTCTTGGGCATCTTCAAAGGGTCCATCTTCTCCATCTTTTCCTCAAACTGTTTTTGTTGCTGTTTAAGTTGTTTCTGCATATCCTCTTTCAACTCTTGCAATGCAGCTTCCATCTTGATCTTTTCCTGTTTAATTTCTTCGATCTCAACGTTGGCAGCCTCGGCATTTTTGAGCTGATCCTGGTACTCTTCTTTTTGCTTCTCCAGTTTACTCTGCAGTTCTTCTCGGACATCTTTCAGTCTGTCATCGGGTTCGCCTTGTTTGGGGGTTGAGGGCATGGTTAAAACCGTGTCCAACGAGAAGCTATCCATGGTCCCGTTCGAAAGATACTTTTCCCTGATTGGGTACGAAGAATCCGAATCGTCGCCGTCTTCACGTACGTTCACACGTTCAGCCCTGGCCCTCTGTACGTCCTCGAACAGAGCATTCAGTTCCTCGTCACTTAGACTGGTCAGGTTCTGATCAGAGCCAAGAATCGCTCCAGCTGCCTCTCGTCTTGCAAGTGACCAATCTGACTCACGACCGTTCCTCTGGAATATCGAAGGGGTTTCTGGCCTAGAGAAGTCACCAAATTCGGATACCCTGCTGAATGATCTTTCGTGACCTGGACGAGGGCTTGGTGACGGAGAGCCTCGGTCAAGGGCCTGAAATTGACTGGCAGTAATGGAGTGGCGAAGCAAGCTCTGTGGTCTCTCTGGTACCTCAGCTCGCTCTGCCCTCGCTTCCATAGGATGGTTAAATCGGAAGATATGGAAATCACCGAGGATAACACGATAACCAGAGTGCAGTTGCGATGGCTCGGTAATTCGCTTTCCGTTTATCATAACTGAAGCGCCTTCACTCGGAGTGAGGGTTACAGTTCCATCCGAAGCGTTCTCGAAAGAACAATGGTCGTGCAGGATTCGAGATCCGTTGAGTCGAATATTCGCTTGATGATCGGCATTTGTATCGACATTGCCCACTGTCGTGGTACCAGGCTTGAGGTTGTAGACCAAACATTCTGCGAGAAGGGGATCATCGGACAAGTTAACCAAATGGGGCATTTTCTTTGGCGTGTGCAAGCCGACGAAACCCTTCTCAATGCTGACACCAAGTTCCTCGAGGGCTGCTTCACGTTCCTTGTGAATCTCTTCGGTCTTGAGTAGCTTCTCCTCCCATGTCTGATTCAAATCTGTCAACAGCTTCTCACTCTGACTCAACTGCTCTGCGATCTCTGCCTTCGAGACCTTTTTCAGAACACCATCTGAGCCAGTGATGCTGACCATCTGCTGATCCAGAGGCGTGCCTTCGGCATATGTTTCTCCTGCGACCACCGCCCCTCCAGCACTTCCACCTCCTCCGAGTTTGCTGCGTAATAACGACAGTTCCTCCTTCAACTCTCTGATCATACGGGCGTTGGCATCTTCGTTGACGACAGCGTGGTTCTTGATTCGTTTTGCAGAATCGGCATATCGAAGGGTACTGAGTGTTTCGTCAAAATTGATATCGGCCGGACTGACGGCAGCAATCATTGCTGTCATACTGTTACCACCCAGAGAGTCCTTCAACAACCATGTTAAGACACTGTCTCGGTATGGGACTTGTCCGGAGCCTTTTTTCTTCTTGCCGGGGGTGGATAGGTCAGCCAGGGCTGCAATAACACGACCCAGCGTTGACAACGATCGGTTAATCTCAGCACCTTCCTTCAGTCGAGCACCCGTCGCACCGGTAGATGTCGCTCTTTCAGAACCAGCCAAATCGACAAGACTAATCTTGGCGACCTTTTCCAATGACATCTTTGTGTCAGTATCGAGTTTCTTCTGGGTCAGCATAAGAGTGAAGACAGCGTGACTTCGACTCGAAGTCTGGTTCATGTTGGTCGCGGCAACTGTTCGGGCTTTGTTTCCTTCGTCCATGAGATGTTCGATCTCCTGGAAACTATTGACAGCAAGCTTGGCGAGATCTTCGACATAAGGACCAGTAGAAGGATGCTCTCGGACCTTAAGGTTGCCTTTCGTTGACGGGTTAAGCAAATCGCGCACGCGTTCGTTGTAGATCTCCAGGTAAGACACTTCGACTGTACACTTGGTGTTGCCGTCCTTTTGGATCTCGTTGATTCTCGTGAACATGTCCTGGCAAATCATAGGGATGATACCTATCTCTTTTCCATAACCCATCATAGAGTACGACTTTCCAGAACCGGTCTGGCCATAGGCAAAAATACAGTTGTTATATCCTTCGAATGCATTGTCGAGAAGAGGCAGTCCCAAATCGTCGAAAAGGTTCGATTGGCCGGCATAATTCGGGTCGTCTTTGTTAAAAGACCAGTAGGACCTGTCGAACGCAAAGGCCTTTGGTCCACTATCTTTCACGCCTTTTCCTTCGGGTGCTGTAATCACCGTCTGGTTCCCTTTCATGTCGATGATACATTGTGCGTTTCTTTCGATTTCTGCGCAACTTTAGCACCGCTCTTTGTCGTTGGTCCCAATCGTTTTGAAACCACTTACCTCTACTGTTAAAAGGCCGACATCTCACCACCACCTTAATGTTTCCTCCACCGGCGGGCGGCATGATTGGAGATTTGTCTAGGGGACCTAAGCCGGTCCCCTCTAGACAAGAGCTTGGTTGTTGAAGATGCGCGGGGTTCGGAGGCGATCAGGACTGTTCCCAATGAACAGATAGATATATCGGAATCGTATATTTTAAAGTAACGACATGCGTATCCACGACGTAGTCTCCGTTCGGAGCCTCAGCGCATTGTCTCGTCGCTCGTTGGGATCGCTATGTAAGGGGGGGTTGACCGACCGACCCTTGAAGCACAGGCACAGGCGCAGGCGCAGGCACAGAGAGAGGTACGTATCCAGAAATGACGACACAGTGTCGGTCTCGGGTAGGTATCGTCGATTATAGCGGAGGCTCGTGGAAGGTCTGGAGTTTCGTGATGCTGAAATTGTCGGCTTCAAAGACAAGACAAACCAGGAGATTTACTCAACGGTTGTCTGGCGCTGGCAAATGGTTGCTTGTCAACAAAATTGGTGGGCGCGATCGCGCATCTTCCTGCACTCGGCTTGAGTCCCGTGCTTTGATTGGCAGCTGATTCTGGAGCAGGGGATCTGGGGTTGATGGGACTTGGAAGCTTGGAGAAGAGTTCACGTGAAATAGCTCTTAGCACCGTTAAATTAATGTCTACTCATCTAGTAGCCGAGTATTAGCCGCAAGCCACGCATTGGTGTTGTTGACTTCAAGTTAGATTATTGTCTAAAACAACCTGTTTATGAAGTAGCGGATTCTAAACTCCTCGTAATTTGATGCTCAGTAGATAAACAGCAGAGTGATACTACAACACTAACCTTCCCGTATCATGCAGCAAACCTTTGAACATCAAAGCTCAATGTTTCAAGGGTCGAAACCGTTGGTCTTACAATAACTGCTTCTCATATTGATATTGACAGTTTATCTACGCCGCTAACTTTCAGGTCATGCAGAAACCGTGATACAGATGAGAAACAGCACTGAAAACGGATTGCAGTGTCATATGCATGAAATGGAGTAAGACTATCCGTAAACTCTCACAACATACCCACGCAGTGTTCTATTAATCCGATTTAGAAATAAGCGAGACGTCTAAAACCATGCCTTTAGGTTGCTTTAATAGTCACCAGGTCTTCCCGGATTATACAGTCAACAGATACCTCATCACATTGCTGTTCTTGACTACCACCCTTGATTCTCACTAAAAATGGAGAGCAGCCTTACGGGAATGCCTTACTCACAAGCTTCGCATCTGGTAACTTTTGGATACATCCAAGAAGTTTCATTGGTTGTCTCAGACCTCGTCACTTGCCTCAATGCGCTGACCGAGGAGCCCTTACATTTTGTACGACAAGCTTGGTACAAATAGACTTGAGACATATATGCCGGTGAAACGTCAATCGCCCTTCATTGCTGTTCCGAGATGAGGCGTGCTATTCGGAAGTCCAACTTGGAGGGTTCTCTCTTTGTGGGTCATTCTCTGACGCAAGGCTGCACTACGGGTGATTGGGTTCAACAAAGCTCGTTTGTAACGTGAATCATCATCGCCAATCCTTCAGACTCCGAAAGCTCACGGTTATAGTCGTCCACAGAGGTGAAGAGATCAGCCTATTATAACACAGTTCGTGGATACGACAAGGATCAATCAAACTTTGCCGACCGCCCTAGAGCAAGTCATCCATATCCAACAGAAACAGCGTGCTAACTTACATGAACTACAACAACGCAATGCTTGGCCTTCGGCATCTAGAGAAAGGAAAGGTATCCCTGTGTCGCTTGCAAGATCGGCAACCCGCAGAATTTATCGTTGTAGTGGCTTTCACGTGCCGAGTCCCCCAGATCAACAGATGCACCTGGCGCTTGGCCCGCCCAATGAGGCTCTTGGATCATAAAAGCTTGAGCGGATGATAAGTGCAGATCTTGGTTCGTCCGATTTAAAAAGACATGTTTATAGGCTTGTTGGAAGAGAGCCAGCCTTGTCAACATCAACATGCGCGCGAAACCCCCACATTTACAGTACATGCCAACACACTCACCTGGGTGTTTGAGCACAAGAAGCAAGCAATTGAGTCTTAAATTAGCTAAACTCTCCCTAAAATTGCCCTTTTCTCGCAGCTTCATTGGTATCGGATGCACCCGTTCGATATTTGCCACGCTGGCAGGGCGGACGCTGGATACCGCCCACCAATGACCAACCACACCTGCTTCGCCTCACTTTCAACTCTCACGGCGTATGGCAGGGGTTTCTTGCGATATTAACTCCGACAACAAGGAATGGTCGAAACACTTGCAGCGAATGAGATTTAGCTACCCCTTGAGCAGTTCCAGATTCGTGTTGAGATGGCATCCTGTGGAGCGGTGAGCATCAGTCACACGCAAAAGACCAACATACCTTGGGTTTGCATACATTAGCATGAAATGCACCCTTTTCCCATCAGGCACATCGTAACCATATCTTGTGGTAGGCTGTATGATACTGTACCGTACCAGGCCTTATTTGAATAAATACCTCCCCTTAACTCAATAGTCTATCTCTTGACTTTCCCCCGTCTATCTCGAATAAACGTAGGTTCCTCGTTAGAATCGACTGTGCGACCATGTCTTCGTCAATGAACAAATACTGGATTCCTCATCAAGACATCCACAGAAAGGTCATTACCCAAGAGCTCCAGTACTATCTGGGACCTCAGGCAACAGTCCGCCCCTATACGTTAGAGGTATCTCTTCGTCAAGCTCACTCAACAGCTATCCTGTGCTCATGTATTTGAACGTAGGGAGAGGATGGTTTCCTCATCAGCACTCCTGGCTCCTGCCTCACAGATGTTGGTCACTGCGGCTCTGCGGGACAACTTTCCAGCTTGATTGACACGGTTGACAGGAACAAATCGATGATATCTGTCGAAAATCGAAAGATCTTTGGGATCGACAAGCCGCAGTCAAAGTCCAACAAAATCCTGAGAAATTGTTGAAACGACCGTTACACCAGCCTGTCATTGTTTCGAGGGGGTCGTCCAGAGATTCTCAACGACGTTACTATGATTGACGTCAATGCTCTTGAGCTCCAATGTAACTCAGCAACTATGATCATGCTACCTCCCAATCACCGTTAAGAGGTATGGCAGACACTTGTAGCGGTTTTCTGCACGTCAAATGCTGTGATTAGCAGCCGCCACCCCCGGAGTTTGAGGCCCATGAGGCGTTTTGTGTTGGAAGGGTGGTAGAGTGTGGTGAAGCATAGGGCAGCAAGCTGAGAGGCCTGTGGTGGAGTAGACGCTGTGAGGTTCCCAAGATAGACATGTGGAGGATAAGATACCCAGCTGTTCCAAATCAAGCAAGTGCCTTGATGGCTGCCAGATCTATCCACAGACACGGCGCCATCTGGCAAAATTCCAACCCAACATACCCATATGAGTATCAAGACTGCCCAAATTACAATCCTTTTAGGCATATAGAGCAGACGAAGTTGCCTGGCTGCACGAAAGTCCAGTTGTGGAGTTGTAAACTTCGGATCCCGGCAGCATTCGTGTTCCAATCGGAGTTTGTGTTGTGTTTCGTGACATGATTGTGTGGTTGAGAGTCTGCAGGTTCCATTAAGTCCTGTCAGTCATTATCACCGCCTTCTAGAAATGAAGAGCGAAGAATCGGGTTTTGATCTGGGATTTTCATGATCTGTCGAGTGCACTAACAGGCACGAGCTGAAGCTTTAACAACTATCTCTTTTGAGACTAACAAGTTTTTCGTATCTCTGAAGGTCCATCGGACCAGTTGACCAGAGCACTACGGCTTGCACGCCCACCTGTTTGGACTCTTGGTATGGCTGTTTCTTGTGACGGGTGATCTTCTGTTCTGTGATGTATCCTATGACGTTGACATACTCGCCGACACGTGTTTTCTCATCTGTAAGGGATTCAAGAAGCAGGCTTACATCCACCGAAGCAGTGACAGTGCTGCCTTTTGGATAAAGGTGAGCAAGAGCCAAGCGGGCCGAAGAGGTCGAGTAAGAGGTGACACTAGATGGTATTAGCCAACAGTTTCTAGTATGTGAAAGTGCAGAAAAGCAAGCAACACAACGCAACACATATAGAAGTGTAAAGGGGCTCGCTGGTCCTACCATCCTAAGAACCTGACCTTGTCACCGATCGGTAGGCAGGGTAGGTTTGACAGCAAGTGAAGCTGAGAGGGAACTGGGCCCCGCGACATGCCCCTTACTGCTGCGGGCTTTGTCAGGGTATTTTTTGAGGCCCGAAAGGTGTGATTATGCTGCAGCTTCAGAAGAAATCCCTCAATACCGGATGTGTTAGTGGTATGAAATATCTAAGGGGGTCGAAGTGTTTGAAGGTTGAAGAAGTAGTTCATATTTGGATGCTGAATTTCACGTGAAGTGCACTGATACTATTGAGCACAGTGTGAATGCTGTAGGTCTAGGAAGATAATCGCGTGCTTGACAGCCATCACAGTGCTAGCTCATACGTGCTTAGGTACCCTAAACATCACCACTTCTTCACCCATTTGGTGGGGTTTCGCTGCATCAACGTTCTTTATCTCACTCAGTCACTACCTACTTGATTGGTTACCTATTGACGATGTCGGCTGAATCACCTCCAAAATACATTTACAAAATTATTCCTTCACCCCCTGAGGATCCACTTCCTAATGAACATCCCCTGTCGGATCTTGATCGCAATGATGGCTTTGTTCATTTGAGCACGTCATCTCAGGTAACTCTTTCTTCGAGCGGAGGGTTATCAGGCAACTAACACGGGCAAGGTGCCCAAGACTGCCGACTTGTTCTTCACAAAGGCAACATCACTTTGGGTTATTAAGCTGGGATATGCCCAGTTTGCTGAATCTATGAAATGGGAGGGCGGCTTCCCTCACTTGTACAGCAACTTCGGTGCGGATCATGTCGATTCCATCGAGAAGTTTGCTCGCGATCTAGACCAAACATGGGGCGAAGTCATGGCAAAGTCTGACTGGCTTGAGTAGATATGTCTTTTATTAGAGTACGCTTATCTACGTTTCGCCTTGGCATTTATTTGGTATTTGAGCTTTAAAGACCGAGATCCTTCTGGACCATACCCTTACAGATGGGATGATAAAAGTCCTTGTTCTTCTCAAAGGTGTCCAATGCCAACTGTCGGTCCACCTTGTTGAGGGCGCGGAACAAAGGTCGCACAAACTTCATACGACCAACTCGTCCAAGCAGGGTGGCGGCATCCTGGTAAACAGCAGAATCCTTCGCCTTAAGGGCAATCAGGTAGTACGCCGACAGAATCTCGACATTCTTTGACGACAAGAAGTCGTAGGTCTTGCCCATAAGCTCAGATCGGTCGGCAGTTAGCTCACCAGACTGCTGTACTTCAGCCAGGAAGACGAGCTTTTGGTTCGCAGTGAAGTTCTCCAGATCCTTGGGGCTAGGCTCGAATTTCTGGTCACATGTTAGCAGACATTTACCACACATTAACTGATTATACATACGGCATCTTTCCATTTGTTTGCAAGGTCGTAGCATTGGTTAGCCAATGTTGTGTCAAATTCGGGCTTAGGAGGGAGACCAGGTGTGTAGAACTTGGTGTCCCAATCGATCTCGGAGACCTTCTTAGAGAGTTCCTCGTTGCCGAGGCCGTTAAAAAAGTCGAGGAATGTCTGCTTGAACTCAAATGAATCAAGAGACTTTCCAGACCATTTAGTGAAGTAGAAGGGAATGAACTTGTCAAAGTTCTCCCGACCAACAACACCCTCCAAATAGTAGAGGAAGTGGAAGCCCTTCTCATAAGCAACAGTGCTGTAGACGTCTTCAGGGTCCACGCCTTCGTGCTTGATAATAAGCTTGGTGTATTCGTGGTCCTTGCCAAAGAGCTCCACGGCGTCCTCTGTATTATGGTCAGTTAAAGTTTTGATGGTGACGTTGTGTTACCCACCAAGAGCCTTCCATCCGATGATGGCGGAAAAGTCAAACTCAGCATCACCATGGATAACGGCTTGAATACGACGCTCAAGGTACATCGTCCAACCTTCGTTGAGCCAGCTAGAGACTATCAATATCATATCTCGGGTAGTCGATAATTTCAGACTTACAAGTGCTCCCAGCTAGCATTGGAGACCAGGTTACCACTCCAGCTGTGGCTCAGCTCATGGGCAATAACATCCACATTTTGGCGGTCACCACTGATAATCGTGGGTGTGGCGAAGGTGTAGATGGGGTTCTCCATACCTAGAGATATATAAGTCATTTACATAGTGGTTCGAGGGAGAACGAAACCTACCTCCATATGGGAAACTTGGGGGCAAGACCAGAACGTTGTAAGCTCCCCATTTGTAGGGAAAGACAAGCTTCTCGGCGACCTCCATAAACTTCTCCATGTCACGCTCAAGCTCCCACTTGCATTCTTCCAGCTCGTTAGGGCCTGTGGCGACGATGCTTCGAGGGCCGATAGGAGCAGTTGCAATATCACCAGAAGCCACAGCAAAAAGGTAAGAGGGAATAGGAACCTTTTGCTCAAACTCATAGAGCTTCTCCTTACCAGGAGTTGCCTCATGGTCTCCCACAGGAACACCGCTAGCAACAACAGGAAGAGATGAGGTCAGCTTGAAGGTGAAAGTTGACTTCACATCGGGAGTGTCCTGGCAAGGGAAGATAGAACGAGCATTGATGGCCTGGCATTGAGAGAACATGTACGGATGCTTCTTGTTGGAAGTCTGAGCAGGGGTGAGCCATTGCAGAGCAGTGCATTTGCTCGTTGTCTGGAGGTCGATTGCAAGGTCAATCAGTTCGCCCTTGGCAACTCCATCAGGCACGGCGATATGAAGAGGGGCACCGAGGGGTGCATTGTAACTCTTCAGTTCCCACTTTGACTCCTTCGAGTTGATACGGATAGTAGAAATGTCCACATAACGAGAGTCAAGGATGATCTCCTTGCTCTCCTTATCAGTTTGCGATTCAAGCTGGAGAACGACGGAGCCCTTGAGCGCCTTCTCCTCAAAGTCGATCTTGAAGTTGGCGGTGGTATGGCGCGTGCGCCAAGCGCTATAGTTCGAGAGAGTGCTGGGATCCCGATTGGCCGTCATGTTAACAGTTGCAAAGGTGCGTCTGAGGTTGTGAGAGATTGTAACTTGACAAGTTCGCAAAATGGCGGGTTTCTTGAGTGATGAAAGCCACGACATTGAGGGTCGTGAAATCGCCAATGGCACGGCTAGAATCCAGTGGGCTCTTGCAGCGCAGCGCAACACTGCATACTTCCTTCCCATTGAGATTCTTCATATGACATCACGTGAGGGGGGGACCCGCGCTGTCCACCTTCCAAAGCTGTATTAAACGTGAAGATAGCGGCATATTTTACAGGAACTTTTGTTAATGGGCAGAATTTTGTCATTTACTGCACTACACTGCACCTACATGATACTACATTGAAACAAATTGTGAGATTTCCTCGATTCAACTGTGCCAAGTGATCGTGCTGCATCTACGTCGGAGGAAACTTCCCCCTTCAGAGTATCACATACGATCCATGGTCACGTGGCGTAGCCTTGAGATGAATATATTGGCTGCATTGCATTGCATGCGATGGTACCCTCGGAAACAACCTTAGATCGTAAAGACCTTCCTCGTGGAAGAAGATATTTCCAGAATGCATCAAAATGAAGTAATTCTCACAGCACATGACTACTGCCAGGGCGGAGATTTGGACGGTTTTCATTAAGCTTGCAGCTTACACCAAGCATACCCTAAACCGCTTGAGAAAACACGGGTCAACTAACCCTATCAAATATCCGTAATCACGATTACAAATTTCTTTGCTCTACTCACACTTCATGAGCTTGGTAAATCGGAGGTTCGTGTTGCCGTGAGAAGCGGTGATAGCTCAATACTCGGGTTCCCTCGCTTGTACGGTGATGCAATCTCGCGATGTCCACGATGGTGTTTACTCTCCGCTCCATGATCATATGTTGTCACTGTTTACTATCTTTATTTCAAGGTGCCTACAAATATAGCCCTTCCTATGTCGGGTTGGGGCCTGGGTCATCCCAGCAACGGGATAAGGGTCCAATCTGGACTCGGCAGTGGACTTGGCGCCACCGACCGGAGCAAGGCACCAAGGGGGAGACACAATACGTGCGTACTGAGAACCGACCATAAGGATCGTCTCTCGTGCCCATGGCTAGTGCTGGTGACTAAGAGCCCAGCGAGCTAAATTGGAACGTCAGTTCGTTTCCCCTGACCCAAGTGATCAAAATGCAACTGATGGCCAATGAGGTTAGACCGTTCACTGACGGGAACTAGTTCTACGGTCTGAGTACGGTATCTGTGCTGGAGCTACCAATATTCTCGGCCATGTGAATTATTATTGTAGTTTAGTATCCGAGTTGATAGTTGATACAAATATTGTCATCTCCGAGGACTGAACTAGTTCTTCTCATTTCCATCCACAATATAGTAGACCTGAGGATACTAGGAGAAGTCGATCTTCCAGAGCCCGCAGTGATCATCCCAGCAGCAGACAGTCCACTCCAGCACATACATATTGACTCCGAAATGAGATGCAATGCATATTTGAGAGCTCTAAACATCTCTTGTGTTTCTTATGATGTCCCCTTGAAGAATTTTGAGGCGTACAAATGCATTGTTGTTTCAACAAGAATGGGGTAACCCAAAGCGGTTCTCATTAATAGCGGAATCTACGCAAGGCTCGTGATACACGAGGCTGCGGAATCGGTAGAGAGGCCTTTACTAGCAGTGGCACTGTGGCAGTGGTGAAGAAACTGTCAGTCATGTCCCTGTATGAGATTCTTGGCATTCCTGCAGGAGGCTTGATGGTGAGGGAGCAAATATCACCCCACGAAACCGCCAGAACGCAAGCGAGCCTAGGCCAGGTCTGCGGTGGCTGCGGTAAGACTCGAGTTGACGGGTTGAGGTGGGGGATCCCAGCCGTTGATTTAATGCAGGGGCCATCCAATGGAGGAGTGCTAGACTTCCAGGTTGTACAGATGCTAACGGAAGATCCCTGATTATAGCACACCAACGTTATCGAAACGTCTTCGCAGTTCCAGTTCCAGTTCCAGTGGCAGCCTGTCAGACACGAAACCGGCTTCAAATCGAAGCGGTCTTAAAGAGAGTATGGGACTCAGTGGGAGATGTAGGGTTGCCACGCTGCCAAGCCTTATACGCGTCCACAACGTCAACTCAATTGTTTGATCAAGGTCGATCGTCACCAAAGCGCACGGCAGTAAGGCCTCAGTTTTGTTTGAAACGAACTCTGCTGCGACTGTCATTGGTCATGTTTTCTGTCTCGAGAGACTGACGTACATTAGGCCAACCTGGGGAATCCGAATCACAGGACAATTGCAGGTTTGTGTTTCGGTAATCACTCGCTATGATCTCGTTCTACATATCGCAACGTCCGTTCGTGCTCAGGATGTGCACTGGCCACAATATCTGCAACCGAGGTCTTATTGAAACTCACTATCTGCGGGCTAGAGAGCATATACTAACAGCAATACGGTTAATGATCCGCAGTGTCTAGCTTAATTAGCATTTAGGGCTGCACCGCATGGCTAAGTGCTACAGTTTATTGTAGGAGTTCCACGTGTTCGTCACGACTAACGTGGTTACCAAGTCGGGCGGACACTACTACTGTACTGCATGGCGGCGCCACAAAGTAGGTAGTATTCCAGAGTGTTCCCTCTCATCTGGTTAGGCGCTTAGCCAGTGGGAACAAGTAAGCAAGCAAGTGGCGTATACTTGTCACCAAACCACAATACTGTATTTCCAAGGTATATTGCTATCGTCCGGACGTCATATCCCCTGCATTGTCAAATTTTCCAATCCTTTGGGTCACCCATTCCCCGAACCCGATGTCGTTCAGAACCCTGTTTCATATACAGGGCCTAGATGGCTCTTGACTTCTTGTTTACCCATTTGCCTCTCAGGCTTGGCTTAAATCACAACTAAGCCAAGTGAGACATGCAGGATCTCGTAGATTTAATTACGTGGTGGGGATTGAGTCAAAGGGCGACTGCAACGAGGGCTCAGATGATGTTATGCGTATGTTGTTGAATCATGTGTAAGAGTGTAAGTACCCGACAATGCTGTGGCGTCTTGAGTCTTCAAAAGTTCATTGAGACCGTGCGGATCATCCCAAACAAGTATTTTGATCTGCGTCTTTGGGCATCCAAGTGAGACAAAGTTCCAAGATCTCAACTAGACTAGATACGCCATCTGCAAGTGACTGCCGGCATGCCATATTGACTGAAACCTACGCACGGATTTACGCTCTGACTAAGAGTGATTCTGTGCCGTGCCTAATGTGTCATGACATGACCAAGAGCCATCAACATATTTGCTAAGTAATAATGGGCAAAATCCAATTCCGCAGTTACACTAAACTAAGTTACTGCATTGGTAGGTGCTCGCATTAGAAACACTGGCGTCGAGAAAATTGGTGTCCAGATCTGAGACTTCCTCAAACCATCAGCAAGGAGTGGAGTGACATGTTCTAAATGATCCTTGTGGCCGGGTTGAGCACCCGGACCGACCGCAAGCACGGGATGGTTACAAGGGGACCCCCCTTGTATTCTTGGAAGCGAGCTCAGCTTTACACACCGAGAAAAGGGACAATGTTTGTAGATCCTATTGCCATGATACAGTATGATTCATCATGATGGTGAGGGGATAGTGTCACTGCTTCAACATTGGATGTTACAGCGTAGTGGATCTATAGTTCTATGGCATATCAAGTGATAGGACTCCCTCGAGAGCGACGAGGTTTCCCCTTACGGCAATGAATCGGCCACAACATTGACTAGACGATGCAGCTCGGAGATGATCAATTGTCAACTGCAAGATCAACATGTGCCATCAAACAGCCAAGAAAGTAGCAGTTGCAACGTCTCTAAATACTATCTGGTCGAGAATGGTTAGCTTGGTGTTGTAGAGACTTTAGCAACGCGTGGTGTTTAGTTTGATCAGCAAAGGGTTCTCTTCTCGCGCGGATACGAGGGGAGAATGGAAGAAAATATCCCGTCTACGTAGTACCGAGTACGCTTATGTTTCAAACGGAAAGGAGACGTATACTATAACCATGTTATATAGGTAAGGTTATCTGATAACTCAGGCTGGAGGATTCAGGTGGGAAGAGGAAACGAGGCGGCAGAAGCAAAGAAGAAAACGGGTTGTCATTTAAAATAACGTCGGGGTCCAGGTCTAGACTAGACAAACTTTTTGGTTTAGTAAACGTAAACACCGAAGCCGAAGCCGAAGACCGGAAACATGCCACAGCTGTCAACATCAGCATTCATCTCATTCATTGTTTCGATCCGAGGTCAAGAATTTTGATACAGTTTATGTTATGGGTCATGTTTGCTCCGAAGGACTTTTGCTTTGTACGTACTGTAGGTCTTACCGCAAGACGTGATCGACGTTTCGTAGATCAAGTGTAAGCGTCTAGTCTAGTCTATTTTTCTTTTTTATCCCCTCTTTGCTTTCTTTTATTTCCTTTCTTTTGATTACTGCTTGATTTTTTAGCGTACGTTACAACCCGATATCGCGTACAAGTGATCAGCAGTAACCTCCCGACGGGGACAAATCGCCGTTGGATAATTACAGTAGTATCCATCGCTACAAAAGAAAAGCAAAAAATAGCCTTTCTTGATACATTTTTGGGACATCAATTGCTCGTGTTGCTATGGGATTGTCATAATTCCCTCTCAAAGTTCGTGTAATCCATATGACAGATAACGGTCCCTGGACTATACTTTCCAGAGGAGGCGCAGAATACCAGGCCCTGCAATACGAGCACTAATATTAACGAGAGGTGATAGTTGCTGCTGGACTAGTAACAGGACGACGTTGATGCGATATCTTGGCGATAACACGAGTCACTGCAAAACTCTCAGTGTAGTATTCGCTCTAATCTCATCATGAGGCTGTTGATCTATACCATATAGTCTGTGTGTTGCTACTGCACGTGAGGCATGCAACGTGGGGCCTGAATTGTAGCAAGTGTAGTAAGTTGCAGTTAAGTTGATTAAAGTTGAACTCAAGCATAGAGTGATTATCATTGGTCAATGTTTGTTTGCTGCAAGATTAGAAAGAAAATACCTCTATCTAGGTTGCTACTCTACTGCAAATCCTTTCCATACTACAACTGTACCTAGTAGAATGCAGAGTAACGTAAATACGTGCCTCAGTTATTCTCCTTTTAGTGCATTTTGCTGCTGGCCTCTCCTGTAAAGTAACCCACTGGAACCGTTGAGCCTTGAGGCGCGCGCCTCCCTCCTGCGTTGTCTTGTTCTCTCCTTCCGGATTTGATACGTCTAAAATTTTGAAACATGGCTTTGGCAAGGGAGCGGCTCTGTTTGTCAAGAGCATGGCCCAATATGGAAGGCCCACGATACATTTTGGTCTTCCCTTCCACTTTCCACCTACAGTCTTTTCAGAATGTTTAATTGCTTCTCCCTACCGTCAACCTCCACCGTCGGTCAGCCCGTCAGTTGTTCTGGAAGACATCCTCAGCAATCGCGTGAGCCACTATACGCAGGTATCCATTTTCTTAACGATGATGATTGATGGGAAGTTCAAAACTTTGGCAGCGGTTCGCCAAGAGCTACCGGTTTAACTAATCCCAGGCCTGTCAAGGATCCTTGATCTCTCTGTCCGTCATGGTGGAGGTTTTTGTAAATACAGCTACCGCCCCTGTCCCTGTCCCGGCTCTGTTAACATGGTAGCCGAGGTTGGGACCAGGGGACAGCTTAAGAAGCTCGCGAGCTTCGATGGCAAGGATCTATCTGTTCGTCAAGGGGGAAGAGGGATGGTGAGCAAGAGCAAACCCCCCGAAGAGGTGTCGACTAAAAATCGTTCGCAGGCACACCAATTCTGTTTTGCAACACAAAACGTCTTCTGGCTTAGACAGGCCCTGTTGATCTATTCCTCTTTTCGAATCCACTCCGACCCCGGTCCTCGACGTTTGGACCGTCTGTTCCTCGCATGGGCCCCCGAACCGCACTCATCCAACACACATACTGACTGCTCATGAACTTCGCCTTGACTTCTTGTCCCATGTGCGGTCCCTCTGTGCGTTCTCTCTTATCTCGGGTTTATCAAAGTTTTTTCTTCTTAACGTTCTTAGTCTCGGGGGTGTGTTACCTTACCGTTCAAGCGGGGCCTCGGGGCCTATTCTTGCTAGGATGTGAGGCCAGGGTCCCAGGGGCCTGATATTCCGCCATGGGTCATATAGGACAAGGGGTCGACTGAGGCTGTCCGGTAGCCATGTCCAACTACAAACGGATAGACCTAACCGGAGAGCTCGTAGCTTGGCGTAAAAAGCAATGTCTGGGATCCCCTTCACAGTTAATGGTTATATATCATCGATCCCAGGAATCCGAAACACTTAGACCGACCAGTAATCCATTGACTTCATGCTATAGCACTTCGATCTTGACGTTGGTGGTATCGTGTGCCGTGGCAATTAATTTCTAACACCGACCTATTTCCCTTTGGAGCTGCCTGGCTGCAGCTTGTTTCGACACAATGGCTCACATTGCCAAGTGCCTCGTCGATATCGACACCACCTATATAACCAACAAGATCTCGCAACTACCTAATGACTCGGTATGTACATATTCTTTTCGAATTTCTATACCTTGCTTTCAGCAGCTTACACACGTTGCTTTCTCAGAAAACATCACTACATTCCCAGTCTGAGAAGCCGTTCACCTGGAGAATGCAACAACCAGACACTTCCAAGAAGTACCAGCTTTTTCCCAAGGAGAAGAAACTACCAGTCCTCAACAGCAACAAAGGAGCAGACTCGGAAAAAGCTACTATGGCACCTGCAGTAGCGTCAGACGAGAAGACGGACAGTCAGCCACTACTCAATGGCTTGAAGAAGCGACTCAACCAGCATAGTCTGGCACGACGACGCAAGATTAGTGTGCCTGAAGTCGGACCCATGACAACAGTTCAAGAACTCTCCATGGACTCTCGTAGGTGCTCTTCCTTCAGATTGATTCTGTGTTGAAATTGACAATTTTGCAGCAACAATCCCTGGCCGTCCTCCCTTTCACGAGCGTTCTATCAGCGCACCTGGTAACTCCTGCAGAGACTACAATTTCACAGACACGTTTCTCTTTGCTTCAAGCGACGATGAGGGCCCTGATCCTCAATTTTCGAAGAAAGAACGAAGCGAGTCGAAATCGAGAGATCAAACTCCCACTTCACCAAGACACCTAGCTCCCCTGGTTATCCCTAGACATGGAGGACAATCGCCTCTGCTCCGTCGGCAACAGTCTCTCAACTGCTTCCCTATGAACAACGAACCTGTCAGGCAGGGTCGCAGCAATGGATCATCACCCCAAAGCCGTTATGGTTTCACTCCAACTTCTTCTATGCCTGATCTCACAACACCCAAGTCAGCAACCACAGGTTCCACGACTCCCACTCCAGTCTCAGCACCGATCATGGAGTCTCGAACCGAATCCCCACAGCTCCCTGACGGACGTTACACACCTCCCATTGCTGCCACCGAGAATCTTCGTGGAGGACATCGAAGGGGTGGTTCTGAGTCGTCAGTCATGATGGACAGAGGTCGTCCTCGAAAGAGACGTGACCCACGCTCTACCAACGGACCAATCATTCAGAGAGCGGAGTCGAAGAGGAGCCAAAGCACAGAGAAGGCAGCCTTCGAGAAGCTTCCGGCTGGTGTAAAGCACACAGATGCCATGGAGAAATTCCAGCAATCTGAGCTTGTTATGCTTCAAAAACAAGCCTATGAACAAGTGGGTCGGTTCGAGGTTCTGAAAGCTGAAGATGTTGAGGCACTCTCTAAGGAGCTTCGTCATCTGGACGAGAAGACCGAATACCTTCGTCGCACTTATACGGCTCTACGATCAGGTCGCAAAAACCTCCACTCACGTATCTGCCAGTACTTGCGTTCTCCACGCGTTGCCAAGTTCAGCAACGAGTCCATGCTGAAGCAGGAAGAGGCACTCACTGAACTGGATGCTTCAATTGACGATTGGGTCAACAAGCTGGAACAGGCAGAGAACCGACGTACTCGCGTTCGACAGAAGCTCCTGGAGCATGTTGCTGCTGCCGCTTGCCTCCCTATCTGGGGATCACCTGCGGCACAGGAGCCTCCAATGACTGGGGCATCTGTTTCTGGCTTTGGCTATATCTCGACACCACCCCGAAGCCCTTCAAAGGAGTCACCCATCTCACCTCGCAACGGTAGCAACTCGCCCTCCCCTCATCGTGTTGTGGCTCAGGTTCCCAGCACGATCGTGGAACAGCCTGTTATCGAAGAGGAGGCTATGAGAGAAAGCGGCAACCAAGCCACAAGTCCTGCAGCTTTGAAGCGAAACGAGGTCGAGAGCATTCGAATCTATGCTGGCGATGATGTTTACACTCTGCTCGCTGATGTCGAGGACGAAATCACCAAAATGAGCAAGCAAGTGGTGCAAGAACCCGCCCCTGCTCCCAGTGTGAAGGACACGAACCGCATTGCAATCCACCGTCAGAGGAGTCACGAACTCCTCAACGGGTTGTCCAAGGAAAACCATTCGAGCAAGAGAAGAGATTTCTCTGAAGGTCGAGCAATCTCTCCTCTTGCGCCTACACCTACACATGCAACGGCAACAACCACCGCCACACCCACAACTACCACCACCACCTCTGGGCAAAGCGAACCACCAGCAGATGACCTTCCTCTGCTCGCAAATGTTGTCTACCGACCCTGATGACTTTCAATCTACCTCATAATTGTTACAACGGCCTCGCCAAAACTGCATCGCATTTCCAACGATTCACGGCCCATACTTTACAATCCTTTGATACCCACACGGCATTTTTATATCTATATCTGTATCTGCATATCCGCACTCTGCTGCGTCTACTCATGACAGTTCACGGCTGCCACAGCATATTGTATATTTCCTTATCTTACTACTTATGTATCACCACTGGGAGGTTCTTTTGTCACTTTTTATATGTTCTTTTCTCCTTCTTTTCTTATAAATGGATTCAATACTGCGTATCTTCTTCATTCTTTGCATCTAGATGATAGCCACTTTTTATTACCTAGCCTAGTGCTTTCTCTTCATAATGATACTTATCTTGGTACACTTTTTGTTGACCAAGTTGTAACCCCGGAAGCTGCACTGCTTTTACCTTCAATTTGACTTGCATGCGGTGATGTTTCAAGTTTCCTATGTCACCACAAGGCATGTAACGTCTTGGCGAGCACTCGGGTTGGCGATACACCACGTCCACACTGACAGGGGCTCAAAACTTTAGAGGCTTACTACGTAGGCCCATGTCTACCGATTGTCCTAGCATACCATCGGGTGATACTCTACATCTACATAATGCCGAATTCATCGGCGACTCAAGCTGCAGATCGCAAACATGGTACAAGATGAAATTTGATAAAGGACAGATCAGACATGACTTATAAAATATCCGAAAATCAACTCCAGAAGCAATGGGCTCTGCATAATCGATACTCCACTGCGTATCTTCAACAGCTCCTGTCTGTCCCATTGGATCCGCAATATGTATGCAGTTGATTTTGTAACAAGCCCCATACTTTGCAACCTTTTGTTACACAATTGAAAACTGGACTGCTTCTGCATATAGGCTATCCAGGCAAGGCCATCCATTCTTGTCACGTTGCTTCCTCACCCTTGTTCATCCGAACTAATTCCCCTGCGTGCAGTCTCCATCTCTTTTCCACGTGCATACATACAAAGGTAGTGATCGACCACTCGAAATAATCGTACGATATTCTTGATCCTATCCACCCTTTGCTTTTTGGTCGATATGCATCAAATCGGTGGATGCTACTCTGTACATGATGACCTATTTTTGACTGCACCCCCCTTCGTCTACTGTACATTCGCGATGGGTAGTGGAGAATCGCGAGTCGGAAATTAATAAAGGACCACTGACTTTTAGAGGCGATCTGCACTTCGGAGAAACAGGCAACCTTTGGCTTATCGTATAATTAAGTTAAACGAGAGAATATGATTGACGTGATATCCCGGACCAGAATTCTCCGTGCAAAGACATATTTTCAGGTTTTCTTTTCTGGATGCTTCAACGACGGTTTGATGGAGATTTTGGTGTGATGCCTGACCGCAATTCTGCTAGTCTCGCCAAGGGGTTCGGGGCTGAGATGGGATGAAAATGACAAACCGGGATCGGGAGTTGGCTCGGGATGTTCCTTGCTTGTTTGTGTTCAATATTAATTAATGATAATAATAGAGACCATCGAGGTCTTCTTAACGACGTATCCATCTGCCATACATGATATACCCACAAGTGCGGCTACAACTCTGAAAATCCTTTGCTCCAGTCCGTTGGGTTTGCCAGAGGGTCTTCCCCCTCAAAATTCGTAAAACAATATCCTTGCGCTTCGTGAGATAAGCCAGCCCGCGAATACGCCAAACACCAAATCATGCCATCCCATCACATTACGTATTATCGTACTAGTTGCGTTCTTTAGTGTGTCAGGATTCCAACAACTTGAAGAACCAGGCCAAAGATGAGTCCTCTTGCAACCTCCTCGATTTGCAGACAGTCAAAGACTCTGCCAAGTGCTTCACCTGTTGCCGCTTGACCCATGACACCCATCAAAGCAGCTGGAAGACCACTCTGGATGAGGAGTCGGCGAGCCTTGATGCGGAGTTGTTCCTTCTCATCGGTCGTCAATTCGGCTGGCCATGCTGCAAGTTCCTGCTCCGTGGGCATCATGTTCTCGCGAATCTTGCGCAACTGCTCTGCAATACCTGAATCAGATGTATTGGCGTCAATAACCGACTTTTGAATCAGTGACTGCACTGTCAAGAGCGAAGGGTTGCCAGGTCGGAGGAGGAATGACTTGGCAGCTGTCAAGAGAGTACGACGAATATTCCATGCTGAGGACAGGGTGTACATCTCGTTGATCGAGGCAAACAGAAGTTCTACCGCCACACGGGTTTCAGCCTCCGTAAGTGGACTGTATTGCTTAGCAGGCTTCAAAGATGCCCTCTTCCCGCTTGTCACTGAATGAGGAGGCGTAGGGATTTCTGACGAGCTCTTGCGCTCCTGCTGCTGTCCCTTGATACCGTTGGACTGCATGTCATTGTGGCCTTCAGGTAGGCTGTAGTCGTCGGTGATCTGATCAGGTGGAGGAGGGAGTTTGCTGAAGTCGAGGCTAATTGCGGAAGGAGATCGTAGCTGTGCAAGACTAGGCGCGCGACTATGCTCCCGACTAGGAAGAGCACTTGCCGAGGCTGAGGCCGACTCCTTTTGTTCAGAGCGACTAGCACGAACGTCCGGATCCGACTCGCTCTGTGACTGGTAGCTTGGACGACGCTCCATGGGAGGCATCTTCCCAGGCTGCAGTGATACGATAGATGACCGCGTGCTATCCATACTGTCTCGGGCTGAGCGAATGGGAGATCGCGCGCCACTGAGCTGACCGGGAGGGGTTGAGATGGAAAGACGACTTGAGTTGGCTGTTAGATCTACTGACTGAGTAGATTTTCTGCTGAGACCTGAGAACGTGTTGCCAAAAACTCCAGTGACACCGCCAACTAGGCTCTTACCGCCCTCCATCGCACCCTTGGGCGCTGTTGTCAGCGCGTCTAGCATGCCTTTACCCATGGATTCCCAACCAAAGCCAGCTTTGGATTCACTGTGAGTGTGCCCCTTTGACTTTTCCAAGAATCGCTTCATCCCCTCGCTCTCCGCTAAACTGTTATACCAGCAAGCATCTCGAAGATATCTCTCTAGCTCACCGCGAAGGGACTCGCGAGTGTGCAGCTTCCAGTCGGGCAAGTCCTTGTGGAGTTCAGTGAAAGCAGTTGCGCCAGAGATGGTAGCAATTCGCCTGAGAATCTCGTGAAGAGTCTCAAAATCACCGTATCTCCTCACAATCATCCACCCGGGGTATGCTGTCACAGAAGGCTCAACTTGCACCCAGTAGTCCCAATTCGGCTTGTTGCGAATACGGGTTGACTCGCCGGGAGTGTCGTCGTGGAGAGTGATGACCGCGTTGTGGAGAGTCAGCGGTGCCTTCTTAGGTACTTCGTCGTCCCCTTCGGCTGCAACTTGCCCAGGTGGTACGATCTGGTCGAAGCTAGTGAAGCGAGTGCCATCCGACCTGCGGGGTGACGACTCGGGACTCGACGAGTCCATGGGTGAGCGGGGGGTCAGAGGAGTTTGGACAAGGTCACTCTTTGAAGAGAACCCTTCTGATGTAGATGCTGGTAAGGGTCTGTCATTGAGGTCCGGTGCGCCAGACAATCGTTTCTCGCCGTTGGTGAGGTCTGTGTTTGATCCTTGGATAGAAGCCATTGAAGCGCGTTTTCTTCGGACTTCTTCTTGAGCAATCAGTTCGTTCATGCGCTTCATCTCTTGCATAGCTTCGTCCATCTCTTCGTCTGCCTTGCTCAACTTCTTCTTATGGCCAAGCGTCTCCTTACGTCGGGCTCTTTCGTTTTCTAAAGAACTACGCCCAGGTTTGGCAATGCCGATATTACCAACGTTTCCATCCAGATCCGCAAAAACGTTAGTTGCTGCAATACTTGGCTCCGGAGCACGCTTCATGCCAACGTCAATTGCCTGGTTTAGGTCTGGCTCTCCACCTTCTAGCAAGTACACAATCCATCCATTGATCCAATCTGCTTGGCTACAAGTGTGCAGCGTCTTTTCCAAGACCGAGTTTGCGATAATCTCTCGTAGAAAGACTCGGGCAGGGTCACAGTTATATGAGTTTCGATCCAGAAATTTCAGAAGGTCTTCAGCGACCATCTTAAACTTCGAGGCCTGTTGGCGCTGATTCAAAAGATTTGCCAAGCGGCAGTCGGGGTTTGCTGCTAAGTAGTTGTAGACGGCATCGGCTGCGGTCATGTTGCTGTCTGGAGGAAGTTCAGAAAAGGCAGCTGCGAGCTCCCCCATAAACACAATTATCATGGAAGAAGAGTTGGTAAGGAGGTCAAGGAAGGTATCGGCAGGACGTTTTCGGCCAAGGTGGTTTGAGACGGAAAGAACGTAGGATGTGAGCGTCTTGCGGCACGCTAGAGGGAAAGAATGGTCTGCCGGAACAATCGGGTTATACCACCATTTGACGTAGTCCTTTATGACGGCATCGACAAGCCCTCCAAGGGCTTCACGAGTCTCTGGTCGGAATTCGTCAAAGTTCTTCGCAGCAGGCTCGTCATCGTCACTGCTGTCCTCCTGCTTCTCCGAAGTCTTGTTGCTCTTGGTCTCCAGAAGTCGATCTATAACGTCAATGCCTCGCTCTCCTCGCACAACCCTGGCAAGTTCGGGGTTCCTAGCTTCCCACGAAACAAACCCGGCGACTCCACCGAATGCTCCGATGAGAACTAATCCTAAGCGTCCCATAGTGAAGTATGTGAAAGCAGCAAACCCGACTGCGACGCCAGCGAGGGAGCCAGGGGTCGCCGTAGCGAAGAAGTGTATGACCTTTGCGATTGGGGCTTCATCTTGAGCAGTAGACGTCGTTTTGGTCGTGTGATTATTTGTAGAGTTCGTAAGGGGTTTATCGAGTGTCATTGTGTCGTTTGTTGTGTCGGCGGTGCTGTCAGCAGGACCGTCTGTATCTGACAGCTTTTCTGATGAGGGCGGCTTCTCGTCTTGTGGGTGCGAAAGTGAAGGGAGCGGAGTGCCATTGAGCTCTATAGCCTTCGGCTTGGGTGGATTCGCGAGGGAAGCACCTGACTGAGGCGCATCTTGGTTGAGGAATGCGGTTGAACTCATTGGGAATGGCGAGCTGTCTCGGTGGGTTTGTTTCGGTACGCAAACCAGATATTATTGACGGTTCGTAGCTCTCTCCCTAACGAATGAAGAAAGCAAAAACAAAGGGAATTCTCGTAAGCATAGCAAATTGATGAGAGCAAAGGACAGAAGCAAGGTTGCCAACGAAGAGAGAAGGGGATATAGGAGAAAACGAGGCGGGCTAAAATGGAGAAATTAAAAGCTAGAAGTCATGGAAGGTTGAACTTTGTCTGGAACGTTGGTGGAAAAGGGCCGTCACCGAATGGACTGCAGACTACAGGTGCAGGTACCGGTCTCACACTTGGTGTCGCGTGTCTTGGGGCTTAGCTTCAAATTAGCGAACACTGGAATTGCTTGTCTTTCGACTTTCAGGGGTGTGGCCCCTGGGGTTTAGGGGCCGACTGCCCCAGGCTTTTCATGCTGGTGCTGTCCGCGTCACAAATAGTGGGCTTTAAGTGCCATGACGGACTAAAAACGGCATCAAAGTCGTTGCTAGCCCCTGATTAAACCCCACTGAAGAACACAGCGTCCAATCTTTGTTGATAAATTGTCTTGTTTCGTTTGATTAGCCCTGCCAGGTTTAAAGACCCTAGACAGCCTTGACGAGATCGGTCGATCTCCATATCATTAGAGGCCGCTGAAAATGCGAGATAAAGACCCGTGGGCTGAAACGAAAATATAGATTAGCTACCTAGCTAGCAGAGCCGGGCGGCTAGAAATTTGTGTACGATCTGACTATTGCTAGAGTAGTTGGAATGAAACATGAAGCTATTCAAATAGATAAATTTGGGGTCATTCCATTGGCTGCACA
Source organism: Fusarium camptoceras (assembly GCA_004367475.1). NCBI lineage: Eukaryota > Fungi > Ascomycota > Sordariomycetes > Hypocreales > Nectriaceae > Fusarium > Fusarium camptoceras. Next base: position 17,629 of record QGED01000044.1, on the reverse strand, counting down.
ATTGAGTCGGAGGTGGGTCCAATGCTGGACTATCACGTGTCTTGGTGTCACACTCAATCATTTCCGCGTCCCTCCTCTTACAGGCGCGTCTCACTGTAATAGGTAGAGCCATAGCTCAACTTTTCAACTTGAATCTTGACTGAACAGGCCAACCTTTCAGGGAACTTTTTATCCCCACTGAGGTTGCAAATTTTTGCTGCGTATTCGTTTTCGTCTGAAGTTCTTTTCGATCCACAATCATGGCTCCTCACGCCTCCGCCAAGAAACGCGCCGCCGACTCTGATAGCGAACCTGAGATCGCGACCAAGAGAGTCAAGAATGCTGCGGCGTCTGTTGAGTCTGATGGCAAGGACGGTGATGGTAACCCATTCTGGGAGGTACGCGACTGAGATTAACTAACTATGAAGTTCAAATGCTAAGCTGCATCCATTAGCTATCCAACAAGCGCCGTGTTGGCCTTTCAGATTTCAATAAATCGACTTTTGTCAACATTCGCGAGTACTACGAAAAGGATGGAAAGGCCCTGCCCGGCAAAAAGGTACAGATCATCATGTGATCGCTAAGAGATCTTACTAACGCCTCAAGGGTATCTCGCTCAGTGTGGAGCAGTACAATGCCTTTTTGAAAGCCGTACCGCGCATCAATGCTGCTTTGCGCGCCAAGGGACTCGTTGTTGAAGGCGACGACGATGAAGAGCTTGAGGCCGCTCTGGAGGCTGCCCCCAAAGCCAAGAAGGGGCGCAAGAAGTCTCCAAAGGCTAACATTGACACGACTAGCGAGGAGGAGAACTAAATCTGATGCATATGTTGCTTTTACGGCACACTCGGTCGATCTCGAATTCGAGCACCACGCCATAGTACGGAGTCAGGAGTAACGGGCTGAAGGCCCTGGAAATGTTGATTTATATTAAGGGAAACATCTGTGAGCAGAAGGTTTTAGACCTCGACATTTCTTAAAGATTATTCATAATGGGAATATGAAACAGATGCCCTCTTTAAAATTCTTTGGCGATCAGTGACAGTGTGCGACGTGACACTCAAGCCGGGGTCAAAACGTTCAATCAATGGGGCAGTACTGTAACAGTATGGGGATGATCAATGAAAAGCAAAAGGATTGGCCCAAAGCTCATTGTGTTTTAACCTTGGTGGTTAATTTTAGAACCTCTGCACGGAACACAGTCACTGCCTCAGCTTGATTACGGGTTTAGGTCAATGTCACAGCTGACAGCTCGAAGCTTCTTATCTGCAGCACTGTCTTGGTGACATGAAACAGACTCGCAAATGATAGGTAGCCAGTACTCGATAGGTACACATTTATAGATCGGCAACTGCCAACCGTTGATGCAGATAGATATGTAAAAGAAGGCATAGGTATAGGCAAGTCTAGCCAACAGATGCGTCTCGCCAATGTATACTGTACAGATCAAGTTGTAAGAAAGCATAGAGAGGTTTCAGTATCTTTTTCTCCAGCGAGATAGCGTCTTTCCATGCCGCATCTTATCTGGGGTTTCACCGGCCTCGTCACTCGTACATGATGTTTCATTGAGTTACCTGCTTTCAGGTGGGATAGAAGTTGATACTGGACTGAGGATCTCAAAAATATATGGAAGTTGACTTGGTAGAAAACGGGAACCAGGCGCAAAACTTGATTGGTGAAGTAACCAAGTTGGCGGTTGCAAAGACTTGGCAAAATATTTCCTGAAGATCAAACTCCTTTCATCTGCAACGACGTAACAGAAACCCGTCTCACTTTAATGTCTCTGCCAAGGGGGCGGGTAGACGCGCAAGCCTTATTCCCGATAAGCTTGGAGCTCGACCTCGATCATAACCAAATACCGAGTTAGTAGTTAGTTGATGCCCATTCCAGCCATTCAAGACCCCAGAGTCTCGAACAATTCCATTGATCTGATTTCGGCTAAGAAGGCATCATGTCCATCGATCTTGGGGAATTTTACTGCGCCCCGCCGCTTGAGATTGAGAAGATCATGAACTTGATCAGCAACTTTGGAGCAATGGCAATGTCGGCTGCACTGCCGGTGGTGATCTAGTCGCCAGCCACTTTGAAGAGACTATTGCCATTGGTCTCCCTCGGCGTCTGCATGCATTGGATCTATTATCAGGCCCCGGAGTTTCGGTGTTTGTGAGTTGCTTTGATAGGCAGCAGTCATCTGAAATGCCTTATAATCAGGAAGATCTGCACTGCACCACCCATGATACAGTATTTGTACCTATGTATGTATGTATGTATGTATGCAGGTAACTTGGCGGTAAAGCATCAGTACAGTTCAGTATCCGTAGCCAAGCCTCCAATAACAGGAGATAGTGGATGGAGGGATGATGAATTGCCCGGCTTTGGCGCCCCCCAAACAAGCACAAGCCCCTGGACCCAGCAAAAATTGGATACGGGGTCTCCTATTCTGGGATGGGGATGGATCAGATTGGATTGGATATTATTACTGACTTGTCCTCTCCCAAAAGCCTTGTTTCACCTCACATCTACAATTGAAATCCCTTGTTTTCTTCTTTATCTTCGTCACTCATTAACTATTGTATTGAATACTCTTTTGCTGCGATTCATCCATTTCTCGCCCAATTCTGTCGGGATTCACCATCGGCTCTTCCGCCCATCAGTGACGCAGCTCAGCCAAGAACCACTCTCACAATCCTCTGTATTCAGGCTTATTCAACCACCATCTCGATTTTACTCTGAAAGAATATCTCACAGACTTGAACGTCAATATCACATGCACCTGAATCTTCTGCTTTCTTGTTTGATGCTTGTGTTATTACTATCAAAGACAATCACATTCCTTTTTCACCATCAACTTTTGAAATGCGCATCTCTTGGCGTCTGGGCTCGGGGTACGTCGAGTCGGTGGATGATTACGTCGGCGTTTTGGTGCCTCTAGAGGAAGCTCATCTTTATAGCCAAGCGGCAAAAGCAAAGAGCGCAAGTCATGGAGAAAAGCGGGAAGAAGGCGAGCTGGATGACTTGGAAATGAAGGAAGAGCGGGAGGGTATGCTCGGAGGTGATTCTGCTGAATACACGGTTGAAGGACTGCGAAAGGAAATGAGAGAAGGGCGTCGAGGGCAATGGACGACATATGAGAGTGAGTGAAGTATCGGGAAGACACCATGGAGTGAAAACTGACAAAATTATAGTTAAATCAAAACTCATGAATAAGGCAGTTGGAGATATTGGTATGGGCAGTTATAACTGGCAGCTCTTTGTCCTCTGCGGCTGCGGATGGTTCGCCGATAACCTCTGGATGCAGGGAGTATCACTCTGTCTCCCATCACTATCGGGCGAATTTGGTGTCGACGAGAAGACAGTTCGATATACGACCAGCGCTCTCTTTATCGGTTTATCCATCGGTAGTTTCTTCTGGGGCATTGGCTCTGATTTCCTGGGCCGTCGTATCGCCTTCAACATGACGCTGCTTATCACCAGTGTATTCGGTATCATGTCCGCCTACGCCCAAAGCTGGGGCAGTGTCTGTTTCTTCTTCGCTGCCCTTGGCTTTGGAGTTGGTGGCAACCTTCCTGTCGACGGCGCCCTCTTCCTCGAATTCCTTCCCGACGCCTCCAGCGCTCTCCTCACCCTCCTGTCCGTCTGGTGGCCCTTCGGACAGCTCGTTTCGTCTCTGATCGCATGGTTCTTCATCGGTAACTGGCCCATCGAGCAGGGCTGGCGATATTTTATTGTTACTATCGGAATTGTCACTTTCGCCATGTTCGTCGTCCGGTTCTTCATCTTCCACCTTTTCGAGTCTCCCAAGTTCCTCCTCAACAAGGGCCGCCAACACGAGGCAGTCGCTGTCATCCACGGGCTGGCATACCGCAACGGCACCAAGACTTGGCTTACTTCCGAACTACTCGACCTGGTTGCTTGTGAGGATGGCGACGATATGGCTCACGTTGCTGAGAAGAAGATCCCAGCCCCATCGACTATGGGTGTCATTCGCGAGAAGCTCCAGTCCTTCTCCGGTGAGCGTCTGCGACCCCTCTTCCAGAACAAGACCCTCGGCATGGCTACATCTCTTGTCTGGTTCTGCTGGGCTACCATCGGAATGGGTTATCCTCTCTTCAACGCCTTCCTTCCTCAGTACTTTGCTCGCGCACACAACGAGTCATCAGACAGCGTGCAATCCGAAACCGACACCATCTCTTCGGACACATACCGCAACTACGCCATCGCCTCTGTCATGGGTGTTCCTGGTTCTCTGCTGGCTGCTTATCTTGTCGACCACCCCTCACCTTTCCTCGGCCGTCGTGGAACGCTAGCCAGCTCTACTCTTCTTTCTGCCGTCTTCCTTTTCCTCTTCGTCCTCTACGGCACGACTTCAACTGCCCAGCTTCTCATGTCTTGCGTTGAAGCTTTTGCCCAGAACATCATGTACGGTGTTCTCTATGCTTTCACGCCTGAGATCTTCCCTGCGCCGGTTCGTGGTGCTGGTACCGGTGTAGCCAGCTTCCTTAACCGAGTTACTGGCCTCATGGCCCCCATCATTGCTGCTACGGTTCCTGGCGACGGTGCCACCACTCCTATCATAATGTCTGCCGTTCTCATTCTCTCCGCTTTCGTTGGCATTTGCCTCATCCCTATCGAGACAAGAGGCGCTTCCCGTCTATAAGCTCTCGATATTCCATTTAATCTTCAACGGCGGCTCATGGCAAATTCTAAAGGGTCGAATGAAATCAACATGCGCATACTAACGACCTGGAGTCAAAGAGCGGTCCTGGATGTGGCTTGCATTTTCTCATATCACATACAATCGGGGTTTTGGTCGTGCTTTCAGTTTTGGTGTTATTCATAGGTGCCTGTTTTAGAGCAGTCTAGGTCTATTTAAATTGTAGGATAGAAAAAAAATATTGATAACTACTTATTACCTATCGAGTTCCCTTTGCGCCTGCTGGTGCGTCGACTCTCCTCTTCCTTAGCGATGTCCCCATTGCATCTCTAACCATGGGGTCCGCTCTAATAGTGTTTTGCACAAGCCACTCTCTCATCTTGCCTTGCAAATTGGATGTTGCTTCAGCATCGCCCTTGAACGGAGCCATCTCCATATCCAACAGCCGCAAAGCATCGCCATCCAGTTGCTTGGCCAGCATTTCAAGTCGGGTTAAGCTTTGGCGAAGAGCCTTCTCATCCTGTTCCTCAGACTTCTCCGGTCCAGTGATCATTACGGCAACAAGTGGGCCTATCTGGTTAAGAGCAATGTAGAACGTGATCGTCAACCTTCGGGCAAGTGAGATGACCTGAAATGGCAGGTATGGAGGTAGAGAAGTGAATCGTGCGAGAAGGGCGTTGATGGCGTTGACGAACGGCGGGAAATCGGGGCGCGTAACTGCTTGGAGCTCAAATACACACAAAGCGATGAGAACAAGCCATCGGTAGTACTTGCCGAACTCCATATAACCGAACAGTCCCAAGACATAAATGGACGCAGCAGCCACAGCGTAGTGAGGCAGGATGCCAGAGATAACACCACGAGTGACAAAGTCCCTGATAGTTGTGCATTTCTGCCAGCGCGCAATCTCAGGACCAAAGCGCTCGTAAGCAAATCTCTTCGCAGTATCCTGCAGCGTATCGCTAGCAACCTTCAGATGCATAAAGAAAGCTGCAGAGTCACCGGCGTCCTTGCCTGCCTTGTCGGGATGGTGCATAGCAGCCAGTCGACGGAAGCGCGTTTTTATCTCGCGATCGGCAGCATCGAGGGGTACGCCGAGGTCAGCATAGTAGGAGGATATGCGACGTTGCTCGTAGTCGGCTTCGAAGATGGTGTAGCAGAGGTAGGCGGCGACGACGAGGATGTGAATGTTTCGTCGGTGGGCATTGTAACGGGCTGAGCCAGGCGCAGGCTTAGGATCGCCGGCGCGAATAGTAAAACCGTAGTAGATAGACTGAAGCCAGCCTGTTGCAAGCTATGGAGATATGAGCAAGAAGCGGGTAGAAGAATCATCAAGAACATACGCCTGGAAGAAAGGCCCAGCCTATCATGGACAGATAGCCAGACATGATGGGCAGCGGAGCACTTGTCGATGCTCTGTGACTTTATGAGAGTGCGTGTGCATGTATTAAAAGTCAAGAAGATCGTATCAAGTGAGGAACAAGTCAGGCGCGTAGGCACAAGTTGGCCTTTGTGAAGTGGCCAGGTTGTAGTTCTTTAGTCTAAAGATTGCGCTGGCAGTCTGCGGATCGGATACGTTACAGTTCGTAGATGTTTAGACTAGAGCTCCAGTGCGTCAGAGTGGGTCTTGGCTTTTAAGTCAAGTCATTGCCGATTCTTTGTCATTTCAACTTCAACCTTTTATCAAAAGAATTGTCTGAATATCGGGTCCAATAGTATAAAAGTATTATATACTATAAGTTTTGAACTTTCATAAAATCTATAGAGATCAAAAGGCTCCAAGATACCTCTCCCGATTTGAATTTCCACACCTGATACTTACTAGGTATCCAGTACTGATCTGTATCATGCTTAGGACAACAAATCATATGACAGATATCGATCATAGCCATTATTCTTGTCGCATTTACGCCATGTTATTCCCGCTGACCCTTGCTCCAGGACCCTTCTCAAATCACAGGCTATCGCTGCAATATCCAGGTGACGGGGATCATGAGCCAACCATCTAGTTGTGACATTCAAACGCCACTTATAAAGGTCCAGACGCATGAGGAAGATGCTGAATTGGGTTCTTTCGGCCGGCACATCTCCAACCTGTTGCTATAATCCGTGGTGATATATACAGACATGATTCGCTATACAAACACTTGAAGCATGTTGCTTTACTGGCAGCTCAGCAGATGGCGTTGGCCATGTGGCATACAGTCGAATCAAGGTTAAATAAAGGTAGACTATATATCAGGTTGGATTTCCCCTCGTTGTTCTGAATTTATCGTCTTCTCTCTTCCCCCGTTCAGACTATTTTGCTATGTCATATGCTACAATGCTTCCGTTGCATACCATCATCTTTTCGTTCTTCACGGTGGCAGCTTGGGCTGCATGCAACGGCCATGATGAGCTGTGCAGTCGCAAGTACTCAGAAATCACATTCATTGGAACCCACAACAGTGCATTCGTTGGGAAAGGGCCATCTCACAATCAGTATGTCTCTGTGACAGAACAGCTTGACCTTGGTGTACGATTCCTGCAAGCTCAGACGCAAGACAAGAATGGCGACATACAAATGTGCCATACCGCATGCTGGTTACTGGACGCTGGTCCTCTGGAAGACTACCTAGCAGAGATATCAAGCTGGATGGTTAAGAATCCGGATGAAGTGGTGACTTTGCTTTTGACCAACCGCGATGCTATAGCTATCGAGAAGTTCGACGATGCCTTTAATAGTACAGGACTCAAGCCATTTGTGTTTCGACCAGAGAAGAAATTGGCTCTGGATGAGTGGCCGACTCTCCAGAAACTCCTTGATAATGGAACTCGTCTCCTTGTATTCATGGGTATGTATACGCTACAGTCATTGTACATATTCAACTAACCCATGCCTAGACTTTAACATGGACGAGAGCAAGGTGGATTACATCCTCAACGAATTCGACTATTACTGGGAAACACCTTTTGGCGTAACCGACCCATCGTTCCCTACCTGCGAAGTTGATCGACCAGAGAACGGAAATCCTGCCGAGCTGATGGGGATGATGAACCACATGCTGAATGACAAGGTGCTTGATATTGTCATTCCCAATCAGCGGGATGCTAAGAAGACAAATTCTGCCGGCTCTATTCAGGGCCAAGTAGCTCTTTGCGAAAGCGAGTGGAGTAAGACGCCAAATGTTATACTTGTAAGTGTTTCCTCAACCTTAAATATGCATTTTATAGACTAACCGTTACAGTTGGACTGGGTCAACGTTGGAGATGCCATGGAGGTTCAACTCACTTTGAACGGACTTTGAAATAGGGTTAGACTTTATCTTTCCCCCTCATAGTACTTATAGAATACTGTCACATATCATCTTACCCCATCAATAGTGATTCAATGCCATACGCAGTCCGTCAGGGTTAGAAGACTTGGCTGCCGAAAGCATAAGAGATGAAATAATTTGATCACTTTATGCTAGCACTTAGGCACTTTATGATTAGTAGTATAGGCCTTGAAGGGCAACTCTTCTGTTGCCCATATAGTAGTGTGAATGTCTAGAAGCATCGAAGAAGGCCTTGTAATTCAACAAAGCGCTCGAATTCTCAACAAGCGGAGTAGCATCACTACTCACAACCAGCGTAATTGGTTTAGTGGTAAAATTCTCCGTTGCCATCGGGGAGCCCTGGGTTCGATTCCCAGATTACGCATCTTATCTTTTGCCTTTTTGAGCATCAGTTACGTTCTTTTTGCTGCATGTTCGCGATATTTTGTCTGTTGACATTCATGGTGGTGTGTTGATGATCGTTGGTGATGGTTGTGCGGTATGTAAAAATCAATAGCTGATTGGTCGGCATCTGACCCTAGGCGGGGAGATCAGGGGGAGGTGCCTGGCTACTGCAGGGTGATCCACTAAACAAGCCTCTGTGAAGCACCGACTGAGGTCAGTACGCTAAATAAACTCTCTGTGTATCGGTACTTTTTTAATTGCGAATCAATAGTCACAACAGAGACTGAGAATACGAGACGCTTCTCTGTATCACCAACCCATCGCTCTACAATCCAAGCAGATCAGTGTAGCAGTTGTACGTGTCTGTATGAGACTGGTCACGTCAAGTTCCTCCAAGAACCCCCCTTTATCCACCTGGAATGAAGGGGAATCAGCCAAGTCTTGCTTGTGTCTTGTGATGGTGATGAGCGTTGAATATCCTCTTGGCTAGACAACATGGAACAAACACCAGCTGCCCGATTGAGTCTGTAATGTTACACATCCTTTCCTTCTTATTGGATGAAGACCCTCTTCTTGTGCCGTTCATCAAAATTGCATTCAACGGCTGTGGAGTGACAGATTAACCAAGATTCTAGTGTAGAGTGAGGCAACCTGACCATCATCAATTGCCGTCCCATCTGCACCTTCAGCAACGCCATACCGTCCGTACCTTTTGATTAGCGGCACACCTCCTTTTCCGGCTTTGTCTCCCTGATTTCCTCGTAAATAAACCACGGGCCAAAGTTCTCGATTCGGCAGATTGTCACTTGATGTTGCTCTTTCCATTTCCACTTGGACCTTCTTTCCCTTCTTCTCTTTTTATCTGTTCTATCTATCTCTTCCCCATCTTCTGATTCCCCCACATTCTCCAGCCCGACCCCCATACAATGTTGCTTCGCAAGCTTGGGCAAGCCTTAGCTGCGACAGCAGGTAAGTTGACCTCTCCCCATGATGATCCCAATGCGCAATTCAATTGCTGTTATTAACTAATATTCTCACTATAGCTCTCTTCCCAGTCGCATTCGCTAAAGGCAAAGATTCTCCCAGTCAATCCACCTTTGTTTCCCCAGATGGCGACGTAGCATTCGCCATTGACATCGGCGAAAACGTCGACACCGAAGTATACTTCAGCCTTCGTGTAAAGAAAAGTCGATCATGGGGTGCCGTCGGTCTCGGAAGCGAGGATATGCCCGGAGCCCTGTTTCTCATGGTATACAAACATCCGCAACACGGCAATGTTACCTTCTCCCCACGACTCGCCTACGGTCACTATGAACCATATTTCTGGGACGAAATGGATGTCGAAATTCTTAACACAACCGGAGTCTATGACGATCATATGATGGTAACAGCGCGCTGCAAACATGGATGTCGTAGCTGGCCTTCGCACGGCGGAGGTAGAGGATATCTTGATGTTTCATCAGACGACAGCAAAGCCGTCTATGCCTTTGGACCCAAGGAAGACTTTTACAGCGACCAAAATGATGCACCTCTTAAGTACCACGCAGGATATGGCAGCTTTTCCATCGATATAAAAAGAACCCACGGCAAGTCTGATATGCCACATCTCAGCGATTCGACAAAGGATGTCGGATCCAAACTGATATATGCCCAGAAGGCCAAACCCAACTGGGCATCACCGCTCCACGGAGTCTTCATGGTCTTGTCAATTGTGTTCCTCATGCCAGTCGGTGTTGTCCTACTAAGGTCTGGCGGTTGGGTCAAGTGGCATGCTCTCAATCAGGTCATTGCGACTCTTGGCGTTTTTGCTGGTTTTGGTATTGGTGTTGCAAACAGTTTCTACTATCAAAGGGTATGTCTCGCGAATCTTGATTATATACATGCCTCTGACAAGGAATCTAGTCGCGAAGTTTCAGTGATCCTCATCAGATAGTCGGATTCGTTGTCACTGGTTTGCTACTAGGACAATTCGGTCTGGGAGTGATGCATCATGCTCAGTACAAAAAGACTCAGACGCCTACTCGATATGGAAAGATCCATCTTTGGGTTGGCCGCGTTATCTTGTTCTTGGGTACATTGAATGCATTCATGTAAGTCTGACAATTCGTCCCTTTACACGTCACTAACAAATCCGCCAGGGGCTTTACATTCGCTCTAAACCGAAGATTCGGCATGCTTCTTGCTCTTCTCATCATTTTCATATGCATAACCAGCCTCATCTTGATTTACGGCCGTCGATATTTGGACAAGCGCCGTCTAGGTCCTCGAGGTCCTGGTTTGGCAGGCTCTCAGCAATACGCCCAACCGCCGTGGAGACAGCCTCCTCCTCAGAATATGGCCTATCCATCTGGCCCTCCCCCAGGATATCAACCACCAGCATACCAAGGCGGATATGGTGAACCCTCGCCCGCGTTGCGATCGCCATCACCGTGGCAGTCACGCAAAGACGATGATGCAGAGTTGGATCTGGGACGTGAGCAGAGACCAAGGGAGTTTAACTAAATTTGATTTCGGAAAGCAATCTCAGCATTTGGGTTACGGATGGCATGAGCATGAAGATATTGGTACTATTTTCTAGTATACGAAAAGTAAATGATGACCTATACCATTTTCCTATTCTTTGACTTGATGGAATGACAATTCAATACTCCATAACTGGTGGTTTAGGGTAGGGTACGTGTCACTGGAGTCTTCGTTCCCTCTAATTGTATCATCATAACAAACATCTGGTCTCGTCAACTATACTTTACTTTATCTCTGTCGAATATGCGTTAGCCAAATATGGCCTTAGTATGTTATGTTGTATTCGGCAGTGATACTTTGCCGACGTCGGACAACAACACAAAAATTGGCTCAAGCACAACCACCAAGCCTCTACTTTCTCCACAACAATTGAATACGCATCAGTAACATCACCCAATAACGACACAATCAAACAGCAGCCATGGCCGTCCATCTCAATGTCAACGTCGGAAACCTGAGCCTCAGACTCAAAACCTCTCCTCTGACTCAAGAGGAATTCGCGCTTTTTGGAGATGTTGTCTACAACCCTCGACCTGGTCTGCTTCCTTCTAAATACGCATCTCAAGGCGGCCAGCTCCCATACAGCGGCGCATCGGCCAACCAAGGAACGGCAATTCGTTACGCCGATGTCAGCAAACCCCAGAATCTTCTCTCACAGGCTCCTAGCAGCGATGGCCAATTGATCATGAGCGAATTCGTTTGCGAAGCGCGAAGCTTAGCACGTGCAAAGGACGACCCAACCAAGGACGAGTTCACCGTCAACGTCCTCGAGCGCCACCCCTTCACTTCTCAGACCTTTGCCCCACTGGCTTCTACCGCTTCGAGCTACCTGGTCGTTGTAGCTCCTTCTCTGCCCCCATCTGCTCAAGATGAGGGTCTCCCAGTGCCAAGCGGTGAGGGTTTACCTGGCAGAGGACTGCCTGACCTCAAGGGTCTACGCGCTTTCGTAGCAACAGACAAGCAGGCTGTAACTTATGCCGCTGGCACATGGCATGCTCCTATGGTGGCTCTGGGAAACAAGGAGACTACTTTGGATTTCTTAGTCGTTCAATTCTCCAGCGGTGTCGCTGCTCAGGATTGTCAGATTGTCAATCTCCAAGGACAAAATTCCAAGGAAACCGATATCAAGGTGCTTCTTCCCCGCAGCGGAAAGATTGCCGCGAAGCTGTAGCTAAAAGAAAGACTGGCGATATTCGAGGACCGGCAACTGCGTAATTTATTGGTGGCTGAGTACATATCGTTCATATGTAATTTTAAAATATAGCTCTCTTTCACTTAGAATTGACTCGCCTACAATACTAATGCCCTGGTAAGAATGTTTCAACTAACCTCGAATCGATCGAGCTGAAATTTACCTGCATGACTCTAAGTTGGAATACGACAGGACGAGAATAGTTCTCTCATTGACAGATAGAAGAGCTTAGTCATCGTGCATTCCGGTCATGACACGATAGACCTGAAATTGTTCTTATAGCTGATGATTGATCCTCTGAATTCCGAGTCAGAACCTCAAAGCACCATTGAAAACACCAACAGTTTGACACTAAAGTTCTTCCTGGAGCCGAAATGGTAGCTCAATTCGAAACCGCCGAGGCTCGCAACAAGCTGGAGGACCTCTCAGGAATCCAGCTCCAGCCAGGCGAGAACCCATACAACGCACTCATTAAGGCCTGCAATGACAACACTGTATGTGCCATTTTCTCATAATGATTGTCAAGAAGCTCACAGGTAGTTCAGGCTGAGATCCAAACTCTCTATTCGCTTCACAGGACCAAGAGAAATGCTCAGCAGGCGGAAAAGTTCTTGGCCACCGGCTTTGAGGAGCTCATTATTGACCAGACGCTCCTCAGGCTTGAGGACCCAATGGTAGAGCCAGGTTTCCGTGATAACAGGAACTGCTTGGTCTTCTGGGCTCGACCTCCGGACCACATTATTCGATTGGCTTCTAAGGTGAACGAGTTGCTGAAGAAAGCCGCCCCAGGTAAGACTAATACGGGCGATAATTAAGCATATGCTAACATGTAGGAAGGTGTCTGGCTTATGCCTTCGCATAGAATGCATCTGACAGCTCTCGAGGTTGCTTTCTCAAAGACCCCCCAGGAGATCGCTGCTTATGTCTCTACGTTGCGACCCTCTATTCCTGAAATCGTTAACTACCCTTACTCACACCGATCTCGTCTTGTTAAGCCAATGGTCTCTTATGATCTGTCTGCTTTTGCTCTTTCATTCCTGCCTGCTTCAGGTGAACCTTCACTCTCACCACCTCTTACTGAGCCTGTTGAAACAGAAGGCATCACACAAGGCGACAACTACACTTACCACCACCTCCGCCGGGATGTGTATGATAAGGTTCAGGAGGGTGGCGTTGTCGTTGGCTCAAGGTACCAAGTTCCCAGTGCACACATCACGCTTGGACGTTATTTGAACCATGACGACCATGACACACCGGAAAAGAGGGCAGCCTGGGTAAAGGCTATTGACGAGATCAACGCTTGGCTCGAAAAAGAGGTTTGGGATAACCCGGACTCTGAATACAATGGTGAATGGCTTGTCGGACACGAGAGAGGACTTGATGCTCGAAACGGTACGCTATGGTACGGAGGCGGTAAGACCATCATGTTGGGAGAAGGATTTTGAGAGTATATAGAGCTTTAGACCTATAGAACTATACACCGTTGCTGTTTTGAAGTTTGCTGAACCATGGTCATGACTCATAAGTCGCCCCGCTCACTCATCGTGAGCGATTGAATGTAATGACTCAACAAATGAATCTTGTCCATCACCGGAGAGACATATTCTTGACTGTGCGTTGAAAGTTGTGTTGGTGAAACACAGAGATTTTTTCTTTTCATTCATTCCCTATGAAACATGCCTCAAATCGAGCACGTGTACCTCCTTTCGCCCGTGTCCATCCATGATGCCCAAATGCCGCCGAGGTAAGCATAGAAATGGTGACCCTGAGACCCCAAACACAAAGCACTTAGAAAACAAGAGCAGCACCCTTTGTCTTCTTGTCACCACTGTAGTAGTTGTTAGCCTGCATCGATCCAAAAGAGCCAGCAGATAACATACCCAAGCTCGAAGTGCTTGCAACGCTTCAGGGCAAGCTGGAGCTTGGTCTTGCACTTGACACACTCCAATCGAAGGACAACCTTCTTGGTGGTCTTAGCCTTCTTGTGGAAGACAGGCTTGGTCTGACCACCGTAACCGGACTGCTTGCGGTCATATCGACGCTTACCCTGGGCGAACAGGGAGGCCTTTCCAGCCTTGTACTGGGTGACCTTGTGCTGGGTGTGCTTGCGGCACTCCTTGCCCTTGCAGTAGGTGTTACGGGTCTTGGGAATGTTGACCTGTAGGATCCAGAGTATTAGCCATCTGGTCGTGCACGAGTGTCAAGACCTGTGTTGAACCTCGCCATGCCGAGTCGTCCATCGCCCGAGACAGTTTATTGAGAGAAAGAGTTGAATTGTCGCAAGCATTTCGAAATGATCAGCATAACAGTCGGGTTTTCGTCGGCGGTCGGCATTCGTTGGGTCATTTTTCGTGTTCTCGCGATGCCTCGAAATTTCATCCCACTTTCTCCAATAATACTGTCATCGTGCGGGTGGTCGACGGGCGCATGGTGGGAGACAATGACATTGCATCTTTAAGAAAGAGTGCTCATGCTATTGCCGACTCTGGTAAGAGGCTTTGGACTTGTTGCGACGTACCATTTTGACGACGATGTGCGGTGCCGTTCGTTGTGTGTTGGGTGATGAATCCGAAAAGACCAAATGTAAATGGAATTTTGGGAAGGAAGGAACGCACACTTTGTGGGTTGCCCTATCGCTTGCACTAGCCACAGTTACGCCTGAATCCTAGGGCTGCCATGATTAGCGCCACAGAGAGATGAGGCTAAGGGGCAGGTACGTACTTTTGGAGCTCACCCCACGAAAGGACAGACAACGGCCCCACCTTGACATTGAACCTCAGGCGCATCACCAAGGTGTTCTCAAGGGACGTTTTCAGGGACAACACTTATACGCTATTGTAAAGAATCATACAAGAAATTACCGTCAAAATGGATCCCTACTCGACCGAAGGCGAATTGATCAACATCCACAACTACTTCCATCAGGGCCAGTACCAGGAAGTTGTCGACTTCGATACCTCGTCCTTCTCCCCTGATAACGCCCTGCCCGCTCGCGTCCTAGTTCTCAGAGCTCGACTGGCTCTCGGCCAAGCAGACGATGTCCTCGCCGAATTGAAGGGTGAATCCGAACCTGAGCTTCAGGCTCTTGGTGCTCTTGCTGAGTCGAACTTGGGCAAGACCGACTCGGCCGTCGAGACGATCAAGAAGCTTGTGTCCTCCGCCGCCGATAACACAACGGTGCAGGTTATTGGAGGCACAGTCCTTCAAGCTGCCGGAAAGTCTGAGGAGGCTCTTGCTCTCCTTACTCAGCACCAAGGAAGCCGTATGGATACCTGTAGCTCAATCATATCTGGGTTTGTGCTGACCGCTATTGTGTAGTTGATGCTGTCTCCCTTATCGTTCAGATTCACTTGCAACAAAACCGAACCGATCTCGCTTTGAAGGAAGTTTCAGCTGCCCGACGATGGGCTCAGGATAGTCTCCTGGTCAACTTGGCCGAGTCTTGGGTTGGATTGAGAGTGGTAAGCATGATGGGATCCCGGGTCATGACTTTTACTAAGACAATGTAGGGTGGTGAGAAGTATCAGCAAGCTTTCTACGTCTACGAGGAGCTCGCTCAAGCTCCTTCGACTTCATCAGTACGAAGCCTTGTCTCGCAAGCTGTCTGCGAACTGCACCTTGGCCGAACAGAGGAGGCTCAGGCTGCCCTGGAGCAAGCCTTGGAGAAGGACGCCAACAACGCCGACGCCATCGCCAACCTACTTGTTCTCAATATCATCGCTGGAAGCCAGTCCGACGAGCTTACACAGTAAGTTTAGTGTACGCAATGAATAACTCTATACTTACATACGCAGAAAACTCCAAAGCGCCAAGCCTGACCACCAGTACCTGGCCGACTTGGAAGAGAAGAGCGCCCTGTTCGACAGAGCCGCTACGAAGTACAGCCCCAAGGTTTCAGCATAATTCTGAACTTGGGTGTATGAAATGCTAGATTTAATGATGGGTAAATGGTTGATAGAAGAATTGTATCCCTTAGCGACGGTTATTGAGATCTTGTATATGTGTTGCAGCGTGATAGCCGCCAAGTGGCGTATGTAGGACGACTGGACCTTTACAAGGAAAAAGTGGAAGAGAATGATGGAAATAGAACAAAAAGTATTTACTACCAAACTGTCTAGAACTTGCACCCGATATGATTGTATTCCAAATTATTTCTTGTACTACCCTACACCTTCACTCGTTCGAGATTCATCCAGTGGAATCATATTAGAGAACCTAGACATGTAGTAGTTTCCGGGGGCCCTCTGGGCAGCCAAAAACGCATCATACATGAAATCTAAGCCTTCCAATGTAAACTGGTAACGATCGAGTCTAATCGCACCAGTCTATATGCGATGGTAATGCTCGAGATCGTTTCAATGTGCTTCGCAGACTGCTCTGACAGCACATGTAGTGTACGCTCGTGTCGTCCAGAATGGTCAAGCATTTGGTATGAAGCGGGCGTCAAGTCATGATGCATAAGAGGATATTTTATTCGGTTGAGCGGGCTTATTACCTCGCTCATGAGTTAAGAAACCAGAATACCCATAATCTTAGGAGTCCATTCTTTCTATCGCCGTGATCCTGAAGCCCATCATAAAAAATGAGAAGAAGTCTCATGTACCCATGTCATAAAAGCATCGTGGCGGCCCACACGAAACTCCCGATTTCCCAGCCAAGATATCATCATTCGCTAACGCTCGACTCGGCTCTGAAGCCTTTCTTACAAATATTTCCCTTCTAAGCAGATATGAATCGCTCATTTCTTCTTGTTGGGGAACTTGGGGGCACCAATGTCGCTGCCTCGCAGCTTGACATTGAGCACCCGCTCCATGGCGCCGAGCACCTTCTGGTCGGGGGCGGCACTGCCTCGCTCGAAGTCGGCGACGATGGCCTGGGTGGTGTTGCAGCGGGTAGCAAGGTCCTTCTGGGTCATCTTGGGCTCGATCTGTTGGCGGGCCTTTGCGATGACGTCGCCAACGTTCTTGCCGATGGTGTTGGGCTTGATGATGTCGTCGGATCGGTCGACCTTGGTCATACGCTGACCCTCAGGTGCGGAACCCTTATGAATGTGTCAATTTATGTTCCGGCGAACAATAGATACTCGGTATACATACGGCGTTGGCAGAAGAGTACTTCTTCTCGGTGGTGAGACCTCCAGCTCGTTGGGCAGCGTTGAGAGCAGCCTTTCCTCGGACAACGGTCTCTCGCTGAGCATTGCCGGGGCCACGAACGCGGCTACCGATCTTGGTGGCGGTGTCCCAGTCATCCATTTTGAAGGTTGCGAAGTTGTTTCGAAAGTGTGTATATGTGACCGAAAGCGGTCCGTATGTCAGAGTAGTGAGAATGTAAAGTGTTGTTTGTTGAGTGAGTAAGACTGGAATATCGATCGAGCTGAGGTTCCGGGCGACAAAGAATTTATGGAGAAAGGTGATGGAATGGGTGGAGGGGCTCGAGGGGGCACTGAGTCAATCGGCGGGGGGTTACAATTGGCACCGTGCATCGGTGGCCTCTTCTATTACTTAGGCTCCTGGTCACTATTATGCATGCGCCTCTGCGCCGAGCGATAAGGTTGCTTTGCCCTGGAAAGGGATGTGTCAATTT
>QGED01000043.1:0-222224 GCA_004367475.1 Fusarium camptoceras | reverse complement strand
GGATAGGGGGGCTTTTTGCGGGGGAGGGGGCGGACAACAAAACCCGGGCTTGGAAGCTTGTTCTTGTTTCGTTCTCACAACTACAACTCTCATACACCATCTTTTTTTTGAAGCATATTGATAGGTGATTGGAGAATTTTTAATACTGATATAAGGTATGTGTTGATGCTTTGCATGGTGTCACTTATACCCTGGTCCGTCGTGAAGATACATCATGTTTATTATCATGACGATTCCACCTACTCATACTGACATGAATACAGAATTACAATCAATATGACACTACTGCAGCGATCAAGATTAGCCGCTTCAGGCCTCTCAAGATGTCGCCCCGGACTTCAGTCAGTGAGAAGATACCAAAGTGCTGCCCTAGCATCTACAATCTCTCAAAGAGATGGGAAAGCACCATCACTATCTTTATCGGCCAGCACGCCGAAGGGCTCAACAGCACTTCACAATGTCTCACCCACAGCAATCATGGCTCGTCCATACTCTACTGCAAGTGAAGACATGTACACAGCATCATTTGCCTTCTTCGAGGCCATCTGGGATGCTGGTATAACACATTGCTTCGTCAACCTAGGAACAGATCATCCTAGTATCATTGAAGCTATGGTGAAAGGACAGCGTGAGAAGAAGGGCCAATTCCCCAAGATCATTACATGTCCTAATGAGGTATGTCCTGAACTCAGAATATTGGTCCAAACTGACCGAGATAGATGGTTGCCATGTCCATGGCCGATGGATATGCCAGATTAACTGGCAAGCCTCAATGTGTCATCGTACACGTTGATGTCGGAACTCAAGGTCTCGGCGCAGCTGTCCACAACGCTTCCACAGGTCGTGCGCCGGTACTAGTATTCGCTGGTCTATCACCATTCACACAAGAAGGCGAACACCGTGGAAGTCGAACAGAGTACATCCACTGGATCCAAGATGTACCAGACCAAAAGCAAATTATTTCTCAGTACTGTCGATACACAGGAGAGATCAAGACAGGAGCCAACGTTAAGCAAATGGTTAACCGCGCTTTGCAATTCGCTACTTCAAATCCTCAAGGACCCGTGTATCTATGCAGTGCACGAGAGATTCTGGAAGCTGATCTTAAGCCTTATTCGCTCAAGCAAGAGCACTGGGAGTCAGTGGAACTTGGAGGTCTTCCTACAAGTGCTGTTGACAGAATTTCCGAGGCTCTGGCCGGTGCAAAGGCTCCTTTGCTGGTAACGGGATACAGTGGACGAAACCACAAGATCCCAGCCGCGCTTGTGGAGTTGGCGGATAAGGTCAAGGGCCTCCGTGTTTTGGATACTGGTGGCTGCGATATGTGCTTCCCAGCAGACCACCCCGCTTGGATAGGTCTCAAGTTTGGCGTCGACGATGCTGTGACTACCGCTGATACGATCATTGTCTTGGACTGCGATGTACCCTGGGTTCAGACACGTTGCAAGCCTCGAGAGGATGCGAAGATCTTCCATATCGATGTTGATCCTCTGAAGCAGCAGATGCCTACTCATTACATCCAGGCTGACGCACGTTACAAGGCTGATGCTTTGACATCGGTGAAACAGATCAGCCAGGCTCTTGATAGGAAGGAGTTCGCCAGTAAGCTTGAGTCCCAAGCAGAGGCAGGAAAGGAGCGTGCAGAGGTCCACCAGAACAAGCTGGCTACTATCGCCAAGGCCGCCGAGCCTCTTGCAGACGGTAGCTTCGGCACTGGACATCTCAGCAAGAAGCTCAAAGATCTTTGTCCTGAAGATACCATCTGGGCTATTGAGGCTGTCACAAACACAGGCTTTGTACACGATAACGTGCAGCCCACGCTTCCCGGATCATGGATCAACTGCGGTGGCGGTGGTCTCGGTTGGTCTGGCGGTGGCGCACTGGGTATCAAGCTGGCGACAGATGCTGAAAACGGCGGCACCAACAAGGGCAAGTTTGTTGTACAAATTGTAGGAGATGGAACATATCTCTTCACCGTCCCTGGAAGTGTATACTGGATTTCAAGACGATACAAGATTCCGGTGTTGACTATTGTGCTCAACAACAAGGGTAAGTCATCCAATTATCCTAAGAAATATTTTACTAACAAAAGACAGGCTGGAACGCTCCTCGTAGATCTCTACTGCTCGTCCATCCCGATGGTCTCGGCTCAAAGGCGACAAATGAAGAGATCAACATCTCTTTTGACCCAGTGCCTGATTACGCTGGCATTGCAAAGGCAGCGGCGGGCGGAGATATTCACGCAGCGAGGGTTGACAAGGCTTCGGATTTGGAAAGTGTTCTAAAGGAAGCTATCGCCAAGGTTCAAGCTGGACAAACGGCAGTTGTGGACGTCAAGGTTGCGCCGGATTGCTAGTGAAGATATAATGTGGAGGTTCTAGACCATGAGGCTGAATGCCATTATTAAATTAGCAGCATTGTTCCATCAATCCCCGCCGTCTGGGCATCGAAATGTTTCACGGTGCCCCTGTCATTTTGATCAGGCGACAAGAATCCAAGACTATTGTAGATCAAAAAAGAATTAAAGTCGGCCCTGAATTCCGATACTATCCAGGGTCTGAAACCAGCGATTTCTGGTTGACAACGGACCTTGTTCCCACAAGCCGGAATGGCTTGGCAAAGTTCATTCGCCACCAAAACAGGCGATAAAAAGACAAGCGCGTAACTGCATGATTGTATGGTGTTTTTAATTCACTTTCATGCAGTAAGGGTCAGCAGGGACAAGATCCGGGGTGCCCGCATTAGAGGACGGCGTTTTTAGAGGTCGGGAAAAAACATCAGACGACGCCTAAATGGAGTCTTGGCAGGGAAGATCATCATCTCTTTGCGGCTCTTTTTCTTTTGCATTGCAGAGGGGTCTCCAAGTTGGGATGATTTGTTATTCTAGATCCCACATGAGGGTATTGTATATCCGTATCCGTAACTGTTTCTCGTACCTATGCTCGGAGTCTACCGCGGAATAACACCATCATCCATCATCCACCAGCCTCAAAGACACATGTGAAGAGACAATCCCATTCCACTTAACGAACTAGACCATGACTAAAATAATAAGCCGAGGAGAATAATAATCTGATCAATTGAGACTAACATCTCATCTTAAAAATTCCCCCGCACCACGTGCTCGTGACAAGCAGAAAATACCAAGCCAGGGAGGGAAGGCGCAGGCGCATATTGACCTGAAAAACGGCGGCAGAGGAAGGTGCAGGAGCAGGTAGGTGCATGCAATGCAAGTCCGCGACTGCCTGCATGTGCGGGCAGCTGCCTTTTCCAAGGTTGGGCAGCCGCTGATGGTTACAATTTTATTAGTCAAAAGCAAATAGTGTTCAGTTGATTCGCATTCACTTTTAATCTCGCCATGATTCCTTGATCCTTGATTTCTTCTCTTGTTTTGCTCTTAGTAGGCAACTGTCGCTCATCATTGCGACCGACTCATCTCGGACAAGTCAATCTCATTTCTTTCGCCTTTTGGCCCTCGGCACGCGCTAGTCTAGTCGGTCCGGCTTATATCGTCTTGTCCTCTTCCTCTCGACCGTTGCGCTGCGTTGCGCGATACGATTTCCATACCTGACATCGATATAAAACCCACTATCACGGGCCTCGTTCTGGTTCTTGCTCGCTTCCCATTTTTGCGGATACCGGTACGGAACTCCAGCTGGAACCTTCAAGGGTCCCAGGTCCAGATCTAGAGGCCCACTTACGACTTTCTCGTCCCACTTGAACGTCGCAAGTTTGCGCTCGTCTTAACGCCCAAGGGAACAACAAAAACTAGGCTTAGCCCACGATCAAAAATTTCAATTTTCCTTGCTCTTTGACAGTCATCATCAACAAAGGATCATGAAAGGTGTAGAACCGGATCTCCAGCGCCTTAAACGATTGAGACGCGTCAACAGCTCTGTATCTTGACCAACGACCCGAAACGACAAGCTTTTAGCACAACAAAACACCCAAGCCATGTCTTATCAGACAACAACTACCGAAACCCAAGCCGGAACAATCCCTCTGAGACATCCTGATACTATGACTGATCTACCACCTCCTCCGGTGCCTGCGACAGACCCCCGATTGATCGCCGACGATAACCCCTCCGCATCGAAACCCGTTGCCGATCATGGCCTCTTCGAGATGGCACCATCCGAAGCTCTCGCTTTGCTGAGCGCTGGCGTTGAGCTTCTTGTTAGAATAACAGGCGATGTTCCTCCGACGCCGCCTCCGAAATCTCCTACTGTTCCGCATATGAGTGGCATGCAAGCTGAGAAAGAGAATATTGTACGATCATACTCGGATAGGAGTTTGGCAAGATTGAGGAAGCAGGCTGAACTTGAAGCCAAGAAATTGGCTGCTAAAGAGTCCAAGCCTGAACCTCAAGAGCCGGAAGATATTGACGGTGTACGACTGAAGCCTCATCCAGGTTTGATGTCGCCACCGCCTCAGTCAGAGCCATATGTTGTTGTTGGGGCCGATTCTCAGCCGGTGAACCTTCAACACAGCGCCATCACACGCAAATTCTACAGCAAAAACGAACCCCCGATTACTATCAACCAATATCTTCAACGCTTACACCAATTCTGTCCTATGAGCACCGCAGTATACCTCGCGACATCTCTGTACATACACCGATTGGCCGTTGAGGAGCGTGCTATCCCTGTTACCCGACGCAACGCCCATCGATTGGTTCTGGCAGGTCTTCGAGTAGCGATGAAAGCTCTCGAAGATCTATCTTATCCTCATGCCAAGATGGCCAAGGTGGGTGGCGTCAGTGAGGCGGAACTAGCTAGACTCGAGATAAGCTTCTGCTTCCTCGTTGGTTTTGAACTAGTGGTTGGTGAAAGCCGATTACAGAAACACTACGAACGACTCAAAGACAAGACAGCCCGTTATGGCTTTGATAACACGGATGTTCCTATATTAACTCTCAAGCCGCGGCCACGCGGTGAAGCTCAACCAGCGGCATAAGATGAGTTGGCACATTGCATAACATATTTACAAACATGGATTGGGGCATTTACATTGGGGGTGCATGTCATTTATGTTCTTTTCTTCTGGGACATGCAAATAGGTTCACGGCATTTGGCTGAGCACTGTACTTGGTTCATATAGTCTAGGCGTGGGATGATGGGCATATCGTGGAGTTGATCATGAATTTATACCCGAATTTGATGAAGATATATCCGTTGAAATCGGAATTTTTGTCAAGAAAAATGGACAACGTCGATCCGCCAAGCCAACTTGACTCGTAAAACAAGGGTCCTCGAGGTTTACGAAGCTGTAGTGGTTGCTACATGTGATCCATCAAGACCCGCTTAGACCCATCATGTCTTTCTAGAATGGGGAGCCAACTTCTGGTATGGTCCATAGTATCCGTATTCTGTCGTATAGATGGTGACTACCTCACAATCTGAGTCGTGTTTTGTCAAGGAGATTAGCATACCTTGAGCAAACCAAACACAAGCTACAGAGCTTCAGCAAATAAACTTCAAGTCTATGAATCCTTTAGGGTCTGCCTCGTATTAGTGCTTATGTAGCTACCCACGCGCGACATTGCCTTGGTTGTTTCTGCCGCAGTTAACCGCTTAACCCCGACTCGACTCATGCCACATCTTCAATCGTCACATCATCTCACTCACTCCTCACCAAACATTCCCCAAGTAAAGAAGCGTTCATGTCGAAATGGGCGCCAAGACATCTGAAGACGAATACAATGGAGGAAATGGTACATATCTCATGGCCATCTCTCTTGAATTGACGCTTACATACTACAGGCCATGGACCACTCTCATCCAAGCCATCCTCCGCAGGCGGAGAACCTCGCGGTGCTCATTTTGCCCGTGACGGAGACGGTAGTCTCGGCGGTGAAGGAGGCGACGACGACGACGATGATGATGATGTTACCGCCGGACCGTTAACAGCTGATGGCGAAAAGAAGAAGAAAAAGAGAAAGCCAAAGAAGAAGAGGAAAACTGCTACACAGCAATCTTCCCCGCCCAGGGTTCCCCTGAGCGACCTCTTTGCAAAGAAAGACTATCCCGTCGGTGAAATTCAACCTTATGCGGATGACTTCAACACCGCTCGTACAACAGGTGAAGAAGTCCGCGCCAAGAGCCGTCGTCAACTTGAAGATCCCACTTTTCTGGACGATTATCGCAAAGCGGCTGAAGTTCACCGTCAAGTCAGGCAATGGACACAAGAGAACGTCAAGCCGGGCCACACACTGCTCGAAATTGCCAACGGTATTGAAGACGGTGTTCGTGCGCTTTTGGGAAATCAGGGCATCGAACCTGGTGAGAACATCAAGTCTGGCATGGGTTTTCCGACGGGTCTTTGTCTGAACCATGAGACTGCGCATTATACGCCTAACCCTGGTCAAAAAGATGTTGTTCTCAAGTATGAGGATGTCATGAAGGTTGATTTTGGCGTGCAGATCAATGGGTGGATTGTGGATAGTGCTTTTACCATGTCTTTTGACCCGATTTATGATAACCTTTTGGCGGCGGTTAAGGATGCTACAAACAGTGGTATCAAGGTGAGCACCCCATAACCATCCATTACCAAGAACATTCAATAATGGGAGTAGGCCTCTGGTATTGACGTCCGTATCTGCGACGTCAGCGCCGCCATTCAAGAAGCCATGGAAAGCTACGAAGTCGAAATCAACGGGAAAATATACCCCGTTAAACCAGTCCGCAACATTTCAGCGCATAACATCCGCCACTACCAAATCCACGGTGGAAAGTCGGTTCCGTTTATCAAGAATCGGGATCAGACTAAGATGGAGGAGGGTGAGGTGTTTGCGATTGAGACGTTTGGTACAACTGGTACTGGAAAGCTGCATGATGATGTAAGTGCAAACTAAAGTGCTTTGGATATGATGTTAATGAGGAATAGGTTGGCATCTACGGCTACGGTCTTCAGCACGATGCTCCAAAGCAAGTCAAACTTCCTTTTGCGACAGCGAACAAGCTTCACAAGGTTATTCAAGAGCAATTCGGCACCATTGTATTTTGCCGTCGTTATCTTGACCGTCTTGGTCTTGATCGATATCTGGCTGGTTTAAACTCGCTGGTTTCGCACGGAATTCTCGAAGCGTATGAACCGCTCGCTGATATCAAGGGTTCTTACTCTGCACAGTTCGAGCACACGATTCTGCTTCGGGAGGGAAGTAAGGAGGTCATTAGTCGTGGAAGTGACTACTAAACTCAGTGTGACTTTTAAACTGGAAGTGTTTTATTGTCGTTTTTGACTTGGGGGATATGGTTCAACAATTTGGAATGGCTTCAACGCGATTCTTGATGCTGGAGTAGTCGCAACACTGCTTCACTACTAGGCCTGGATTCAACATGCCCGCCTGTTTTACATTCGTGTGATAGTTTAGTCTGTCATTATCTATACAACCTTTATCTTTACAAATATCTTTACTCGTGAATTCTTATTGAACTACCGAACCTGCATCGTCGGCCATTTCCCGAATTGGCTTACATCGAACATCCCCTCATCAGTGACTCACTCAATGCAAACCATACAATCACCAAGTAAAGAGGTATGTGCAGTACCTGATAAAGACCCCGCACGTCAAAATCAGCATTCCTGATTAAACTACCCTTTCCCATGGGTGCCTTGTCCATCGGGTGTCACAAGGTCGACGGGCATTCTCGATCGGCATAACGGGCTGACCAGGATCAATGTAGGACAAACCTTTAGGCAGAAAGGCGAAATTCGGGACCCTACTTTTCATCCCACTGCAGTTCGCGAATGCGGATTGCGGCATGGGAATGCCAATTAGGACTTTGGGTGAACGGGTTCTTCCGCTTTGAGATTGACAACTCATCCAAATGCAGCTCATTCCAAACGTGCCTCAAACCTGCATCTCATAAACTGAACTTCCAGTCAACAAGGTACTTCACGGCCTCAAAATGAAGTTCTACCAAAGTCCCAAAACGAACCCATGTTTCGAACCGTGGTGTTTACCCCCCACGAAGAGGCAAAAAAAGAACTTTGGCCTAATCCCTGTTTTTGATGCATGTAGCAGATCATTCTTTTTACACTTTGTTTTATTGCCGAGGCTCCGTAGTGTAGGACTTGGGGTGTTCCGATCGCGGATGTCTCAGTGTGCAGCCTTTCCCGCTTACACATTGATCATGAGGCATGTCGAGGTTTTCTTTTTTTATGATCGTGACGGGTTTGTACCTGCTTTAGTCCAAGTCATTGGGGCCATTCATTGTTATCTGCTTAAGCCATGATCGTGAACTCGGAGTCAGTGCCACCAAGTCTTATTCACATTCACATTCAATGAGTAGGAACTAAAGTTTTGATAAACAAATCCATTCCGGATTCCTCTTTTTTTCTTGTTTTGTGTCTTGTATCTAGCTAGTGTCCTGTAATCCCTAACTGGCTGGTACTGGTGCTGGTATCCCAAATAATTCCCAAATAATAACGTATACAAAGTGTTTCTCAAGTCTATCCTAAATCCCATTAAATCAAATCGCTAAACTTCCAATTCGCTTGAGTAAACAGCTTCAAAATGATACAAGACCAAAAGACAACAAAAAATAGTACAATGCTTCAAAGCTTCAAAATCACTCGTAGCGGTAGTCGAAAACATCTGGCCTTCTGCCTCCAGAGACTGTCAGTCGCCGCGTGGGTTGCTTGGACTGAAGACGCTCACGGAGACGCTCTCGCATCTCCTCTTCCTCCTTCTTCTCCTCGCGACGGGCAATACGGCGGGCCTTGTCATCACGGCGCTCTTCCTCAAAACTCAAGCGGCGCATTTGATCAACGGGGATCTCAACGGATGGACGCTTGTAGGTAGATGAGCGCGTGGGGGCAGCAGGGGCATGGGTAATGGGACGGCTGGCGATCTTGGCATTGGCTTCAGCAATGCGAAGACGGATCTGCTCCTCCTTGTCTTGTGCACGTCGCTCTTCTCGGCGAAGGCGTTTTAGCTCATCGTCTTCGTTGGAGTGACGGCTGTCCTTGGAGCTGCTGGAGTGGTGACGGTGGTGCTTGGACTTGTGGTGACGGTTGTCGTCGACGACTTCGATCTTAACTCGGCGCTCAGGTTGACGAGTTCGCTCGTCAACGATGACAGGGCCGCGTGATGAGTCGACCATGTAGGTGTTGGCATTGGGAGAAGCAGGAGCGGACCATTGTTGGGGAGGAGTGCGAGGGCTGTCAACCATGACGATGCGCTCCTGGTGTCGAGAGTTTCGACGCTTGCGGTTCAGGTCAAGGACCTTTTGGCCGTTGACGTAAACACCTGATGGTCTGTCCTTCTTGCTTGAAGAGCTGGTGTAGGAACGGTCTGACTCGTCTCCAGAGCGCGGTGTTGAAGGAGCTGGGCTGTACTGGGGAGTAGGAGGATAGTAGGATGAAGAATCGTAAGCACCAACGAATGAGGCAGGATGGTCAAGGCGGTAGTTGTCGGCGCAGACTTGACCATGGCGAGAGTTGGGGCAGAGAGTTGGTTGAGAGAATTGCTCACGACGACCGTCAGGGTAGTCGTAAGTGTAGATGTTGGTAACACACATAGTGTCGGTGGTTTGAGGTTGAGAGCGCGGATTGCGCAGAGGGGGTTCCTCTTGGATAATAACAGGAGGTAGACGATAGGTTCTTTGAGATTGTCTCAAGGTTTGGTCTGGTGAAGTTGTAGTAGAGTTGCGACGACGATTGTTGTAGATGGTGTTATCTATAACAAGTCGTGAAGACAGCTTGGTAGTGTTGAAGCTTTATAGTATAGAAGTCGGTAGTTGAGATGAATTGAGTTGTTTGTTTGGTTGTTGGAAAAAGTGCAGGTGGTGGTGGTTATATAGAAGTGGTGGCAGTGAGGGAGGGTAGCTTGAAAGTGAAAGTCAAGTTATGTGTAAGCCAGGTACTCTGTACTACCGATAAAAGATGCCTGGGGACTAAAGTAGTGCACAAAATAGTAAGTGGAAGAAGTCTAGTAGAGATTGATGCCTGGTGTGTAATGCACCATGTTTCTGGTTCGCAAAGTGGTTCGCGATATATATTAATGGGCAATCTAATGGTGGTGCTCCCTCCCAGAGGCTTGGAGAGAGGAAGGCAGCCTTGTGGACACAAGTGGAGAAAGGCCGTTTCTGCCTACCGGGTGCGGCCACTAAGAAACCCCTGCAGTGGCCCCTGCGAACCCTCCTGCCGATGACTCCCAGGGCATCTCAGCCACGACCCACGATCCACCGTTGATTAGACTGTGGTAGTTGAGGCTCTGGTAGTTGGATCGAGGAACTGAGACTAGAGGACGGGTATCTAGATGAGGTCATGAACGAAAAGTGACGAGAATGAGTTACTCAATGGATGTTCTCGCCAAAATGACCTCTGTTGCCATGCCTAATCTAGGACTACAGGCCTTCAACGCGCGGCCAAGGTTGAAACAGGGTCCAGAAGATACAATCTGTCCTACAAATTTAGACTTAAACTCAGGTCTCGAAAACAGCTGCATACTGTAGTACCAAATCCTTCTGGCTCGGTGAGCGTCCAAGTTACCGAACTCAACTTGTACTGTACACTTACAGTGTGTCCTGCATCATGAGACCGACCGGCATTGAGTCATCAAGGACTTGATTAGCGCTAGCCTTAGGACTGGAGTCTCTGGCCATTGAGAAGTAGACAAAGAATTTCTGATTGCCCTCATTGGGTGTGGCCATCTTCAACGGCCAGGCCTGACTCAATGGGGAAACCCCTGTAGGGCAGTGCAATCGAGGCTTGGTCAATCCACTCTAGTTAACCCTCACTGTAACCCTCAGCCTTAAAGCACAAGCACTACAAGGATATTCTTGACGATTTGGTACTTCAGCCTCGCATTAATTAATTGCATCTTGGATAATCTGATCGTCTTCAAGGATCGATTGGATGCCTCTTCCTTCATCACTTTTGACATGCATCGTCCCGAAGCGGGAACTAGTACAGGAACCAAAAGCATGTCAGAGCCAACGAATGTGCACTGTCGACTTACACAATGATGCAAGAGCTTTGACATTAGCAGTCATTGACTGATCTAATCAATGATCAGTCAGTGTAAGTTAAGGGCGCGCGTGCGTCATGTAAAAGGTCTTGGCAATTACCTACCTACTTTTGCGTGTTATAGTACATCAATTACCTCTAATTTACGAGTACTCCAGGCCCCGACATATATGAAACTCTAGTTAACCAAAGATCCAAAATGTTTGTGGTTTAGTTCGGCCAAGGACTGCAAAGTCCAGTATCTGCATTTTCAATGCTACCTTATTGGTTCATGGCAACCATTGCCATAAAGTCATTGCCTTCTTTGGGCGGGTTACTTACAACGACTTCGTCTTGTCCGACGGACAACTGTGCCTACCGGTACCGTGTCTGAACCGTCAAGTCCGACGGCCCCCAACGGCCCCCAAACAGGGGTCAAATTTCACTCTGGCTGCCTCTTTTTCTACCAGTAAAATGGATCTTTTGTCAATATTTCCAAGAGATTCCATTCAAATCTTGATGCATCGTGTCACTTTTGGTGTATCATGTCCGTTGTCACGATAATACAGTCCGTCAATGTGGTGTTGAAGAATGGCTGAGCAAGGACCAGAGACCAGTATCTGTATAAATGGACCAAAAAGGAATAGTCTCATCCAGCCCTGTAAGGCAGAACCTTGACCTTGACCTTGTACCCCAGCTAGGTCTTATTCCCAAGATCACTGCCTCCTCCACAGTAGAGTAGGCGCAGCATTCAGAAATTCGAGACTGATAATACCGCATTCCCTTCATCATCGTCATTGTGTTCCTTGATACTTATCTTTCCAGTTTGATACTGGTGGTATATCACAGCGGGCTGCCTCTTTTTTGAATTTGGCAATCAGTTCGCAAACCTCACGATCCATCACGCGCTCGAGTTTACCCCGTCAATCGTACAGCCGACACCGGGACTGCTTGCCTTTCTCTTCACCAACTGTGACATTGTTTCATGTCCGGTCTCTCGCTGGCTAGATTACCATTCCCTCGGAACAAAACAAGCGCGCACATTTTCGACGACGCTATAGAGTATGCGCTTTGACACTTCGGCCGCATAACAAATCGACCGCGCGTTTATTGAGAATTTATTTCTAGTTACCTAGTCTTGGCCCCCGAGTAAGAGACTAGCACGGCTTTTAGTGATTGGTGATTTATTTTGGTTGTTGGTTTACTGTCAATAGCATTCGTTGCTAAACATATCCCCAGAGTGGCGATTGTAGGCCGCATGTTTCATCATCCGCCCGCGGCTATGGACTTGAATTAGCAGATCAACCATTTCTGATACCGTTTGTAATGAAGGCGAAATGAGGAGTAGGTACTCGGTGTATCCGTATATGGGGCGGTTTGTCAATCGCCAGCCTGATCTAATTCAGGTACACAAGTTACTATTCTCAGGCACTCGCACACCACACAGCCATCATTAGCTTCTAGTACTTACTGACACCTTCCAGTCAAATCTAATGTCAAGGTACCCCTTCTCAGATACCTGCAACATCGAACACTTGACAGGCTACCCATCAGCACCAAGAAGCCCACGCCCTGCTCATCGATCCTAATCCGTCACCACGCCGGTATGCTGCACCGAATAGTACATGATGGCGCCTGAAATTCCAATAGCCGCGCGTCAGCACGTACGCGTACCTTTCTCACCACACTGAAGTTGAAGACGAAAGCTAGGACTATTGTGCCTTGCATGTAGCCCCAGTTGAGGGGCGCCTTGCGAAGAGGACAGGGGCGTTATTATTGCGCCAGAAGGAGTTGGGCAACGAAGTATACGGTCATGGGGAATATGACGCTTGGAGGTTATGTTTAGAGGGCCGACGAATCCGCACATTACTTTTGACGTGAAGTAGGAATGTGTGTGAGGGCATCTGAAGCGATCTTTCTGATGCATCTGGCATACATTTCGATATTGCGGAGTAACCAGTGATTCACACCTAGCCCGATGAAACCTGATAAAACGGCTGCGTACACATGTGTAGTGACAGCCCATCTAGGAGGATTCTTGGCATATGTGCAAGTTTAAGATGACATGAAAGGCTGGGCGATTAATGCGTAGACATGTAACTGAACATGTTGAAGATCATGGCCGCACATGACCGCCGATGATTATGGCCAAGATTGCTGTTGAAAGCTTGAAATTTGTGACAGCAAGGCGAATTTCGATCGGTATCGGCAGTATGCTGGTGAACAGCCGGGCTGGACTGACCCCCGTGTCGTCCACACAGTCGCAAAATTACAGGCCAGTATGAACGACGTAGCAAGGATGGCGAGGTACCACCAGTGAGGGCACTCAGGACACGTATACAGGAGTCGATTGTGTCCATCGTCGAACTCTATCTCGTGACTTTCTCTTCTACGACGCTCGTAACCCATCCATGATATCTTTGCGAGTACATGTGCACTATATGTCATAAAGGCAGCCGCATACTGTCACTTGGGTAGATGTCATGAGGGGAACACTGTACCCGTGGTACTCCGAGTTGATTCGAGAAGTAAATGTGCGAAATATTGTAACGATTCCCCGACATATCGTAAATAAGGTTGCTGCAATAACCCGCGTCCCACACGTTATGAAATACAATAATGACGTCGGCTTGCGTAGTTGTTCAGTGTGAAGAAGGGAACGACGATGGGATCGCCAGATACGTCGCAACGTTCCAGTTCATCGTGGCCAAGAAGCTGGAACTTAGACCCGGCGATAAGGGCGAGGGTGACGTTGCTTGGTGATCTCCCAGTTGAACAGTCCGAGGACTTTGAACAGGAAAAATGATTTCAGAGGTACAAAAATATGGAACTCAAGCAGATCAGGAAGAACCTGTATCGCATCATCTTCCATCCGTTTCCAGTCTCTTCCCTGATTTCGTTGTCCTTGTACAAGGCTTTCTAAAGGCTGATATTCGTTAATGATTCGGGCCATAGCATCGAGGATTAGTAGACAAGGAATCGACGAGCTAGGCCAGCACAGCCATACCCAAGGAACTGGGTTGAGAGGGATGTTATGGCCTGCCAGGAAACGTTGTCTGACAAGACTTTCCCGGCGTAGAATGTGTGAAGTTTCAATACTCGAATGATGGATACGACGTATGCGCCTATTACAGAGCTACCGAAGAAAACATGTGCCATGGTAACAATTAATACATGTTGCTTCTGGCTAAAAGGTCCGCGATTGCACGAGAACCCCCAAAGGCATGTTCAAAACTCCTTGACCGGAAAGCATTTCGCCAGCAGGACATCAAAAGCCTAGACAGCAGTTATCCATATGTGTCACAAGACTGATAACCGGCGTTCGATGGGAGAAGTACTGTCCAAACGACGTGCCTCAAAGCAAAAATATCGTTCCCAGGAAGAAAGCTCTCAATGTCCCTACTGGCAGTGTCGGATCATCCGTGTTCTCGACGATACCCCGTACTTCAGGGTAGGTGGAATTATTGACAGCCAGACCCTTATGGGCCTGCAATTGCGCAGATACGTCTTGGGCCAGCTGTTGTTCCCCGTTATTATTATTGACATGACTTGAGGCTCGCTGCAGGATGTGATCCGGGAAGTTCTGGCCATGCCCGTACTCGTCGAGGAGAGCTCTTCCAGCAAGATAATTGAAAAGATATGGAATGAATTATCGTGAAGAAGATCTGAAAGGTACAAATAAGGAAACGGAATTGCCAGAGCGTCGTTGAAACTATACCTGCCATTTCACGAAACAGATGGTCTTCTGGGCCACCGAAAGTCAAAGTGAACGGCTTCGACAAGGTCACGAACTCAGAGGCTTCTCACATGAGCCATGGGGGAGAAGTGCTAAAGGATTGCAATAGTAACCCGTAGTAGATTAATGTTGATTCGGTATTGAAATATGAAAATGATAAACAAGAAAGCTCAACACAGTATCCTGGATACCGCAGGAGTGCTGTGTAGATGTTCTGTATGCCTAAGGCAGATGATGCGCCGGAGAAGTCCAAATCGTCCTTCAAAGGTGAGTCGAGGAGAACAACATCTTATCGCCAACAGTTGATCGTGGCTGGGGAAGTTTCCCCTGGCCACCTCAATCTAAAAGTCCTTCAAATGCGAGCGTCTACACTCGCCATAGATCTTAATGCAATCGACATTTCGACTCCTGGTCCTGGTCCCAATCTCATTCGGTACAGTGTCGGAAGCACCCTCCCTATCCAATTTTGGAAGGCATTAGTGTATAACCGATGATGGAACAATATCCCTTCCCTTCAGATTTCCATGACCCTATGGTGAACCATATCAAAGGTTCAAGAGCCATTATGAGACCTTCGAACCCCAATTTCCAAGTCTCTCTCGATGTGGCACAGCAATATATCGTGATTTATCGGGTCGTCATGACAGGATGTTGACGATCCAAAAGGCCCAGCCATAGAGTCATATCGAGGGCGTTGCCATGCCATTATGAGGGTCGTGATTAATAGTACTGAGGGCCACATAAGTTCCAAGCCGTCGGTTCGTCGTGAATATCCAGAAGTCGATGTCGCTAATAATGTCTATCGAGAAATCGGATTCCTAAATGCAAATGCGCCGTCGATAAATGCGTTTATGTCGAATCGTATCCCAAATCTCCATTTCCATCGTTGTCGTCCTCGTAATGTAATTCAGTCGCTGTTCGTTGCTCGAACCGCGAGTCTAAACGTCGTATCGGAAATGACTGAATGAAGCCCGTTTCTTGAGAGCTCCCTGCATGTCGAATGTAAAACCTCAAAGAATTCCCATCTGTCGCCAAGGATCGTTCTCCCTTCCATGTCGTCTACTTCTTCTCTCGGCTGCGCGCCTGGCATCACCAGTACAGTCTACACAGCCCCAGACAGCGAAAACCAGTCTCCAGCCACTGTATCATTGTTATTAGTAAATGACCCCCTCCGTGAGGGGAAATCATGATGAGGGGTAAACTTACACCACCGCAATCAATGCCCAGAGTGCAGCCATGAGCCACAGTTCCTGCCTCCTGTACTCTGGATTCTTGTCGGAGCTGAGGTTGATGTTGGATACCCACATCATAATGATGCCGCCCACACACAACGCCAGCGCGAATAAATCATGGAGGACTTTGCGCGATGTAACCAATCTCGGTACTGTAAACGAGGTATCTGTCACCGCTAGAATCTCCCAGCTGTCATTGAGCATTGCGATTGCGCACTATAGCGCGTCAGCCTTGTGCGACCAAACTCATCAGTAGAGAACAAACTTACCCCTACAGCGCCCGCGATAATGACCTGGCTCTTGGATGACCATTCTTTGCAGACATAAGCGAGCAGCAGAATAGCCGCGAGGCTGGTGATCCAAGCGAGTAACCTTACACCAGCCTGCGCCAGCGCATAGGGCCTCGAAGGCCGCGCCTGATAGTGATACCGCCGCCTAGAAGGCATGGCTAGGTATCTGTGGAGAAACAATCTCAGAGATGAAGCATTAAGAAAAGAAACAGAAAACAAATAACAGCAAGAGATGGTGTTGAAGAAGGGTGAAGTTGAACAATGGAGAGAAGGTAGGAAAAGAAGTGAAGGGAATGGAGATTCGGGGACTCAAGGGTTAGTGCAGCCAATTAGAAGTCAGCAAGCTAGCCTTGGTGGGTGTAGTGCAAGGGAGCTAGGGGTTGATCGAGCCGCTGGGGAGAAGCAAGTTTGTGGATCAGTTCGAGACTTGACTCGACTCTAGAATTTGCATTCCAATATGGTTAGACCTGGAATGGAGAGACAAGATACGGATAGTAAAGACGTCAAAGCCAATGGAAATAATCCAGGAGTTTTGCTATAACAAATAGTTTCAGTTGAAACAGGGAGGGTCAAGGTGCGGTGGGAGTCTGATCCCCCTTGCTAACCGTTGCTGTGGCACAGCAAACAATTATGATGACCGCCAAGTGTGAAGCAAGCAAAATAATCTAGTCACTTTAGTCTGTTATTTGAGGCTTCTTATTTCTGTCACCTAAATCTCAAAAGACGTTCCACTGGATGCAGAGAGTGACATGACCCCTGTCCCAACCTCTTTCAACACAACCTGCAGCAAACATCGTCATTATTGCTCTATCCCAAATTACCTAGACTAGAACGAATATTCCTCCACATGAAGATATATCCCCTGCGCACCTGTTCCTTTGTGAACAGCTCGCTCATCACTCAAACGACTAACGCAATTCCTCGTCCGCGCCACAATTTCCCGTCCACCACAGACAACAACCCCTGTCTCCCCCCAAGCTTGCTCTACTGGCTCGCGGATCATCGCCTCAATGTCTGGGCGGCACGTGTATTCTCGAATCAGCTCGGGTACCGAAATGGCTTTTTCCACGCGACATGGTGAATCGCTCGGACATCCTTTTTCGTCTGTGCCATTGCTGCAACAACATCCTGTAGATCCCTTTGCGGGTTGGATATCGTCGGAATCGCTTGACCTCGATGATTCTGACTCAGGGCGTGAAACGAAAATTGGACCTTCTGTTTTGTTGTCGGACCCTGTTACTGCGACGTGGATGCTGACGGCGATTCCCTTGGCGCGCACCATGCGACCTGCTTCTTCCGCTCTTTCGACGTAGTATTTGATCTCTTGTGCTGTTCTTGCAGTGAGAACAACGTCAACTCTTTGTGTGCAGTTCGACTTTTGCGCTGCTGCAATACTCTCGAGGATGGGGATAACGAAACTCGCTCCTGTTGACGCTCCAATCAAGACCAATGTTTCGTAAATATTCCACTGTGGGGGAACGCCATAGGGTCCTGAGACGAAACCTGTAAGCTCAGAAGCCGAGTCCTTGGTCGCATAGTCGTGGATTCGCTTGGAGAATCCGCCATGGGCGCGTACGACAAGTTGGATACTGTTGCAGCAACATGTCCCCTCGAGCTTGTGCGCACATGCAATCGTATATGGATGCGCCTCGAATGGGCCTAGACGTGGAATCCAGAGATAGATATGCTCTCCAGCCTTCCACTTGAAGTGTACATCCTTGATAGTGATGACAGTGGTTGCAGGTCCAACAACACTAGCAGCTACTCGATGTCCAAGATGCTTCATACCTTGGCAGGCTGTCCCTTGAGGTCGTAGACGAACATTCTGCCAAAGGAGAAGAATCCATCTCATAGCGCGATCAAAGACAAGGAAAGAGATACTCATCCATAGAAGCCAACGAGAATTGGTAGGAATATGTCTATAGAGTAACCACAGCATGACAATGCTGGTGAGAATATGCTGAGCCACCCAGACTTCGTACGAAAGCCTCCGAATAGGCACAATACCGGTTATGACGTTCCAAAGTAGAATGGCCCAGGCTGCGAGTCCATACTTGACTAGGGGCATAATTTCGAGGGCATAGTCGAGAAACTCGGCGCGCACCCACATGGTCCAGAAATGGAATCCGTGAACCGTCGCAGTAACAAACATGGTGCGTGCAACCCATCGATGCAACCAGTTGAGCCTCTCATGGCTAGATCCTGTCAGGAATCCGATAACGTTGACCTTTGTTGATAGGAGATAAACCAGGGGGAATTGCATCAAAGTTACCCATGCGTTGCGATATCCAATACGTTCCCAGTAGTACACATCGTTCCTTGACACCTGCCAACTCATCATGTAGACGATAACAACCCAGTAGCATGCTAGAACAATTATACGGCCAAGAGGAAGTGGTGTAGCCCATCGTAGGCCTTTGATGGGGATGTAATATTGAGGGTGGCCCATTTCTCGAATGATGGCGGTTGCTGTTGCCCATGTTTGGGTGAAGGGTCCTCGTGGTCGGGTTGGATGATCTATTGAGGGATCGCGACATGCTTTTAATCTTTTTTATGTTAGTATCTGTGTTGGAAAAGGTTTCGCTGTGGCTACCTTTGTCGAGCTTCGAGATGATTAATGCCGCGGATAGTGAGGAGTGCACCGACGACACCGGCTATAGTGTACCAATATCCTCGAGCGAAGGCATAGTTGACTTCCATCCGTAGACTGGTGTCATGATGCATGTGTCCCATATCCATGATGGGCTATGTTACGCCGACGGCGTTGAGACTATGGTTTGAGTCAAGATGAAGGGATTGCGACGGCCAGCGTCGTGTAGTCGTTGTATCGCGTCAAGAACCAAGATCTGAATTATGGAGATTTTGCCGGTCCCTTCAAAAGAACATGGTGCTCTGCCCAAAGCAGCTTTTGTCGTCAGCTGCCGTCAGCGGAATTGTATGATTAATCTTGGCGAATGGTCGGGGCAAAGGGTGAGAGTGATTGAGCAAGTTGATGAGCGTAGGAAGGCTTGGCTCACTTGTTGATCGTAATGCCAAGATACAACGGGAATACGGCCAAAGACTGAAATGAGGGAAGAAGGAAGACTTGAAAAAGTCGATGTAAGATGATGAGATGGGTGTGAAGCTAAGAAGTGAAGTTGAACCCCGCTGTGGTCAAGTCTGGGTGAACGGGATACTGTAAGCCACCCATACCAGGGACAGCAACTGACTTCTCAATAAGGGCGTAAAGAGATGATCTAGAATCAGTCTAGCTTCAAGAGAACTGAATTGACCATGTCTCATTTACATCTCAGCCATGACTTATGTCAATCCTCCCTGTAAACCCAAGACGGGCCATCCAATTTTCTTCCCAGGCATCTCTACTGATACTTTCCGTCCCATCCGTCTCATGCCGCATACCCGAAGCAGAGCAACATCATCTAGCAAATACCTCTATGAGCTCGTTTACAAAATGGAAGCTACAAAAAACTCGCTCACTTACAAGAGGGAAACTTGCTCAAACAACCGCAGAGCCCGTGCACGATCGCCGCTGATTGGTCCCTCCGCAAGTTCAAGGGGGGACCCTTGTTTTTTGGTTCTAGACTTTTGGGGTAGAGTTAGACTCAAACATGCTCGCCGCCACTAGCATGGCATTTGGTGATGAAGGTAAGCTGCATTCAAGGTTTAATATGCTATCAGATAGCTTTGAAAGCCATGAATATGTGAATCTCTGGTGCGTTCTGGGAGTGAATTGCATGGAAACGCTCAAGCTAGTGGAATGGCTTGCATTGACTTGGGGTCTATCATGGCAACACAGAGCCTCAATGACGTAGCGTTCATGATGAAGAATAAGACATTTACATATATATGATGTGTAAATTAGCAATATTCAGGACTTATAACGTCTTCTCTTACCATAAATATCATACTCATAAAATGAAGCATCTGCAGAGTGTTTCGTATCAGTGTGCTTGGCTCATGGTCCTCTGGATATGAGGGTACCTTCTTGATAGAGAAACCCGCGCACGCCCAGACTAGAGACAGGTAGTTCAGCCTCTCCCTCCTTTCCCTGCCGAGATCCGTGGCTGCTACAAAAAGTGTCAACCGCCCACCACCTTCAACGTCTGACCTGACACTCTCATACCACACCCCAATTCTCTACGCCTCTTCTTTACCTCTCCCATATACCAAATAATCACATCTCGACCATGCGCTCCTCACTTCTCCTCTCTGCAGCTGCCCTCTGCGGTCTGTCCCTCGCCCATTTCGAAGTCAAGTATCCCGACACAATCGGCTTCAAAGACGAAGACGAGGACAAGTCTCCCTGCGGTGGCTTCACTCCCGATCTTTCCAAGAACAAGCTTGTCGACTTCCACGTTGGTGGTGAAGCTATCGCTCTTCGATCTACACATCAACAAGGCAACTGGCTTTTCCGTGTTACTACCGACGAGGAAGCCTCTGGAGGCTGGGAACAGGTCTTCCCCATTGTTCAGCAAAGCGGTCTCGGCGACTTCTGCCAACCGCAAGTCACAATTCCTGAGAAATATGTTGGCAAGAAGGGTTGGGTGAATGTTGTGTCTTCGGCTGTCGACGGTCTTCTTTACCAGGTGAGTTCCCGTCTTTCATATAAACTTTACATCGCTAACGGCCATAGTGCATTGCCGCCAATTTTGTCAAGGGCAAGGCCGATGCTCCCAGCGACTGCAAGAACGCATCTTCCGTCAAGGCCTACTTCACCGACGACGACAAGCTCTCTGCCCTCGTCAGCGGTGGATCAAAATCTAAAGAGTCCGGTTCAACTGGCACAGCTTCCGATACCGGCTCGGCGGCCTCTGCCACAGAAAGTCAAGATTCGGGTGCGGCGCTGTCTGCTAACGGTGTTGGCATGATAACCATGTTGTCCATGGCAGTTGTTGGCGGCGCTTTGTTTATTTAGATGCGACACTGATAGAGATTGGAGATCTACACTGATGGGCCGGGTACTTTATCCACGCCACGATGCGATGAATCAATAAAATTTGACAATCGAATCGACATTTCCTCACTGCGCCGCCTCACCGCAGATGACTGAGTGTTGCCCTCATTTACATGGGACCGCATCCTTCCTCACCAACAGTCAATTAATCAACCACTGAACCAAAGTACCAACCAAACCCCATCCGGCTATTGCTCCACGCTCAACAACGACTCTTCCCCACAAGATCGTCGCTACATCTCATTGGATAATGTTGCATTCCACTGGGGTCTGCTCTGGTCTGATCCATGCCCGGGGGAAACAAAAAAGAATTCACCGCTAGCAGAGACTCTCACTTCTTACTCACTACACCCTTTCACGCAGTTGTCTGCTGCATCAATTGATACCCTACCGCACAAATGTGCATCTCAATTATCTGATTGATTAGATACAGTGAGCCAATGGCTACTTATTCATCCTTATTTATGTTGTTCTCCGCGCGCCACGAATAGAGTTTTATGTGTGAATCGCCCAGCCCCGATATTACAAGCATTTGTATGTGCCGCGTCCCGTTTTCCGTTTGTATATCTATCGACGCCATTTCTCTTAAACTATATCTTCTTGCCTATTGTGTACGCACAGTAATATCTATCCAACTTTATATCTCACATGTACCAATCGATCTACCAAATCTTACCATCAGCTCCTACCACCTACACGAAGCTTAGCTAAGAACCTTATTCAGGCCTTGATCTTTGAGCCACGAGCCCTGGCTGTTAGCCAGTATGGCAGCCGTAGACCTCTACCACGCCAGCTTCTCAAAGCAGCTCTTCAACTCGCCAGTCTCTGATCAGCCTCTCTATCAAACATGGTCCGAGTCATGGCCGAAGCGCGAGATGAGTGTTATGCTCGGTGTCGACATCGCTTCATGCACGATATTGTTACTTTACCTCTGCCGCAAACCGTTGCAGAATCTCCTTCCTCAATGGCTGAAACCGTTTGCTCAAGAAAGTGAACCGTTCCAAGCAAAGAGCAGAAAATGGACTTTTTGGACGTTGTGTCTTTTGGTTATTGCCCTTCTTGGGCTGGGATTGGTTATCAGCTATGCTGTTGTCCATCCTGACCAAAAGACTGCGTTTATGAGTCTTGTACCATGGATAGTGGCGACTTTGCTTACAATTATCGATTTGCCGGTTCAAACACCCAAGTTACTGTTTATGCAGTACCTACTCATGATGGCGACGGCAGTTATCCTCCGGGCAGTTTATTATCTGAGTTTTAAGAACAGCTCGATAAACGCCTTTGAGATTGCGCATCTTACTCTCGAGGCTCTGGCCATCTTGGTTATAGGAAACATGCCCATTCGCAATCCCTTCTGGGGTACATCAGACATCGGAAGCATCAAAGCCGCTCCGTCAAACCAGGTTCGAAGTCCGGAAGATAATCTCACTCTCTTCCAGTTCTGGACGATGAGATGGGTCAATCCATTATCCAAAGTCGCCAGCGAGCGAGAAATTGAAGTTGGCGATGTTTGGCAGTTACCCTACGAGTTCCAGCATTGGAGGCTTTACATGGCTTTCAGAACGTTAAAGGGTAAACTTTTACCATGTCTCATCGAAGCAAATGGGTTAGACCTCTTTATATCGACTTTTGCGGCTGTTGTGGAACGTGTGGCCGAAGTTTCTAACCTCAGGCTTACGAGTAAGCTGTATCAAGCTCTTGATAAGAGTGATCCTGCGGAAGCCGGTTTGTGGTGTGTCGTTATTCTCGGCATTGATACGCTCCGTCAAATCGCGAGAACATCTTCAGGGTGGTACTCCCGTAAGGCTTATGAGAGGAGTCGTGGAGAGACGTTTATTGGGCTATTTGGAAAGCTTCTCACAAGAGCTGTTCCAGGTTCTGAGATGACAGAAAAAGACCCTTCAGCGACTACTGGAGAGACAAACGACTCTTCATCAAACACCGGAAAGCTATCCAAGTTCTTCGGGAGCTGTCGCGGACGAAAGAAGACTAAGCCAACACAACCAGCCCAAGACCATCAAGCGTCCAACGCAAAAGTCGTCAACCTTATTCGTGGTGATACCTACGAGATATCCCAACGATTCTGGGAATTCGCACGCGTAGTCGCCGTCCCGATCAAAGTCATTGTGACAATCTACTACCTCATCGACATAATGGGCTGGCCATCATGTGTCGGCTTCGGCTTCATGGTTATCTTTATTACATGCAACTCTCTGCTAGTGAGGCAGGTTATCAAGCTTGAGAGACAACGAACTGCGCATTCTGATCGGAGAGCGCAGGCTGTCGCTCATTTTGTAGAGGCTAGTCGCCCGCTTAAGCTCAATGGCTGGACATCCTCGTGGCGTGATAGGATTTTGAGGTTCAGAGATGTCGAAATGAGGAAGAGACTTCACATCTCCATTGTCAACGCGGCAATTTCAACTATCAACGTCTTTGGTGGTGCAGTATATCCTTTTGCGAGTATTTGTCTTTACACACTTATTCTTGGGAGAGGACTACCTAACGATGTCATCTGGCCTTCACTTCAACTGTTCGCGCAGCTTGAGGCTAGTACGAGGGAAGCGTTCGATCTTATCTCAGCGGTCTGGAAGTGCACTATCCCTGTTGAACGTGTCAACAAGTACATGTCCGAACCAGACAGGGACGAAGATGCATTCAGCGGCTCGCAAGATCGCGATATCGAGTTTGTCAACGCTTCCTTCTCACGCCCCGCTACCGACCATCTCGTCCTTCAAGACCTTACCCTCAAGTTCTCAACAGGTCTGAACGTTGTACGAGGAAAAGTCGGTTCTGGAAAGTCTAGTCTTTTACTCGCCATTCTTAACGAACTAGAACATCGCAGTGGTGTTTTCTCACGAGCTGATGAACCAATCGCTTACGCACAACAACTCCCATGGTTACAGAACAAAACTATCAGAGAGAACATTCTTTTCCACGAACCGTTCGAACCTGAGCGGTATAAGGAAGTTCTTAGCGCTTGTGCCCTACTACCCGACCTTATGACGTTTCCTTTAAGTGATAAGACTAAACTCGAGGAAGCGGGTATTGGTCTATCAGGTGGTCAAAAAGCACGTGTTGCTTTGGCACGAGCTGTGTATAGCAAGTGTCGTATTCTTCTTTTGGATGATCCTCTTGCGGCTTTGGATCATGATACTGCGAGCTACATTGTTCAGCATTTCCTTCGTGGACCACTTGCTCAGGGACGAAATATTGTGCTGGTCACACATCGGGATGATCTTG
This sequence comes from Fusarium camptoceras, assembly GCA_004367475.1. Taxonomy (NCBI): domain Eukaryota; kingdom Fungi; phylum Ascomycota; class Sordariomycetes; order Hypocreales; family Nectriaceae; genus Fusarium; species Fusarium camptoceras. Next base: position 197,819 of record QGED01000043.1, on the reverse strand, counting down.
TTCTGAAGCACGCTGATCAAGTCATTGACATAAAAGATGGCTTCGCACATGTTCTTTCACAAGAGCAACTTAAAGAAGAACTTGAACATCCTCATCTTGTCAACTCGGCTGCTACAGATGTCCAAGCACACGAAACATCCCAAGACCACACCTCTGAAGACGCCCCGGGATCAAAGGACGTTCCGGAGCAAGTAACAGAGACAGGAGCTATCCCGTTGACAATCTACCAAAAGTATATGAGCGCAGGAGGTTGGTATCTGTGGCTTTCTCTAGCTCTGTTCTATGGTCTTTCCCGATACTGTGATATCGCGCGTGCTCGACTTCTTGAAGCTTGGGGTCATGAGTCTGCGGGTCTTGAAGATATTGCTATCAATGGCTATTGGGGTCTTCCTAACCCGAATCAACACCCTAGGCCGTGGTTATATGTTCTTGCTGGTCTTTCTATTGCGCAGGTTGTAGCGTATGCTTCTGCTCAGGTCCTCCTGGCGTCTATTAGCATTCGCGCAGCTAAGGCGCTCTTCCGAATCGCTATTGATAGGGTTAGCAAGGCTTCTTTCCGTTACCATGATACCACGCCGACAGGACAGTTGAAGAACCGTCTCATCTCCGACATGGGCATGGTCGACGGAGGTATCCTCGCACCTCTCGAATCATTCGTATATAACATGATCGCCCTCGCTCTAAGTCTCTTCGCAATCATGTCACACCAAGTCTTCCTGGTTCTCATTGTCTTTGTGGTCGGAATCCTCTTCTCCTACTTTTATAGTATATACGTCCCCGCCTCACGCTGTCTCCGACGAATGGAAATGCGCTATCTAACTCCCATCATCGCCAACATCGGAGTCATGCAAGATGGTCTGGTAACTATTCGTGCTCTCAAAGTCGAGGAACGCTTCCAGGATAAGCACCTGGAAGCTGTCGATGACTTTCAGAAGCACGACCATTTCTTCTGGAGTATGACTTTCTGGCTTGACTTTAGACTTGGTATGTCTTCTGCTATAATGCGGAGCATTCTTGTTCTGTCGATGGTGTATATGGGTACTCCTGCTAGTGCGGTCGGTTTTGTTCTTACGCAGACGAATATTGCTATGGTTGCTGTTCAGCAGCTCTGTGAGAAGTTTGCTGCTCTTCAGTTGGATGCTGTGTCGCTCGAACGAGTTGATGCATTGAATCGTGTGCCTGAAGAGCCAAGTGGTGATATCGAACCACCTCAAGATTGGCCCCGACCATGCGATAGTGTACGCTTCGATTCGATGTCCTTCAAGTACGCCGATGATCTTCCCTCTGTGTTGGATCACGTCTCATTTGAGATCCCCGGTGGCTCAACATGCGCCGTTCTCGGTCGTACAGGATCTGGCAAGTCAACCATTGCAAACGCCCTCCTCGCGACACAAGCGCCATCATCCGGTGCGGTAACAATAGGAAGCATCAATCTCGCCGAAGTAGACCGCACAGCGCTCCGTCACCGCGTAACCTTCATCCAACAAGACCCCATCCTCTTCCCTGGCACCCTCCGCGACAATATCGATCCAGAAACAAAGTTCTCCGACCAAGAATGCACAAACGCGATCCACCGCGTTCTCGGGACCGACTGGACTCTCGACTCTCGCATCGACGCAGGTGGCAAGAACCTAAGTCAAGGGCAACGACAGCTGGTGGGTATATGTCGCGCAGTTCTGCGTCGAAGTGGTCTTGTTATTCTTGACGAGGCGACAGCGTCGATTGATAGAGGGACTGCAGCGACTGTGCAGAGGATTCTGAGACAGGAGTTGAGGGAGAGTACGGTTATTACTATCGCGCATCGTTTGGAGGCTGTGCAAGATGCGACGTGGTGTTTGAGGTTGGATAGGGGAAGGGTTGTTGAATGTGGTCCTGCGGAGAATTTGGGAAGAGAGTAGATAGAATATTTATATAGAGATTGGAAAGGGAAAATATATAGGAATTTGGCTAAAAGGTAAAATAGGTAGTCGGGGATTTATAGCAAGATTGAGGATTACACAAGGGTCAGGTTGCCAGGTGAAGTCGAATCATATGCTCTCTACTGTGTGACGGCTTTCAACTATGTGATCATGCGCTTTCTCTTTGTTCGTTGCGACAGCTGTCATCCCTCTCGGTGGGATCTTGAAGGTATCACCAGGAGAGTACTCCCTAGCTGTTCAGGCAACGCATGTGCAGCTGGCAATTGCACTGACAAGGAGATGGTACACATCAACTTCCCACCCATATCGAAATGGAGCAGGATACTATCGCGTGCATGGAAACATACAGCTCCAGACCTAAGCAATCAGTTGGTCCTGCATTGTATCCTATAGACAAACACTGATTCCCTTGTGATCGTTAGGTCTCTCTTCGGATTGTGGCTAATTGGGTGGTAGTCGGATGAAGGTTGGTTATAGTCTTCATAGCGCGTCTTATTCTGCGGTCATTTAATGTAGGATAATCTGAGCAGTGGTTCAATGGGAAAGAAGCTCGTTTCTGACCGTCTCTATAAGATATTAGCTAACAAGTTCTTATGTTGAGAGATCCTTTATAGTAGGATGCTTACTCATAAAGGTCTACTGGGTCATCGACACCGTCCTCAATGTCGCTACCGGAATTGAACTCAAGGCTTTCGCAGATACCACGCCATCATCCTCAAGGTTGGTGTAAAGAACCGCTGGAATTATATTGTTGCAACGCCTAGTAGCTGTTTCCAAGCATGTACAGTTCGTGCGACAATCTATCAGGGATACATGCGCACCTCGAGGAGCAAATTCAGGTTCCGACTCGAAGAGCGAACAGAACAGAACAATCGTCATATTGGGAGCAAGAAGTCTGTGAGACTATAGTCACTGTCTCCCCGATCTGAAGTTTCTCGCTCACAGTCCCGGTCGTCCAAGAACCTGCCTGTCAACACGGTCTCGCTCAGAGTCCCACCAGAACTTTGTCTATTCCACAGGGTCTAGACAGCGGGTATCATAATTAACCAAGTACCCTGAGGACGGTCAGCCCATTAGCCAAGAATCCAACAAAAGGATGAAGGACGTGAGCGATAACACGGGCTAAACATGGCATACAGAAGAATCCACGCATGACATCTGCAGAAACTTTAGCCAATTTACTAGGCAACTATCTCAACGCCAGCTCTCCCAATTCAGGTTGTTCGTGCTCTCTTTCTGTCTGCATATTTCCATCTACTCAGACCTTACACAAGCTTCCTCCATACACGCACAAGGTATCTCAACTCCTATCTCAGGAGATGCCAACGCATTTCTAGCCTCGATCAAGAACAGATTTCACAATGGGGAGACGACGAGGAGGACGAAGAAGCCGATGACAACGTCGAAGGGGAGCACGACGACGACCACCAGCAGGCAACTTAGACTTTGAGGGACTAGAAAAGCCTCCGGAGACAGTGAGAATAAAGAATGGCATAGAAAGGAGCACATGTATCTATCTAGTTGAGACTAGTAGCAGATAGCGAGGGCGCTGCCATTGAGTTAGCGGTACCTGTTACGTGCTGTAGGCACGACGGGGCCTTAGCCGCATGTCTACCCTAGTAGACAGAATAATCAACGCACTTCTTGCAAACATACCCTCACGATGACACCCGACCTAGCATGTTCACCCAACCACGATGGCTCATGGACGTCCAATCCATCGTTCTGATGATCAGGCATCATCTTTTCAAATTCATGTAGTAAAGGCAGTTTGTCACATTCAAGTCAGATGACTAACACAAACAGCAAAAGCACTCAACTCAAAGCAATCGCTCCTACCCCTGCAATCTCTGTCAGGTTCCTGAATTTGAGAGTTTGGGGGTTACGAGACGAGCCGCAATTTGATGTTCCGGCTCTATGCGACTTGTAAGCCACTCGCGTTATGCGAACCAATCAGCTTGATCGGATTTCAAGCGCCTCGCTTCGGCGTGTAATTTGACAAGCAGAACTCTTCCCTGTTGCAGGACTGTTTGTTAGGAATTCTCAGTTATCGATTGAATATGAGAGCCTCATAATGCTAGAATATAGTCAGAAACACAGATCATCATTAGAATGAGAGTCATTGTCCGTAGCGACAGCGGATGCCTTCCTCAGTTCTTCGGCTACAGTTCAACGGGCGCGGCTCCGCGTCGTGGGGACATTGAAGTCCGGCGGGAAATGTACCGGATCGTAGGTAAATTAATTGTTACCCAGTTCCGAATCTCCGACGCTCCGAGCTTTCTGTTCCGAGTTGGGGTAGTAAAAGGAGACGGGATTGAACGGAAGATGTAGGAAAGAAGCCGTGATTATAATGCTGGGAAAGTAATGTTCCGCGGCTTAGGATATTTGTTTGGGCGGTTGATGTCTTACACGGCTTGTGTCGTCTTGAGGTCGGGTATAGCTGGGAGTAGGATGAAGTTATCACTGCCAAATCCTCAACTCCTCAGCGCAGGGCGTCAAGATATTACAGTAAGGTATTCTAGGTAATGTCTCAAGTCAAGATACGAACAATTCAATATGGAAATAACTGAGAATTTTAGCAGTCTGCTGAGTCAATAGCAGACCTCGGCAATGCTCGGTCATACGCTTTACCTTTTCATGATTGTTTGGAGAGGGTGTGGGTTTAATTGCTGGTGGGCTGAATGCATAACTTGACTGTGGGGGAAAAACGATGATTGGTTGTTATTTGGAGGTGTCTTGTTTTCAAAATACGAATATTCCCAAGTGAGTTGAATGCTTGGGGATTGCTTGTATCACCAGTACAAACATAGACGGAATATATAGAAGGTGAGCTTTTGATTTCATTGTTCATCTCACTCACACAGGCTACTAGCTATTTAATATCATGGCAAGCCAAGCCATCATGACACCCAACTCTGAGTCTGAGTAGCTGCGGGACCCCGCAATATCACAAGCTCGGCTACCCGTCGGCAAAGTACCGACGTCACCTTTTGCTCTCTCGGTATGTATCATCTCATACACCGAGCAATAGAGATTTCTACACCTTGACTGAGTCATCTGCTCTTGATCACCAACATCAATTCTTTACATGTGTTCGGCCACATGGATGGTGGTTCCCTACCCCGGTCCTCCGCCTGCCCGGACCAGTAGTGGGGCCAAGTAAAGGGTTTGTGCCGACGTCAGAGTTGTGAAGATCTATAGACATTGATGAGTAAAGATCAACTTGCATGTGAGAGGGTGAGCAATTGGAGAGGTTGATACTTCATAGCTTAGGGCTAAGTATGTGCTTCAAACTGTACTAGACAGCCAATGCTATAGAAAAGTACAACATGGAAGTCCTCCGAGGTTCCTTTTACCCCCAATCTAATCCAATCCAAAACTCCAACTCACTTTTCCCCGTAATTCACCAAAATGTGGGGTATCTTTCTCCTTCTCCAGGTGTGTAAATAATAAGAGCTAAGGCTCGGTCCATGACCGACAAGGATCCTTTTCATGTGCGCCTTCTTTAAATTGTTCCTCTTCTCCCTCTTCCCATCTCTGGTCTTGTTAGTCTTCTTGGTTTCTTTCTTCTCTTAGTTCCGGTCTTCTGTCTTGGTGTTGCTTCCATCTCTTCCCTCGAAAATATCCACAACCTCGGTTCTGAAACGACTCGGCGCAAACTCTCGGACTTGCGAATAACGCACGCGACTTGACCTAAGTCTATATATTAGCTCGGCGCAAGATTCAAGACAATCAGTAGCTGTCGCAATGTCTTCAAAGAACGGCAATGGCAACGGCAAGAAGGCGCCGCCTTCAGCAGCCGTCAACCTGATTGGTACGTCCAAATGCAAAACCACAGCCTCTTGTTTGAGGAAGCGGTTGCCGGAAGCAAGAATTGAACAGTAAAGCTAACGTTTCTCACAGCCGGTGGTGGTGCTGGTATGATGGAAGCTCTCGCATGCCATCCCCTCGGTAAGCTCCTCATGCGCCAACAGCGCAAACCTAGATTTGAACAGCCAAAAGAGCATTCAAAAACTAACATGTGAAAAAGACACAATCAAAGTCCGTATGCAACTCTCAAGACGCGCCCGCCAACCCGGAGCCCCCAAGCGCGGCTTCCTAAAAACAGGCGCCGCCATCGTCGCAAAAGAGACGCCCCTCGGTCTATACAAGGGTCTCGGCGCCGTCTTCACAGGCATCGTCCCCAAAATGGCCATCCGCTTCACCTCGTTTGAGAAATACAAGCAGTTCCTCGCCGACGAAACAGGCGCCGTTTCTGGAAAGAGTGTCTTCATCGCTGGTCTTGCTGCCGGTATCACAGAAGCTGTCTGCGTCGTGACGCCTATGGAGGTTATCAAGATTCGTCTCCAGGCGCAGCATCACTCCATGGCGGATCCGCTCGACGTTCCCAAGTACCGCAATGCTGCGCATGCGCTTTACACTGTCGTTAAGGAGGAGGGATTTAGCGCGTTGTATCGTGGTGTGAGTTTGACGGCGTTGAGACAGGGTTCGAACCAGGCTGTCAACTTTACGGCGTACAGCTACTTTAAGGATTGGTTGAAGCAGTTGCAGCCGCAGTACGAGAACACCAACTTGCCCAACTACCAGACTACTCTCTGTGGTCTTGTTTCTGGAGCTATGGGACCTTTGAGTAATGCGCCTATTGATACTATCAAGACTCGCCTGCAACGAGGTGGTCCTGCTGAGCCTGGAACTAGTGCTTGGACTCGTATTACTCGAATTGCTGCCGATATGTTCAAGTAAGTCACACACATACGGAAACTTGATCCACGCTAACAATTTCTAGGCAAGAAGGATTCCATGCTTTCTACAAAGGTATCACACCCCGAATTATGCGTGTCGCTCCCGGTCAGGCTGTTACCTTTACTGTCTACGAGTTCCTGAAGGATAAGATGGAGAGGAGTAACCTGTCTCTTGTCGGAGGCAAGTACGAGGAATAAAATAGCAGGCAACACGTACATAAGACCGGGAGGGAACTGTCTATGACGAGAAAAGGAGGATCAAAAGTATAGAGGAAGATATACCATGCATAGGAAGGGGGCGGTTTGAGTTCTTACTGCGCGCATGCATTCTTGGACAAATACCAGCATTTGTAGTTTGGACAATTGACTTTTTTCGTATCATTCAACGGTCATAAGTATATATAAGCCATCATATACTAGAGAAGAGCATTCATCATAATAATCTCATACTCTCATGGAACATCGTCTATCGGCCAGGTCGCTTAGGACGGCTGAAACCCTGTCGGGCCGCAGCCTTGGGATGCAAATCTTCCAGAACCGACTGTTCGGTAATCTCACTAGGGTCCTCCACCTCAAACTTCTTCTCGAGCTTAAGCCCGGCCTGGCTCTCAGCAACTTCAAGCACGGAACGCTTCATCAAGGGATACATCATGCGGAACTTGATGGACTTGTTTCCGGGTGTCGCCGGGCAGGTGTAGAAGAAGAGCACGGGACTAGACTCGGAACCGTCGTGTGTGTGAGTGTAACGGTAGAAAGTGAACCGCGGCTCGGTAGATGAGATGGCCTTTGTCAGGTCTGTGATGCCGCTCGGCGTGGGTGCCTCGGGAACGAGCTCCACTGTCTCGGTGCTGGGGTTGATTTTCTGGGTCGAGCGGTCAGTTTCCGGCGGGGAGGTTTGGACTTAAGTACTAACCAGCATTGTCACAGTTCGGCCGCCGTCCCGGCCAATTTCCTTCAAAGCAGCAATGGCATCTTCAGAAACGGGCATGGCAAAGTTCTTGCTCAGATGAATCTCCTTCTGTCCTGTTCCTGAACCGGCCTCTTGCTCAGCACGCTTAACCTCGCCCAACTGCTGCTCCTCCTCGGTGAGAGGGGCATCCATCTTGTTATGCGCATCATGCTTCTCGAAGCCCTTGGCACTCAGCTCCTCGGGTGTTGTAACGAAGATGGTCTCTCGGAAGTGTTCTGTGCCCAACTCACGCACAAAGGTCAAGCGAGTTGAAGCAAACAACATCTTTTGGCGGACCTTCGCCGAGTCGGGGACGTAGGTGATGGCTATGAATCGAGGAGCATCTTCGTGACGACGAAGGATGATGTAGAGGGCGGTGTCGGTCTTAAGGTGAGGCTCGAGACCAGAAAGGTTGTCGGAAAAAGAGCTCGACTTGGACGGGATCGTGGTGATAGGGACCATGGACTCCTTCTCGATGGTTGCGAGGAGTCCGAAGGTGTCGTTCGACAGCAACGAGTTGAACTCGTTCTGGAGCTCCTGAGAAGCTGCCAGAGTTAGTTCTGGCTCCTATATAGAGTCATAGTCTCCCATACCTGATATTCCCGACTGCATTTTGTCTATAAAATTTGAAATGTAGGTGTAGGTGGGATGTCTGTCGAGCTGCTTCGTTGCGTTGTCAAGTACCCCGCCACTTCCCCTGGTGTTGGACGCTTGGAGCTTCAGTGGGGTCGTCGCCAGCTCATGCCATGAAAGATTTACGTCAGATCCCTCCAATCTTGCTTACCCTATGCTTCTAGTAAATTGGTCTGTTTTCGGCGCTCACGACTAACAATAGTCAGAAAACGAGATGTAATGCAGTTTTAAATGATTTGAGACGTTTATTTAATGAATATCGCGTCTATAGCTGTCATCTGCACAGATTTTGTCTTATCTGAGAGCTAATGTTGAGAAGACAACGCCCGGCGCCACCGCCAAAATCCTCGATAGTTGGTGAAATGTTACAACCATCACCTTCAATTCCTTTCCGTTAAAATGTCATAATAATCCGATGACCATAGCATTCCAGTACATTGAATGCTCACCCGTTATGAGCCTGTCACTACCATCTCGCCATCCCAAAAAGCATGTCGAGCGCTGTTGTTGTCCTTCACTCTCAAACGAGTACCACGGCGATGAGTAGCAGTTCAGTCAATGTGACTAGCAACTTGATTTCGAAGTGGTTACCCTCTGACATGGGTACTTCTGTGACAGTCGAGGAGGGGGTAGGCACAGGGTCCGTATCTGTAAATAGGGTCTCACCAGCGAGAGAAGATTCGGACACCGATGTGGAAACAACTCCAGTACCCTCCGAAACTGAGACTGGATCTACCACTGGTGTTCCTGGGGTTGAAGGAGGTTCATCGTCCGGCCAAGTGAGACTGGGTTGGACGTGAACGGTGGACGTAATAGTCGCCATAACCCGACCGACAGAAGTCGTGGGTGGGTCGACAGGAACAAAGCCAGATGAAGGAAGAAGGCTCCCACTTTGAGGAGATCCTTGGGCAGTAGCTGATGATGACGGAACTGGGGCCTGGCCTGGTGGAAAAGTTGGTACCACTGACAGCGGGGAGGTTTGCCATGGGAGTGCAGCTGACGCAAATGACACCACCGAAGTAGAGACGGGAACGAGGATTGTTGATGGTTCAAGCTGGTTCCTCTGATTGCCCGGCTCGATTTGAGATTCGGCAGGCTGGATAATTGCAGGTTGGATAACAAAGAGGTTCGAGATACCGGTATCACCGTCCTCAGGGCAGCCACCTCCACACATGGGGGAATTGGGAGATTCGTTGCATGGGTTGTTACAGAAGCCTTCATGGATGGCCTTGATAGCGTTGGGATCGTCTCCGCAGCGACAGGCACTGGACTTGTTAGCGAGTGGTCGAGGAACAGCCTTTGTTAAGACTTACCCAGGAGATACAGCAGCGAACATGTGGTAGGCACAAGCAGCCTTGCACATCTCAGGAGTCAAGACACCATTGGGAAGGGAAACCGGGTTGCTGAAGCCAGCAGCATCAACAGTAGCACATCCCCAGTACTCGAAGTGTTGAGGAGTCGGCTGGTACGATCCATCGGATGCCTGGCAAAGGGCGATCGCGAAACCAAAAATGGCGATGAAGAGACGGGAGAACATGGTGAACTGTGGTGAGAATGAAAGGACTGTATGTGAATGAAAAGAGTGACGGGCCGAATTAGTGATGGGGATGAGATTGAAAAGTTCTGATACGGAAGAGGATGAGGTGAGAAGCAAAGAGAGAGAAGGGGATGGATGAGAAGGCAATCAGGCAGCTCGTGGTCGGCGGGAAGGCACGTTTCTCGAGCCACGAGGCAGTCGCTTGCCGCATCTTCAACGGGCTTGACGTAATATGATCAGAGAAGAGGAAGTTGCCAAAATGGGGCAACCGCTCCTTCCCATCAGATAGCGGATTGGATACCTGCCTCACAAGGCCAGATGAACCACACCGAACATCAGTCCAAGTCGCCGCACTGCGATGGAGATCAAGCCATCAGACGCAGCATGCCAGGAACCTGCTATCAACGTGGATGTGTGAAACTGAACTAAATTAAAAAAAGAGTGAGAGTATCTAGTCACTGGGTATCTCACTGTAGACCAACTTTATAGCCTAACTCCCAAACGCCTCTCAGAATCAGTCATCTACGCGCTTCACCAGCGAGCCCCCCACCGCTCGAATCTCCTAGTATTATCGCCCGTATCGCTCTCCTCTCTGCCTAGTGTCGCTGAGCTCGCTGGTGATGCCTCTTCTTCTTCGCCTTGTTCCTCCTAGTTTCCAGTTGCAGGCGGTTGTTCAGATTGTTGTGGCGCAGTCGCTGGTCCCGTTGCTGACGACGAAGCCTGAGGCTCGTAGGTTCCTCCATTGCGCTCAGCAAGCTCCTTCATGGTCTTCATGTCAAAACTGTCCAACAGACGCGCTACCTCGTTCACGTCGCGGTCAATTTGCACTTCCTTCTCTTGGCGATGAGCGTCGGCGCGATCGAGCGGTCCAAATACCCATAGTTCCTTGATTGTGCGCGATAGAGCAAGAAGTTCTTTGATGTTGTCGTACTGCGCCATGTTAATTTGTGATAGGTTGGCGATATGCTGGCGACTTACCAGTTGGTCAAACTTTCTTTGTGTCCTTATCTCAACAGCTGCCATTGTTTCAGGATCTCTGAAGTTGAGCTTGTTCTGTTGAGCTTCATAATCTTTTGGGTTGGACTTATCCATGCCTTGGACTGTGGCGCAGTTCATCAGATCACGATAACTTCTGAGGATCTCAAAGATGAGCTTGTTGTGCTTGTCTAGAGGATGTTAGCATACTGGAAGCCAATTTGAGAGTAGATCAATTTACCCAGCAAGTTGGCAGAAGCTGCGGAATCCATATCGAATGACTATCGCTGTGTTTTCAATAACAATAGCGTGTATGGAGTGGATATCTGTGATGTGCGAAGCTCAAATGATGATTGAGATGAGTTGTAGGTGAGCTTCAAACTGAGGCTTGAATGGAAACAGGTGGGGGTGGGGCCTTGTTTCCGAGTGGGGGACCGAAATTCAAGGCGAAAGTTTCATGAACTTGATGATCAGAATTCGTTGGAATGTGATTGCTTGGCTTCGCCTTTCGTACATTCTTGACTTTACTTCTAACGCAATACCATTCATAGTATACCGAGTTTTTAAAATTATCTCATGATAATGTTACAGACCTGTACCCAGCGCAGACATTGCAGATTACCAAACCCAATACCAGACGCCCATCCCGTTATAATTCCAGAAACCCAGAGACAAGGGACGATCTTGAGTATCTCCCTTCAAAACGTAACCCATAATGGTCTACAATTAATCGTGCAGCGCAGGAGTGTCGCGATAATAGATGGCGAAACTTCTTCGATCGTAAATACTCCAAAAAGAACAACGCGGATTCATCGTGATTGTTTTCCTTTTCTTTCAAGGTTGACCCTGCCAGCCACGGTTCTCTCCCTTCCAACCAATTTGGGGCCAACCCTTGGGAAGCGTTGAGAAGGGAGGGAGTGTGTATTGACTTTCGCATTTGTCGGCTTCGCACTGCATATCGCACATGCCATAGTTCTGGCAGTAACACTCGGCAGCATTCGGGCAATGAACTGGGTCTTTGCCAAAGATGACTAAATAAAAAATCAGTATGACGGACTGTAGCAAGTGGAGTGTTAAACGTACTGTGCCAAGAGTATTCAAGGACTCTACCGCTGAGGTCATCGCCAAGAGCAGATACTATCAACCACTCGCGGAATCGCACATATTCGGCGCGGGGACGTGTACGGATGGTCTCGCGACGGACGGCGAATTGGGAACAGCATGTGACACCGACTTCTTCGGGCATCTCGAGACTAGGGAAAAGCTCCTGGAAAGCGGCCTTGTAAACGTGGCGGGCGTGAACGGGCTCGCCCTCCTTGGCAGGGGCTTCGTCCTTGATGGGTCTGATCTCAGCAGGGCAGCCAAGAACCCAGACACATCGCAAGTTGGCGTAGCCGACCTTCTTGAGGTTGTCGAAGCGGAAATTCTGGAGAAGAGGAAGAGCATCGTAGTCGGGGTTATCGTTGTGCCACTGGAAGCGCTCGGCGTGGTGGAAGACGACGTTCCCGGGCAGGGAATCGTATCGGTCAATGATGTAGCTACAGCGCATTAGCAAAAGAGATGGAATCCTTCTTTGAAAAAACATACGTCAGAAAGACCATGGCCTCGCGACCCTTATTCATGGGTACAGTCAGCTTGGCCTTGTTGTCGTCGACAACGTAAATGTTCTTCTTCCACTCAGGAAGATATTCGTCGAGCCACGACACATTCTCGTGCTTCATGCTAGCCACCACCATCTCGACGGCATTATCGTCGAGATTTAGTGTCGGATAGTCATTTCTATGTTTGCGCGCCGGTGTATTTGACCCCAACAGGATGTCGCGGTAATAGAAGACGAAGATGACGAAGAGGACAAAGCCGATGATGGGGGCTCGATTCGAGCGCTGGCGAGGGGCCCAATGACCAGCCATGGCGGTCAAAATATCGGTTCGAAGTAGGTCAATTCGGGAACAATGGAATCGGTTGGCGGCGAAAGAGGACAAAAGAAAGTCGTCAAGGTCCTGATGTTGGAGTTGAAGCAAGGATTGATGATACTCGTAACAGTTGGGTTTCGTTCATAGGGGGTCCTGGATCATCCCTTGAAGTGACAGCTGGAGCTCGCCCTTGAATGGGGCCTGACTAGACCCTTCAACGCCGCAGTGGCTTAGCTTGACCGGATTTGGATTCCAAGACCCCTGTCCTAGTGCAATTCTCTGAGCCGCTGACTTCAAGACTGGCGATCAGGAACAGTTTCCTAATTATTTTGTTGTGGTTATTTACATCATTGAGTCTCACTGGAATGAAGTGAGAGCCTGTTAATTACAAATCGAATTTACTCGACCTTGAACGGTAAAGCTTAAACGTTAGAACTCTCTTGGTGACGCTCGATACCCGACTCGCCAAGCTGGTGACACGTGCTTATGCCGTACAGTAGATACCTCGAGTCCAATCAACAGAGAACTCAAGTGAGACATACGTATTCAACGACTTGAAAATGCCATATGTTTCAGTTCTTTGCATGTTCTTTGCAGGTTCTTCAATCTGTATCGCAAATACTGCACAAGAACGTTAGATGTGATCTTATTATCCACCGACAATTGCACAACCCAGTTAGTCCATTCGCTTTTACTCACTCTGTCTTAGCCTTGCCCTTCCCCAGACCTGAGATCGTCCATGATCAACAAAAATCTTCTGATTGAGGCATGCAAGTTCCAGATTCGACGGAACATGTCACACTTGGAGCCCCACTGGAACTTGATAAGAAGCATGTACAACATGGGATGGCGCCAGAAGCCTTCGTCTCTGTGTCAGTTGGCCGTGCATCAGGGTATGCAAAACTTAGCAACCGAGGACATGAGAAATGCAATACTTTTGTCAATTTAGCAAGACTCAGAACAGCCACTCGACCATCAATTTGTTGTCGCCCTCTGTTAAGCTAATCGTATATTGAACGACGAGTTTTAAGAGATTTCAATTCTGGAAACGGTCTCAACTTTGGGGATGTGACATCTTTGGGATCAGCGACGTCTCTTTCTGGCAGGTAAAAATACCATTTGTGTTAAAGTTCCATTCTCGTAGAACCTTTCCATGTTGCATAAACTGCTATGTTGCTGCTATTTAGCTCCTCGCTAGTCTTGCTGCATGAAATAACTAGGTCGTCTTGATAGAAACCTCAGAGCTCTTTCATAGTCAAGTCATAATCCGAAGAATACCTTTTCTCATGACCGATTCCTAAGCAGAATTTACCAGCTACTGGCCGTTGCGAACGGCGGCAAGCAAAGGCAATATGATAATGGTACAATATGCATTGTCTCTTAACGGGTCACTCACTACCTGTTTGTTCACACTCTAAGCCCGACGAGCTTTTAGTTCTGCTGAGGTTGCACCAAATATTCAATGCACTGCTCCCTCTGCTGCACCACGGTAGTCGCCTTCGTCCGCTTGTTTATTTTCCATGCGAGCCTGTAAGACTATTGACTGAGGGGCTGCTGTCGTAGTGGGAGGCATAGATGCCATAGCTCAAGACAAAAGGTCAACAATAAACTGAATCAGACGAGATTACACGCGGCTCAGGTGTTGGTAAGGTCACCTGTCACGGTCACGGGTAATCGAATTTACGAAGTATTTGCTTTGACAACAAGACGCCATAGGCTCATCTCAACGCACGATCCTAAGGAACATAATAGGGGCTTGACCTAAGCTCTCTGGTCAGACGCATATTGAAGACGACGGCAGTTGACATAGTGATCGAACTGTAAGGAACATGTATGAGACCCTACCGGCGATTTCATATGCGCAGCAGCCAGTGATGTTGTCCAGATGAAGGAAATAACTCTCGTATTACAGGGACTCTGCCGATTTGTTATTGACCATCTAATTTCCTACAAATCAGAGGCTTGCTGGACTCCTGTCTCAGTTAGTGCATATCGCAGACTTGTCCCATTCGAGAGGATATAATTCTCCGCACCCTTACTAGACTCATTCTGCAAGCCAACGCTAATGCCAGAGGTTTGAGGCTTACGATGAAACAAGATGAAGCCGCCAGCTGTAGTTCAAACGACGGCGAACGATGGTCAGCAACAATAGGACGAACTGTGAGTCAGAAGAACATAAATTGACTCGCTATATCTTGGTAGAGTATAGGAAAGGTCCAATTGAGTCGAGACCAGTCGATCGCTGTTATTAATATGGATATTTAGTGGCTTGTTCAGTTATAATTCAGCTTGGCCGCTGACCGCATATTGGCGAGGCATGAACCCGCGTAAATCGACGTCCATGTCCCAATCCTGGCCTAACGAGTCGGGGGCCAAAACATGGGCCCTTGTTGTGCTTTTTCGCCTGGAGTCACCTCATATCGGTGGTGACCAACTGGGGTGAATACTCCAGCTCAGTAAAGAGCTCGGCGGTCTCACACCGGCTGTCCTGCAACGAAATCCTATTCGAAAAATGAATCCGAAAAGAAACTAGGCACGAGGACAATTCCGACTCGAAATGGGAAGTTGCCAAGTATTGAGTGCATAGGGTTGTGGGCGAATTTCTACGCGAACAATCTTACGTGCATCGACGCGAATGGGGCTGTAGTGACAACAAAGTCAAACTCTCTCACGCCAAGTCGCGGGTGAGAAACTTGGCTTTTGGGTGGCCCAGATAAACTATCAAAACTGATCAACAGGCGGACTCACTGAGAAAAGCTTGGTATTCTAGTGTAACGCGTATCCCGCAGTGGAGACGCTGGAGATTTTAGAAAGAAATTGGCTCACAAGGATGAGACCAGGTTCTGGCGGACTGTGAAGGATACTGTGCGCGATGGTGAAGCGTAGATCAGACAAAGAAGGTTGCCATTTGCATGTATGAACAAGGAGTGCATACGGAGGCTTGATGTCTGCACGTATCTGCGAACTACATATATTGACAAAGAGCCATCGGCACACGAACGGAACAGAGAGCAAAAGGCAGTTCCGGCTTCCTACGAGAAAACCAATCGGGGCTCAACTGTCGTATTAAATTTAGACAACGCCAGTCTTCTTGTGGAGTCCTCACTATAATTTAGTTACGACTCTAATTCCTCGCTAGCTCGGTGATGAAGGACAGTGAAAAACCCGTGAGCGTCTTGTCCCCGTCCCTTGTCATTGGATCCAGACGTTCTTTGAGAGTCCACAGGGGGCTGTGCATCCTATTTTTTGTCTGTTTTGGTCAGAGGACCCATTGTTTCGCAAGGGATGTTGTAGGCTTTGTCATTGATTGTCATTCATCGTTGGTCCACGTCACGGACCTCCTTTCATAACAGCCAATTGAGGATCAGGCGAGAGTCATTGGAGATTCTCTCGAATATCCTGTCCTCAGGGTGTCCGAAGAATTGACCTTGGAGGCTTAGACTATCAAAATAAAGTGGCCTAAACGCTGGTCTAAGCAACAGTAAAGTGGCCAAACTATTTTGTCTCTTATGATCTCAGAGGCCAATTCTTCTGTTGCCCGTCTGCCTGTCCTGACTTGGCTTTAGGCGCCCCCTGCTTTGCTATGTACTTTGGTTCGAGGTCATCAACAGTCATTCAATGTGCAAACATCCACTCCAATTAGGTTTCGACCCCCTGAAACTCGCATGCATTCCCTCATGGACGTTGCACCATCCAAATCGATCGTATCCTGCCATCCCTAGAACTTTCGATCGTCCCTTCTATTGCCCATTACAAAGAAATATCATGACATGGGCGGTGTCACGCTGATTTGCATCTGTCTCAGACCCAGACAGATCCACAACAAGAAAGAGATCCCTTTTGTGAACCTGATGGCGGATGTACATAGCCAAGTGAGTCTGCATGACGAATTGTGTTCAGTTTATATGAGATGTTTGGGTTAAAACTAACAACTTTTGTTTTTGCCGCCGTGACGAGTCAAAAACAAACCATAAAAACATGGTAGCGTGCATAAAGGGGGCAAAGCAGCGTTTCAAAAACCTAGTTGTGCGTTGAAGGCCTCGACCTGGTAGCGCCGAACAGCACAGCACATTGGATGGAGTCTGTCAGCACAGTATGAGGAATCAGTCAAAATTTACGGATCACTTACACTGAAAGTGACCCTAGTTCTCTTGCCCAGGCGGGCCCTGCCGCTGAGACCACAAAACTCAGTTCCCCCCAGAACGAGGCGGCGCCGCCGTAATGGTGTACTGTAACCAATAACAACGCAAAGAGGATCGGACGTTACAGGGGCTTCCCTTTGAGGGATTGGTGTGGGAGCGTTCCTGAGTGGCGGCGGCATTGAGACCACCTCCACTTTGGCAGCGTGTAAGCTTGTAGGGTGGTAGATGTGGTCTAGCTTGTTTGCTCCTGTACTCTCGATCAACTTCAATTCCATATCAGGTCAGGAGCGTCCACTTTCTACTGCTTGGGCGTCTTCTTTCCCTTCTGATAAAAAACAGGATCCGCCCCCATTCGTCCATCTCTCGATTCCTTCTTACTTTCGTTTGCTATAACAATTCAACTCACTGGCTCTTGCCTCTTTTCTAGGCTTCCTCTCCCTTTTCACAGCACGGTTTTACTCTTCCGTATTTTCTTTACTTAGCACCGAGTTCTCCCATCCTCGTACGCCTGCTGGCAGGATCCGCATTCCCTCTCAAGTGTGAGATATCTTCATATCGATCGAGTTCATCGACAATATGGGCGACAGCTACTCTGCCACGTCTGGCCATACAGCCACGACGGCCGTCAATCGACCAACCATCGACACTACACAGGCCACGCAGGAGAAACTTGAATCACCTCAAGACCCTACACGTCTCCAAAGCATGACCAGCAACAACGAGAAGCGCCTTCACAGTCTCGAGATCCCTCTCGACAATGTTCGCTCTCCCCCCTCACCCGCTGTTGGCATCAACCCTGCCCTTTTCCGCAAGCAGACTTCTCTCGACCTGGATGACTACTTCACCGGTCCTCGCGATATCCAAAAGCACTCAAAATGGCCTCTCATGATGCAAATGCACGGCTCCATCTTGCCGAAGCTGATAATTCCTCTGGTCGCTATTGCCGGTTGGTCGACTGCTATCACCCTCATCCATCAAAAGGTTCACGCTCTTTCTGTCGACTCTGTTCTGCTCACAATTCTGGGTTTCGTCGTCGGTCTTAGTCTGTCTTTCCGATCCTCGACCGCCTATGAGCGTTATGCTGAAGGTCGTCGTTACTGGGGCACACTTACTCTGGCTTCCCAGACAATGGGTCGCGTCATTTGGATTCATGGCAAGGACGTCGCAGACCAGGATCCCCGCGAGACTATTCTCAAGAAGATTGGCGCAATGAACCTTGTCGTTGCATTCTCGGTCGCCCTCAAGCACGCCTTGCGATTTGAGCCCTACAGCGCGTACCCTGATATGGAGCATCTCATCGGCCATCTCAACACTTTCGCCAAAGAGGCTACTGCAGCTGATCCCGATTGCGTCTCTCTCAAGAAGAAGAACGTGTTCAAGGCTGTTGGAGAGTACCTCGGCGTGTCATTTGCTCAAAGCAACCCGCGAAAGGCTCTTAAGAAGACCGACAAGCCTCTTGGTAACCTCCCTCTCGAAATCCTTAACCACCTCGCCATTACCATTGATCGAATGGTTGCCTCAGGACAGCTTGATGTTCCTATGCAGCAGACCCTTGCATACAACCAGCTTTTGGCGATGAATGACTGCATGACGGGCTGTGACCGAGTACTCAACACTCCTCTCCCCATTGCCTACACTATCGCCATTAGTCAGATTACCTTCATCTACGTCTTCGTCCTTCCTTTCCAGCTTGTTGACAAACTCGATTGGATTACTATTCCCGCTACCATCGTTGCAGCTTACATCATCTTCGGTCTTCTTTTCATTGGTCAAGAAATTGAGAACCCCTTCGGACAGGACGTCAACGATCTTCCCCTCGAGGTTTACTGCGAACAAATTGCGGCTGATCTGGATGTTATTGCGTCCCATGATAAGCGCGAGCCGGATACTTTCCTCCTCAGCCACAACAGCATGCCCCTGTACCCAGTCAGCACTGCTTCTCCCAATGCCTGGATGAAGCGAAGTGATGAGAAGCTTCGCCAGGCCATCAAGGAGAAGCCCAACACCATGTTCGAGTGGCGGAAGGAGATTGCCCGCAAGAAGGAGAGCGGTAAAAAGTTCGGCACCAACGACATGAGGGACTCCCCTGGTGATCACAATGTCTAAACCTTTCCTTGTTATACCCCTTCTAATGCATGTTGAATGGGCTTCTTGACGGGATGACCCACAACTACGGCGCGTCAAAATATTCATTATCCTGGGTTCGGTTCTCATTAATTTGTACGGTTTATTCTGAAGAACCCCGGATGGGTTGCTTCATGTTAGGGTGTGAAAATGGTCTGGCACATATCACCGGCTTTTCAATGGTTAAACAATAGCGATTTAGTGGTGTTCAATCTTTACAATTCAAATTGATATCGAGTACTTTGTTCCAAAAGTTGCCAGTCAAGTCTCCGTGCTCGGATAAATCAGCTGCTGAATGTGTCACCATTCGATCTGATGACAGTGCTTGTGTTGAGTCATGGTGAGACCCTTTTCAAGCTTTTACGAATCATAAGGCACCTTGAGGCTGCTGGACTGTTGATGATGGAGGGGTAAAATCGGAGCGGAATTTCAAGGCTGCCGTGCCCCGCGATTTTCCAAGCTCTGCAGCGAATGACCCGCAGTCTACTGCAAGAAAGAAAGAGTCAAAAGCCTTTTTGTTAACCCTTGAGCCCACTTGAGTCACACCCGGAATCGCCATTGATGCTCGCGCGGCGCTTCGTTCCATCCACACTTTTTTCTTCTTCTACTTCTCGTTCCTTTTATAAAGCCTCTTCGACTTTGCGACGGTCTCCAATACAGACCCACGCCCTTTCTCTATCTTCGACTCGCCAGTCCCTGCAGTACAAGTACCCCTCCTACTTTACATCTATACACACAATGGCGACCGACGGTAACGCTCTCGCCCAACAGCTCCAGCAGCTTGGCATCAACAATATCGAGTCTTACCCCAACTGTCACCCTGACACCAACCCCGTCGATATCTACCGATCTCACATCACATCCCTTCTGGCGCCCATTACTGGTGTTGATCCCGCCATTATCTACCCCGCCATCCAGTGGACTCAGACTCTCGACAAGGGCGATGCTATCCTCGCTGTGCCTGCCCTCCGTGTGAAGGGCAAGAAGCCTCAAGAGCTTGCTGAGGAATGGGCCTCCAAGGTCAGGCGCATTCAATTGCTGTTGCCGACCATGACTGACCCGATACTATAGTTCCCCGAGTCTCCTCTTATTGAGAAGCCCACTGCTTCTGGTCCCTTCATTTCTTTCTTCTTTAAGCCTGACAAGCTGACCAGCATGCTCATTCCCACGATCCGAAAGGCTGGAAACAACTACGGCAAGAACCCTTACAATGGTCTCCGAGACCCCAACGACCCCAACTCTGGCAAGAAGCGAATGATTGTCGAATTCTCTTCGCCCAACATCGCCAAGCCTTTCCACGCTGGTCATCTTCGAAGTACCATCATTGGTGGTTTCCTCGCTTCTTTGTACGAAAGCGCTGGTTGGGAGGTTACTCGAATGAACTACCTCGGTGACTGGGGCAAGCAGTACGGTCTGCTGGCTCTTGCCTGGGAGAAGTGGGGTGATGAGGAGGCTCTCAAGGCTGACCCTATTAACCATCTTTTCAACCTCTACGTCCGAATCAACAACGAGATGTCGGACGAGAAGTCCAAGATCAAGGAGAAGCAGGACGCTGGTGAGGATGTCACCGAGCTTGAGGCCAAGTCTCTGGACGAGCAGGCCCGAAAGTACTTCCGACGAATGACAGATGGTGACAAGGAGGCTGTT
Source organism: Fusarium camptoceras (assembly GCA_004367475.1). Lineage (NCBI taxonomy): Eukaryota > Fungi > Ascomycota > Sordariomycetes > Hypocreales > Nectriaceae > Fusarium > Fusarium camptoceras. The sequence continues at coordinate 177,238 of QGED01000043.1, read as the reverse complement.
GAATTGTGGCGACGATTCCGAGACCTCAGCATTGTTCGTTATAAGAAGACCTACGCTCGTCTCAACATTGAGTACGACGAGTACTCTGGAGAGTCCCAGGTCCCTGAGGAGGACATGGAGAAGGCTGCCAAGATTCTCGCCGAGAAGGGACTTACTGAGGATGCCAACGGTGCTACTCTGATCGATTTCTCCAAGCACGTCGCTGGCAAGCCTGGTAAGAGTCTCGAGAAGGTCATTCTCCGAAAGAAGGACGGTACTGCTCTTTACCTCACCCGAGATATCAGCGAGCTCCTTAACCGACAGGAGAAGTACAAGTTTGACCACATGATCTACGTCGTTGCTTCTCAGCAGGATCTCCACTTGAAGCAGCTCTTCAAGACCATTGAGCTTATGGGCCATGAGGATATTGCCAAGAAGTGCCAGCACATCAACTTCGGTATGGTTCTGGGTATGAGCACCCGAAAGGGCACCGTCAAGTTCCTTGACGACATTCTCCGAGACGTCGCGGATAAGATGCACGAAGTCATGAGGAAGAACGAGGTCAAGTACTCTCAGGTTGAGAACCCTGAGGCTGTTGCCGACATTCTCGGTATCAGCAGTGTTATGGTCCAGGACATGTCTGGAAAGCGAATCAACAACTACAAGTTCGACATGGACGTTATGACCTCTTTCGAGGGTGACACCGGTCCTTACCTCCAGTACGCCCACGCTCGTCTGTGCTCTATCCGCCGACGAGTTGACCTCTCCGACGAGCAACTCGCCACTGCCGACCTCAGCCTTCTTAAGGAGAAGCACGCTACCGATCTCGTCCGACTTCTCAGCCAGTGGCCCGATGTCGTCCAGAACACCCTCAAGACCCTCGAGCCCACCACCATCTTGACATACCTCTTCAAGATGACCCACGTCCTTAGCTCCAGCTACGACCACCTCCGAATTGTCGGTAGCGAGGACGAGCTTCAGAAGGCCCGTATGGGTCTGTACGATGCTGCCCGAATTGTGCTTCACAACGGCATGTCACTGCTTGGTCTCACTCCCGTTGAGCGGTATGTTTTTCTCCCCTGATGATATATATGATAATATGCTAATGATGAATAGAATGTAAATTACGAGATAAGTTAGAAAATGTAAGAAAGAATAAAATGGTGGACAGTCATGTTGGGATGTCGAGCTTTGTCTTGATGGCTGGCGCAATAGATGAGAATATGAAAAGTTATAATATACCCATTCAACTTAACTCTGTCGTCAACTGAACTAAAGATGAGTAAAATGAGTCATGGAATAATTTGGAGAGTAGATTAGGCTACAGACAGCATTGAGACAGTGATTAGAAAGGTGGAGGTGAGAGCAGCTCATGTATGTGCTGATATAATTCATTTTTAGGTATTGGACAATAGTATGTGTACAGCCATCTCTTCCTGTATTTTACAATGATTCGTATTGGTGTCGCACGGTGGTAGGGAAGTCGAACTCTTTTACAATTGAAAAATTGTAGTTCTTCCTAAGCCGACGTCCCGAGCCTTAGCACCTATCCCCCGTCTGTAGTCGTACAATCGTAATCTCCTATGGTTTCGCCGCTGGTCGTTTTCGTGGTCAAACCAGGACGGTCTCTTTTGACACCGAAAATTTCTTTCTAGTTTAAGCTTAAGCAGAAACCTTTGTCCTGATCTGAACTCCGTGCCAGCCCTTGACAAGATCTCCCAGAGCAGCATTGACCATACGCTGCTGCTTGAGAATTGTCTGGCCCTTGAAAGCGGGCGATATGATGTCGATGGCGTACATGCTTCCGCAACCACCAGAGACGTCCTGGACAAGCAATTCGGTAGGAGAGAGCTTCTCTTTCAAAATGTCGGCGATTTCATTCTCGGCAGGGCTCATAGAGGGAAGATCGGGCTCCTCTTCAGCAGCAGCGGAGAATCGAGGAACAGAGGTTGAGATCAAGCGGCGAGGTGTTGTCGATGTGATGGATGTTTGTGACAGTCGGCTAATGGCTGTGGGAGCGCGAACGAGGGTGCGCAGAGGGATTCGAGCAGAGCGCATAGCTGCGCGGCGACAAGTGCTGCAGATCATGATATCGGATTGTAGGAGCTTGGAGGATCAGTTCAATTGGCTGGGTTGGTTGATGTGAGGAAGTTGATGACGATGGAAGATGCCGAGGGTCCGTTTTCCTAACTTGGACAAAAACCTCCCCCCACCCGGAGAAAAAAATGTGGAGGGGTTTGTAATCCGGTGCTCGGGGTTAGTTGAATGATGCCTGCAATCAAACTTCACGATTGCTTTTATGATTTACAGAATTATAATTATACGCACGACGTGTATATAATAACCTTGTCATCAATTGACGGTCTGAGCGCGACGGAAAGTGCGGAGGGATTGGATTACCCAGTTTGTTCTAGATGCAAGCCTCGTCGGTGGAACCTAAAACTATTGCTTGCGGCTTCTCAGTGCGAGAATCTTTTTTAACCATTTCATGCGACGAGCAACACGACATCCATCTCAACTGATAAGATAACTCCTACAATGCCGCGCAAGGTATGCAACCTATTTCCGTCCAGTGCATACATACTGACTCATCGCAGGCTCGAACCCCCGAGTCTCTCGCTCTCAACCGTGAAAACCAGCGTCGTTCTCGCGCTCGTCAGCGAGAGCTGCTGGATGATCTTCAGAATCGCGTACGTGACTATGAACGTCGCGATGCCCAAGCTACGCTCGAAATGCAGCGCGTGGCAAGGGTTGTGGCTGGTGAGAATGCCGCGCTGAGGGGACTACTCGCTGCGAAGGGTGTTGCTGCTGAGGAGGTTGAGTCGCATCTTGAATCTATGAGGCATGAGGATAAGACGATAATGAGGACTGCTGTGTCTTCATTTACGCCTGTTTCGACGCCTTCTTCTGCTACCTCGCCTGTTGCTATTCCCTCGAGGCCTGTAGCATTTGTTCACCATCAACCTCAATCTCAGCCCCAACAGCAGTTTCAAGGCTGTGGTCCTATTCGGGAGAGTAGCAATCCCCCGGCTAGTGTCTATTCTAATGTTTACTCGCCGCCAACACCTACGACTGCCAAGTCTTGCACTGAAGAGTCGGGTTGCTGTCCGAGACCACAACCTCCACCGCAGCAACAACCACATCCTCAGTGTCAACCACAGTCTCAATGTCAACCGGCTATGGAGGCACCAAGATCGCCAGACAAAATCCACTGCATGGAGGCTGCTACTATCCTCGCTCAGATCAGAGGCCATTCAGACATTTCTAACGCTCGTGCTTCACTTGGCTGTGCTACTAACGACAACTGCATGGTGCGAAACACGGATCTTCTGAACCTGATGGATGAGATGACTTGATACTATCGTCTTTTACTACCAACCCAAAGCATTCTATGTTCAAACTTTCCAGTTCCATCTATCAGATACCCAACGAAGCAAATACACCAATCCTAATAATACCGGCACCTCAATCAGCGGTCCAACCGTGGCGGCTAGTGCTTGATCACTGCTTGGTCCAAAGGCAGTGATGGCTACCGCTATCGCTAACTCGAAATTGTTACTCGCAGCTGTAAAGCTCTGTGTTGTCGAAAGCGGGTATCCGAACCCGAAGTGTCGTGAAACAAGAAGCGTTGCGAAGAAGATAATGACGAAGTAAACGATCAGAGGCGCCGCGACACGTACGACGGACACGATTTGGTGAACCACCTGATGACCTTGCGAGGCAAAGAGAATGAGAATAGTGTATAGCAAACCGATAAGAGACCATGGAGAAATGACGCGCAGAAAGACCCGTTCGTACCAGTCGGGTCCAGCTAGCTTACGGATCGAGAAGCGAGTGATTATGGCTGCAGCCAGAGGGATACCGAGAAAGACTGCTACGCTTGTGGCGACAATGGAATACGAGACTTCGAGGGAACCTTCTTCGCCGCTGATGATGCTGATGAAGAAGATGGCCATTGGCGCGTACAGAGCCATCTGGAGGATCGAGTTTATAGCCACGAGAATAGCGCAATATTCGCTGTCACCGCCAGCGAGGCCGTTCCATATCAGGACCATGGCAATGCATCTTGCAAGACCGACGAGGATGAGACCCACGCGAAGCTCAGGTTTATCTGGAAGAAATGCCCATGCCAGGCCGAGCTGGTCTATGTCAGCGATATTTGAAGATGGAGGGATTGCGACTTACCATTAAAAAGGGTGCAACAATCCAATTGATGACTATGCTAAAGAGGATCTGCTTCCAGACATTGCGCTGGGAGAAGACTTCATGAAGACTTTCGTATCGAACTTTGCACAGAATAGGATACATCATGACGAGCAATCCAACAGCTACAGAGCGTTGATATCAGTTCATAGTTCTTAATAGACTAGATGAGGCCTCTTACCTATGGGTACTGAAACACCAACGAATTTGCCCTTTTCCAAAGCTGGACCAGTCGAGGGAACAAAGTTTCCCAAGATAATACCAATGACCATCGCCAGAAGAATCCATACCGCAAGGAAGCGATCAAGCCATCCCAAAGACTTGAACGCTGAGGTCGTCTCCTTCTCTTCAGGTTGTTCGATTGATTGTATATTGTTCTCGGTATCGTGAGCAGAGGGATGCTCCTTTGTATGTGGGGGATCTGTTCCTGACATATTCGATACTGGTATATAGAGAGTTGTTGATGTTGAACCGTGTGATACTTGGAGGGGATTTGATACTAGGGAGAGGTTTTAAAAGATAAAAATAAGGTTATCTGATCAATTGCCGGGTCTAGTTCTGTCGCAATTGTCTGGTTTCCCAACTTTTTCTTAGGCATTTCTGGTTGCTGGTTTAAAACTGACCAATCATAGGCAGGGCATGACAATGTCCCTCCGGAGGCGGAAGCGGGATGACCGTTCAGATTTTCCGCCTCTTGTTTGGCACAAGAAAGTTGAAATATCAGATATGACCTGGCGTGAAGAATTTTACTTCCCTTTCTGTCTTTTTGCTTTTGACCTTCATGATAATTAGATGCAGTAGGTAGCTCAGCGAAGCTCTCATGGCCGGTTGCATCCAATTGTCCAATTGCGTGGGTACACAATTCACGGATACACGGCTTCTGACCTATACTTGCGACTTACTACTTCCTTTCTACATCTCAAGGTTTCCGTCTAGCATTGCTCTGGAAGCGAGAATTTATCCGATGATACACATGTATACAAGGGCAACGGTGTAGTACAGTAACACAGATACCGTGGTGTTTGTGGTCTCCACGCACCTATGAATGGAACAGTGCTGACTGGCCGGATATAAGATGCATATAACAAATTTTGTACCACCCAAACATTGGAGCTTGGGTTATTCTGGGACAATGAACGAAACGCATATTCAAGGCCCTGGCAGTGGAAAAGATAGATTGGACGCACTCAGAAAGATACTTTTGACATGCAATCTTGACCTATTCCGAGTTGCGCATCTCAAGTGGTGAAGTCAACCGACTAGACTGAGGATATGCCAGGTTTCAGTCTCTAGATTGTATTTTCTTTGGTTACGTGATCCGACTCTCCCATTGAGTATCTTTTGACCGACATCGTCGGTTCTTGCAGAGCCACACTCCGGCAGGATGGCCGAAGGAGCATGCCAAGAAGATAGAGTGCGGCTGTGGCTGTTGAGTTGTTCACGGCATTGAATTGCCGTTTGACATTCTTGGCTACCTGTCAAAAAAAAACCAGAAACTCTCAGATCCATCGCGGCTTAGCAGACGTCAATCAACAAGTATTATAGAGAATAAAAGATCAGTGCACGACTTCATCAACTCGGAAACGCCCCACTAAGAAGAAGCAAAAGGATTCTAAAATAGGCGACAGAAACGGATATAAACTAAACTATTGTAGACTAAGCTTCCCGTCCTGCATATCAGACGTGTACAAGTCCAACCAGACCATTCTTTTGTGCATGGAAATACGAGGTTTGGGTTCAGCTAGGTGCAACACGGGAATTTGTGCATGAGTCAGTCCACTACCAACTCACAAATATTTTATCTACTGATAGATAACAGAGATTCTTTGAAATGTCATGACTAGGGTCCTCTCCTGTCGATCGTGGGGCAGATTGGGATGTGCGTAGAAAGGATGAAGGAAGCGAGGCTGAGTGTCAGTTTCAAGTTTTTGACGATTAATTAACAATCATGCACCGCCATAAGGGATTCTAGATATGACGTTGAGTTTCTCCTTGGCTATCTTATCGTGAATAGTTGCCCTGCAGGACGCGCAATGGCTCTAGCTGAAGGATGAACTATGTTTAGCGACTGACAGGTCAACCCTACTGTGTGCCTGTCGATCTCATGTTATCCCAGCCTTTTTGCGTTACCGACTCTTTCAAACAATCTGGAATAACTGGTGCAAGGATATCTGTACGATCTCATGCTTTCTATTCGCTCAGCTTGATTCTCGTCTCTGCTGCTTGCCTTGCCTCGCCTTGAAAATGCCCACTAAAACAACAACCCACTTTGTTCCCCATCATGACCCCAGCAAGGTCAAGGTCATGGCTGTGATAGCGTCAACAATGGGTCCGGGTCTGTTCATGACGATGATCGTACTATATAGTCCGTTCGCCCCGTGCTGGTCTGTTTAGTTTACCCCAGGCTTTAGCCCCTTCTTTCATCTCATCTCATCTCTTTTCTTGTATTCCTCAGAAGTGAATACGAAGAGATAGATTGATTGTTTGTTTCATCATGGTTCGCTTGAGTGTGGTTGCGGCGCTTTTCGCGGCTGCTGCCAATGCCGTTGACTTTGACAAGATCTCTGTTACAAAGGGACCTGGTCGTTTGCCTGGTGCTTATATCTTTGAGTTCGAAGATGATCATGTTTGTATTCCTCATATCTTATCTGTCGCTCATGCTAACGATATTAGGACTGCGCCGAATTCTTTGCCAAGGCTTCTTCAGAGGGAAAGACTCGTATGCAGTACAACTACAAGCTGTTTAAAGGAGCTTCCATTCAATTCAATGACCTAGACAATGCAGAGGATATCTCTGCAAAGATGGCCTCGATGCCTGGTATCAAGAGGAAATGGCCTGTTCAGAGATTCAGTCTACCTAAGCCGACGGTGCATTGGACGGGTACCCCGGGTATGGAGTACACTGCTGTCAAAAAGAGAGGGTTTGAAGAGAGAGATCTTTCGAATGATACCTACACACCTCATATGATGACACAGATCGATAAGTTGAGGGACGAAGGTGTTACAGGCAAGGGACTCAAGGTTGCCCTTGTCGACAGCGGTGTAAGCAAGACCTACACTCCCAAGGTTCTAAGCTAATATTGATCAGGTTGATTACAAGCATCCAGCTCTAGGAGGCTGCTTCGGTCCCAAATGTCTCGTCTCCTTCGGCAAAGATCTCGTAGGCGACGACTACGACGGCTCCAACGAAGCCAAGCCCGACAACGACCCGATGGACTGCGCAGGCCACGGAACCCACGTCGCAGGTATTCTAGCAGCGCAGAAGAACTCAATGGGCTTCACAGGCGCAGCACCCGGTATTGAACTCGGAGCATACCGCGCATTCGGTTGCAATGGCGAGTCTGAGAATGACATTCTTATCGCAGCGTTTAACCAGGCTTATGAAGATGGTGCGGATATCATCTCGGCTTCTATCGGTGGCCCATCCGGTTGGTCTGAGGAGCCCTGGGCTGTTGCTGTGTCACGAATTGTTGAGAATGGCGTTCCTTGTCTTCTTGCTGCGGGCAATTCGGGTGATTCAGGTTTGTTTTATGCTAGCACGGCCGGTAACGGAAAGAGGGTCAGCGCTGTTGGATCGTTCGATAACACCAAGACTCTGTCGTTGCTCAACGCTTCGAGTTATACTATTGATGGAGGGTTGGAGCATGAGTTTGGACATATGAGTGGTAAGCCCAGTGCCTGGAAGGACGTCAAGCTTCCTCTGTGGGCACTTAACTACGACACCAGCGTTCACGACGATGGCTGCGATGAGTTTCCCAAAAACACACCTGACCTGGCCAAGTACATTGTTCTTCTGCGACGAGGTTCCTGCACGTTCGACAAGAAGGCGACCAACGCGGCCAAGTTTGGCGCCAAGTACATCATGTTCTACAGCAACAAGGAGGAGCTCGCACCTTTCGATGTCTCGGAAATTAAGGGTATCAAAGCAGCAAGCATTGTATCGCCTCAGCAAGGCAAGGCTTGGATCCAGGATCTCAAGAACAAGAAGAAGATCGTGCTTAGCATGTCGGATGGCAGTGACGGCGATGTCATCCTCGAACAGAACCGCAACAATGCCACTGGCGGTGCCGTCAGTGCCTTCACTTCATGGGGTCCAACCTGGGAAATGGATGTGAAGCCGCAATTTGGCGCTCCTGGCGGTATGATTCTGTCGACGTATCCACGCAGCATGGGAAGCTACGCTGTGCTATCAGGAACATCTATGGCCTCGCCTCTTGTCGCAGGTATCGTGGCTCTCATTGCTGAAGTCAGAGGCACCACCGACCCAGCTATTCTCGAAAACGTCCTCTCATCCACCGCCAACCCGCAAGTGTTCAACGACGGAAAGGCATTCTACGATTTCCTTGCGCCTGTTCCTCAGCAAGGTGGTGGTCTTTTGCAAGCTCACGATGCAGCTTACGCAAAGGTCCTCTTGTCTCGATCAAGCCTCTCGTTTAATGATACGGATAACTTCCCTGATTCTTTGAACTTTACAGTTAAGAATACGGGTAAAAAGTCGATTGATCTGCAGATCTCGCACGTCCCAGCTGTGACCATGTTCACACTTGTCGAGAATACAATCTACCCCAATAGTTTCCCCAACGACTTCGCAAAGGAGCAAGCTAGCATGAAGTTCAGCGAATCCAAGGTCACCGTCGACGCTGGTGAAAGCGTCGTCATCGAAGTCCTCGCTACACCTCCCAAGGGCCTTAACAACACCCGTCTGCCCGTCTGGTCCGGCTACGTCTCTATCAACGGCACAGACGGTACCTCCCTCTCTCTTCCCTACCAAGGCCTCAGCGGTTCCCTCCACGACTCAAAGGTCATGGGTCCAGAGGACAACTGGATCTCCAACTCGACCGACACCAACCTCTTCCCCGTCCCCGCCAACACAACCTGGACACTCCCCAAGCAAGGTACCGCCAACAACAAAACCGACTCCCTCCCTTCCTTGACCTTCTTCCTCGCTCTCGGCACCGCAAAGCTGCACGCTGAAATCATCCCCGTAACCACCGAGAAGCCTTCCGGTGACAAGAAGGCACGTGTCATCGGCGAACCAGCTGGTTTTCCCCTACTGTGGAACGCCATGGGTGCTAATCCCATGGTGTTCACCGGTGAGCTTGATGACGGAACTTTTGCCCCTGCGGGACAGTATGTTATTCGGTACAGAGCGTTGAGAATCTTTGGTGATGAGAAGAAAAAGGATGATTGGGATGAGGCGTTTTCGCCTGTGCTTTCAATCAAGTATGCGAAGTAGATATGATATGCCTCCGCGGGCAGGATTTGATTCATGTATGAAGTTTCTAGCGATGATGACTTTGGGCAGATATGAGTGTTGGTACATTATTTGGATAATTAGATGTAGATTAGATTACATAGATGTGGTCATGATAGACGTTTTATCAGATATCGTATTCCAAAATAATTGAGATATCAGATCTATTCAGGTCAATGCTTTTCCTGCTTCGCTTTACCGTGTATGTCCATGAAAGTGATGGGTAGTAAAAATCAAGACATCGAGTAACTGCTGGCACCGAAACACACCAAACTTCGCCCCCTTACATTCTAATTGTTCCACTTAAATACAGAAAGGAGACTCGCAACCCAGTTCCACCGCTGTAGTTTTGCGCAGGGAAACTTCTCTCGGCTAGTTTTCATTTTCTTCATCGTTACTTCGAGCTGGTGATTTCCCCGCAGGAAGCTTCTCACATACGACAGCAAAAGCCATAGCAAAAGGTATGAGCACTGCCCAAGCCAGGTAACCCTGGAGGATCTGGTCTCGAACACCAATGGCGAAGATAGATGTCGCAACAGCCGGAACAACAGCCCTGATACCACTCGCCAAACTCATGGCGAGTGCATTCAAGGTACCTACTACATGAGGATCTGGCGCTGCGTCGTTCAGAGCCAGCTGCACACCTGTGAAAGCCATGGAGACACCGGGTCCAAAGACGGTGACTACCGTGGCTAACATCCAAAAGCCAACCATGGAAGCATCCGTGTGCGCGCGCAGAAGCATGTTGAGGATGATAAAGCCGAAGAAGAACCATGGGTACGAGTATCCGCAGAGTTTCATAACACCGCGCGTCCCCCAGCGACTATGGAGTAGGGGGAATGCTATGAGGAGCCACAGGGCTTGACTGGCTCCTTGGACAGCCATGTATAGGGAAATCTCGAACGAATCGAAGCCTGTGCCACCAAGGTCGATAGGGGTGTAGAGAACAACGGGGAGAATGGCTGTAAAGGCAAAAGCAAGAAACATGGCGTGGCCATAAGCCCAAAGGGCAATAGCCACGGAGGGAGACTTGATGAGTTCCCATGTTGACGGCTTTGATTGGTTGATGGTTTCGCTGTGTGAGGGCTTGGACTCGTGGAGTGTTTCTTTGAGCAGGAAGAAGCTGGTAATGCAGCCTGTAGAACTAATCGCACCGACAACTAAGCCTTGTAGCGCGTATGGATAGTCGAGGAAGAATTGGACATTTCCAAAGGCTCTTGGCCACTGATGAGCCGGGTCTGCGAGCGCGCCACCGATGATTGGTCCGAGGAAGATTCCCACGTTTCCGCCAAAGGCAAACCAGCTGAACGCCTTTGCTTGCGTCTCAGGCGTACTCAACTCAGAGATCATGGTCCTGATAACGAGGCCTGAGCCTGAGAAAACACCCGCCATACATCGAAAGAGGATCATCTGCCAGATCGTCTTTGACATGCCAAACAAGACAGGTCCAACAGCCGTACCAAAAAGAGTGATGAGAAGGACAGGTCTTCGACCAATCCGATCCGCAAGACGACTCCAACTGAGCAAAACAACCATCTGCGTAGCTGAGAACAGCGACTCAATCAAACCACTGTAAAAACCCACGTCACTTTTGGGTAGATTGCCATTCTCCTGCACCATCTTGGCGATAAAGGGAAAGATGGAGAAGAACGCAATAGGCTCCATCACCCGCGCGTAGCACAGCAACAAGATCTGAAGCGTCGGGAATGGCTTCAACGGCTTCGGTACATCCGCCGCGCTATCACCGGTGTTCTCAACAGCCCCATACTCGGAGCCCGAAGCGGTGCCTACAAGAGTGGAAGCTTCGGTGTCGGCATCGGGGGCAAGGTGGCCGCCGACCAGCAGAGGTGTTGTTTCCGCAGCATCTCCGTCTGCAGGCATGATGTCGCGCAGGAGTGAGAATGCGACGCGCTGTTGATAGAAACAGATGCTGGTCTCTCTATGACAAATGCCAAGGAGTGGAAACTTGGATGTGTGGCACCTGACACTGGCCTCGTTTCTGCAGTTGCGCTTCAGATCGAACGATGATCGCGATTCTGAAGGAGTGAGATTGAGATTACGTGCAACATGTTTGCGACAGTTTTTATGGATCTCACTGGAAGGATCTTGACTTTCCTATTCTGGTAGTTCTGGAGAGTCATCATTTCCAGCTGGTCACGTGCGCTTCAAATACAGGGTAGGGAGCTTTGGTTCGGCATTCCCAATCTAAGTCCGTTAGATGGCGGAGACATTGGAAATGAGCGGGAGCTGCTAACTTGATGGGGAATTTCGCTTCTCTGGATGCATCAATAGCCTCCAGGGTGTCATTGATCAAGTCAGAGAGACCAGAGCCTGCATGCCGACATGACAACGAAAACATTGCTACGTACAACAGGCTGAACCATGCGTATACCTTGGTTTTGTTCCGCACAGCTGAACCACAGTCGCGATATTTTGAATCAAGTACGGCTTCTTGATATTAAGTGAAGAGGAAAGTAGCTCAGCCGCGGAAATGAGAATAAGCAGCCGTGATAACTACCGCGAGTCAGCAACGCTGATGACCAGGTTAACCCTTGATATCGAGCCACACAACGACAAGTCACAAGGTAACATCAAACTTAGCAGGTTACCCAGTCTCCTCGACTGTCACAAATCAAACAACTGTGCAACCGCTTTGACCGAGAGCTAAACAGCTACAAATGTTACTCTGCAGTCTGAGCGCCGAAGTTACCGAGACGCCTCATCGTCAAGCAGACTATCCGTTTAATCCTGGCTTCTGTCCAACGGGTTTGAAACTGATTCAATGTGATTGGCAGCCGTATCTTGGCGATTGTCAAAGAGCATCTTTACTTTCTTGGCACCGATCAAACGGTGCGGAGACAAGTCTGGAAGATCCGGCGCGTACACCCGGTGTCTATAAGATAATGCTCTGGTGTTAAGATCGACATAGCTGAAGTGTACTTTTCTGGCTGATGTCTCGCAGACTTGTTGGCTGGTAGATCCAAAGACATTATGTGTTACAGCGAATGAAGATCTGTGGTAGAAATCAAGTTTTTTTTTTATCTTCTCGGTGTGCAATTCCTACCTTGATCGTGGGGTTGTAGGTTGTTTGTATTTGCACTTTTACAATATGACTGTTCTGAAACACTGAGACTACATATTATATCATTGGTGGACTAACAGGCAGACATAGAACTCTAAAGAGGTACTTAGCTATTCTTCACTCTTCCCTCGCTACTATCTATCTAGCTTCCACGTCTATGTTAATGCCGCAGTTGAAACAAACCTGGTTGCGGCCCAGCATTGCAAAACTTGAATTGATATTCGCAAGATTGACCCAACGAGGTAACGTCAACCGAGAGACCAAGATCTTGTCCGCATCTAATCAAGGTCGCTTAACACTAGCTCGCGATAATGAAAATCACAAACACTTTGACGTTTTAGTGCCAGCTATTTGTCATTCACCAAGTATCTCAATTAACATGAAAGACATACTGTCCAATCAAGACAATTGACTTAGTTGCGCTGCATGATATCATGCAAGTATATTAGTTGAAGCCTTTTACAGCTGCGGATCCGGAATATATCAGACATCAGACCACTTATTCTTAGAGACTCTTCGGATATAGAGGAAGTGGAGAAAAAAGTCGATCCGGCTAAAGAAGAGAAGGTTCTTTGTTGATGACATGCCAACAATACGATTGACGGGCACGCGGAGTCGATATCGGAACCGATGTTAAACCCGGAATAATTTAAGGAATGCACAATACATACAATTCGGCGAACGAGACTTGGCAATCTTTAATTGACTGTGTCGTGCAGAGAGAGGTTTGAACATCCATCACTCAGTTGAGCGCTTAACATGAACCCTGTTCTCACAGTGAACAGTGATGGACGGGTCGGAAGCTGTACCCGTTTAGCTAGTCTAGCTAGTACAGTAGGTAAGGTCCAGCCGGAGTGAGTGGAGCTGATGTGCAGAGAACCCAAGGGTCCATTACCTATTTTGTCTCTTACAGTTTAGTTTTTCATCAACTCCTAACCTGAACTTGTTTTCGGCCAACTGGTCAGTTGCATACATAGTTAAATCTGGTCACACTACTGAGTAATGGCGTGCAGCCATGTTGTATCGTTAATGCTTATTACGTAGTGACAATACATCCCCTGTCTCGGCACATGGAAAACACCACTTATGCAGGGTCCATAACGACTTTCGATTCTTCAACTAATACGCAAACGGAAAACAAAATGACTACAATGCGTGGGTGACAAGTAATCGCATGCATACATGTCACATTGCATTGGCTTGGCCCATGACTCAATGAGGGATAAACAGTATCTTTTCATGACTCTTTGTCTGTGCCTCATCGATTGTTTGCCCACGGCACGGGCAGTCTTGGACTGGACCCTTCTAGAACTGCGGGCCGTCTTCTTCAACGGCCTATGTCAGATTCCGCGGAATCGGCATTAAGTTCACAAAACACGGCATGTTTGTTCTAGAAATCGGTGCCAATCTCGTATCCTGACCTCTCACTGTTTAAAACCTCCTGCTCCCCTGATCAAGGTGGTGCATAGGATCGTGTTACTTGCAGCTGTCATTGTGATTGCCCCAGACTTTAAGCTTGGACATTTTACATTTATTTTACAAATACTGTTGGCCTACTTATTTAGGGAAAGTAACCAACTTGGCAAGCCGTGATAATTATCGTACCATCTGATCACCTATGTTTACATCCGTGCTCCGCAGAAGGACGAGGCTTTTCTTATATAGTCCGACCGCATATGCGTCATGTCCAAGCGCATCGCTTTCCGACTGGAGATTTATCTGCAAGCGTTTGGAATCATCCATCGACGTTATGTTTGCTTTGCAAACTGCAGTATAATCATGCGCTCCAAACCAATGGGACACGTTACATGTGACTCGGTGAGAAGGTATTGACATCGTTGCTCTGCTCTATTCTAGTCGGGTAAAGGGTGCGAATCATCCAATTAAAACAAGGGAAAGACGTGTGTGTTTATACGCAGGTAGGTATATGACAAGTCTGATCCTACGAGACTATGTATGTATGTTTAGAGTCATCTACTGATGCAACAAGTGACAGAATCAGGGTCACACTGGATCAAATTGTGATAGACTGGGGGTTCGGACCCAACAGAAGAGACATTTACCAGGGGCACCCCTGCTACAGATCCCCTGCCCTGTTGAAGATCGTTCGTTCCATGGCAGGTTGTCTCACCAGCCAGAATTTTCCGGGGGGAAACTAGAACTAGAACTAATCGTCAAACCTGGAGCTATTAAATTAGCCGAGAACCACGAACCCCTCGAGATATTACTGAAGATGGAATTATTCCCGGATGCGTGACCAGCCCAGGTAAAAAGAAGCGAAGCCAGACGAGACGAGACGAACCCCTGAGCCTCACTCGCACACATGTAATATCACCATACCGTCCATTCCAGCTGCTATAATTAGTGGGCTACAGTATCAGTATCCGTATATGCCATGTCTATCCGCACTTAGCTGAGTGAGGCTGCCTAATCTACATCCAACATCACCACCTGACCGGCCGAGCGGCGTCCAGTGGGACAAGCCTCATTCGTACTTACAGTTACCTCTTTTCTCTCCGGAGGTGGCTGCTTAGAGAGCCTCACATTGCCATTCATTCAGCCTCAACGGAGTCCGATATTGCTTTTTAATTGAGAGGAGATACACTTTTACCTCGGCTCATAGCCTAGATACGTCAAGTGAAAAGAGAAAACGTCACACACCACCAACCAGAACTGCACGATCTCAACAAATCGGACCCATCTTTGGACATCGGGCATCGGAAATGGCGGCCAACTTGTTTCGGTTTCAGCCCTTTCAACAGACGCCATCTGCACGTGGCTGCAGACTTTACGCTACAAATCCCCTAACGCCACCAAGAAAAAAAAGATCCCTGGATTATAGGTAGGTACCCGAGGCCTCCAGTTTTTTTAGTTTTTTCTTTTTTGCTTTTGTCAGCGATCTGGGCTTGAAAACTTGGTTCATAATCGGGGACAACGGAAATAATGATCGTCTTCGATTTAGATCGTGCAGATCAAAAGATTAGTGATCAAGCCGTTTCTCTTTGCTTTGGTTAGTGGGCTGCCTCTAAGCTCTATTGCGGCTGGTTGATCGCTGGACCTTTTGAGGCGTAAAGTCTAAAGCCAACGGTGCATGGTCAACGTTACGTTATCCCAAGACAGGTTCGACTTACCGTGTTTCCGTAGATATTTCTAATGCGAGTTAATCTTGTCTTGGCAAAAACCGGCAAATCGGACTGACGTTTACTGTACCAGGTACTGTATCCGTAATGCTTTACTTCTACGGACACCTGCAGAAGCAGTCCCCTTGCTTAAGTCTCACTGCTCCACCATAGACCCAACCGGGCTCTTCCCAGGTGGCCACAGGGATCGTGACCTGATCTCAGAGGCAAACACAGTCGAGCCAAGTTGTACAGTACAGTAGTAGGGGTAGGTAGCCCAGGGTGGAAGAAAGAAAAAGTACATGGACATCTGCGCACAGGGATCGGCTACATAGGACCAGGGCTACCACACACCTGCAGGATGCGCTCGTGGAGCGTCGAGGGGGCCTCGCTTAAGCTTGACAGTACTCCGTACCTACCTTGAGCGAGTAAACTAAGCTAAGGTAGGGGTGCTTATGGGTTGGAAACTGCCGAATTCCAATTTCTATCCCACTACTTGCCACAACTTAATACCTCGAACTGCCTTTCTCTGACATTCTGTTTTCGCCTCAATCTTGGCCTCGCTTTATCATCGCATCACATCTCATCACACCAACCAAACCTCCCTCTCCATCTCTTGCTTCACTTGACCTGACTCAAACAAACAGCCCTGGATCTGGACACGACCTTTTCGACTCTTGACTGTTGGTGATCAACCGATCTGCTGTGCGACCAAGACAAGCAGGGTTCTTTTCCGTTTCTATCGATTTCTTATCTATCACCCCTGATCCAAGTACATTACCAACTTGCTTTGACCCTTCAACGAATAAGTCTGCCTTGCCCATACGCATACAATCTTGAGAGTCGCTGCTCCACCTCGCTTGAGTCTTTGGGACAGGATAGGATAACAGACGATTTGATGGGGTCCTATATATCGGCATCAGGCTTCCCAATTATGCTACTAGACCTGAATTGAGACCGAGGCATATCAGTGCCATGTACACGAGGCTCGGTTCGACTATTTCTACTACTATTTAATTACCAAAACAAAATCATGCCAACGCTCACCATCGCCGTCCAACCTCCTTCTCGCGCCCGGGTATCCACGATCCTGCATCCTCCGCTGGTTGCAGAATTAACTTTCAAAGGATCTTTGCCTGGATATTACTTCTTTGCAATGGCTTTGTTAGTTGCTCGCAATGGAGACATTGTGGAAGGGGGCCTGGCGGGGAACACTTCGATTACAGGTGTAGATCTCACGGAGCATATCGGATCCTCGAGGACGACCATTTATTTCCCGTTTACCGATCTTGGTGTTTTGGCCGAAGGCTCTTATAAGATTCGTGTGGATGTATACAAGGTTTCCTATGAGGACCCGAACGGTTGTACCTATCAAGAGCAAACCAAAAGCAGTCGCATCACGGTTGTTGATGAGGAGGTTCCACCCGGAAATCCGAGTAAGTCTGTTCTATGATCTTTCTCTTAAGCTCATGTACTAACAGATATCAGGTTCTGCTGAGCGTGGTGTGATACGAACCCTACAAAGCGTAGGCGTCCCGATTCCTTAACAGAGTACAAAACAACTGCGTCGCCATAGTCAAAGATTCTTTGCTCGCATCACCATTCAATAATCAGGGGCATAATAGAGATGGCGTGATACACGAAGAGCCATGATATGGACTGGATAGAATCAGGATATGCATGATTCTTGCTTTTTGCTTTTCCTTTTCCTTTTCCTTTTCCTTTTCCTTTTCAGCGGCGGCGCAGGTTTAAGGTATGAGTTGGTTGCGTACAGTGACACGGCATGTAGCATGCTACCTTGATGAGTTGATGTTTTTCTTGGATGAGACAACCGAGTATGTTACCTTGCATTCGACTTAATAGAGTTGACTCATCACACCTTTCCACGTTACGAATTTCAAAATATCATACACTTGTTATCTAGAGCGAGACAACAGGTTTCCGCTATTGAAGTAGTTA
The DNA here is from genome assembly GCA_004367475.1 of Fusarium camptoceras. NCBI lineage: Eukaryota > Fungi > Ascomycota > Sordariomycetes > Hypocreales > Nectriaceae > Fusarium > Fusarium camptoceras. The sequence goes on along the minus strand of QGED01000043.1, from coordinate 159,642 downwards.
CATCAAGCTATACAAACGGATAGCTGTACGTAGCATACTGCGTGGTACAACAGATTGTCTTGAAAATGCCAGGAATCGTACTCTATGACAGCGTATATACGTAATCGTGACAGACAGGCAGCTTACCGAAGGTGTTGAACAAGGGTCGGGGATTATTTTTTGAGTTGTCAGTCCAGGTTGTTACAGGTACCTTAGGCGAAGTCTTACAGTCATGATGCCACACTAGTGAGCCCTCTCGGAGTCAGTCCGGATCTCCCAGGGGCTTGTTTGATTGGCTTGACGGACCAAGGGGCCGAGGAGATAGGATAATGGCTGTTATTAAGTGCATGATCTGAACAGGCTGCATACGCCAAAGGGTTGCATTGATTGGTCAAGGGGTCATATTCCCCGAAGGAGCTCTAAGAGTATGTGAGATATCCAAAGGTTGAGCTGCCGGAAGAGTTATCCGCTGGAGCATAAGAGTTGAAATAAGTTATCTTATACTAGTTTAGGGTAGCATCCGGATTACTTTGTTTCAGTAGCCTGAGCTTTAGGATATTCCTTTTGTTATTACCTGCCTAGCCTGCCATCTTTACACGTATTCTCTGATGAGTGTAACGGTAGCATGACAAAGGGTTGAAGGATGTGTAAGCTAGCTGTCTAGGATCCGCCGACATCTCGCCGATAGGAACATCCTCAGATTCGTCCCTACCTTGAGCATCGACTTACAGCATTCATTATCCCTGTTGGGAGACGCAGTAGGATTCACTTATATGGCGATCCAGAGTGAGCAAATGTTGACGTCTTGGACTATTTTCCGTTGCCCTAACCTTCCCAATACTGTATTCATAAACCGGGGAGATGTCTCAAAATCGTACGATCTCGGATCAGTGGATACTCTATTAATTCCGGATATAATTACCATTGACATGATCCGGGGTCCCCATCCCCTGGTCTGATTAGCGGTGGACCAAGCGTCGATCCAACTTGTCACCATCCTAATGGAAATAAGGCTGTCAGGTAAAGTTTTTTCTTTCTTTTTTTTCTTTCTTTTCTTTTTCTGCACCAACAGCGTCAGGGTGTCAGAAGCATTAGCCGCTAAGAGCACAAGAGATGAAATACTTTACTTGCGTTATGCGGGCGTAGACTAGCGATTAGGCTACTTGACTTGGCGAAATAAGCCATAGAGGGCAATTCTTCTGTCATCTACCCGAACGGCTACGGCGATAGGGACTTTTGGGAGGAGACAGACCGATCGAGTAATAATTGAGACAGAAATAGGATGTTTTAGTTGAATCAAAGGTTTGAGGCCCTTGAGACAGGTGCCGGTCCGACAGTCTGTGGTGTCTCTATGTTCAAGTGAACGTCATGATGAGAGCAACCATGTGCGGAAATATTCCGGGTCAAGTTCATGTTGAAGTTGAGTTGTGATGGATGATGCAGTTATTCTATGTTGGCGTAGGCGGTTTCGTTAAAATGTCTGCGGTCAGCAGATGCCGTGTCTTAAATGACAACAGCTCTTATGTGATGAGTTGGTCAAGAATCTCTTATAAATTGGCTTCATGATGTTGTCGATAGGTCACGTGAAACAAAATCTGGATCCTGCTTTTTGCGCCTGGAAGGCCTAGAAGAGAGGTACGCCTGCACTATCACGTAAGGCTGATGAGTCTGCAAATTTGGGCAGGAATGGCTACCGCGCCGCGCTTTCCTGTTAGCGCTGTCGTACCCCCACCGAACGGAAATTTCTCCAAGATCCCCTCACATCAATTAATTCATCAAATCCGACAACGGTCATATCGCAGCCTTCAATCTCATTTTCTTTGCTATTCAATTGAAGCTAAGCCAGTAGAGCATATCACAATGGTCTACTACTTCACTTCCAAGGTTGTCGAGCCGGCGGGCTTCATTTACGTCGGCAAGGACAAGTTCGAGAGTATGATCTACACCTAGAGCACTTAACTGTGCAGCCATTAGTTTTCACGCGGGCTGAGACTGGATGATAGATGAGGATCTTATCAAGTTTGGCTGGGAAGAGGATATCTGGTAGGGAGCTCTGTGAATCAAGATGAAACTGGAGAGTGCTAAATGAGATGTAGGGTGAGATAACGTCGGCAGAGAACTGGAGGTTGAAATGCTGATCTAGTGACTAGTTTCACGCAGACAAACTCTCCAGCGCACATATCTACCTTCGCATGCAAGAGGGCCAAACATGGGATGCCCTTCCTGAAGAACTGGTTATGGACCTTGCTCAATTGACAAAGGCAAACTCCATTGAAGGTACATCTTCATTCACTACTCCCGACCCAAGCACTTCCTAATCATTATTAGGCAACAAGAAGGACAATGTCACAATCATCTACACACCCTGGTCCAACCTCAAAAAGGACGGCAGCATGGAAGTCGGTCAAGTCGGCTTCAAGGACCCTCGCAAAGTGAAGCGTGTCCTCGTTCCCCAGCGCGAAAACCCCATCGTCAACCGTCTCAACAAGACAAAGGTGGAGAAGAAGCCTGATTTGAAGCAGGAGCGGGATGACCGGCTCAAGGAACTGAGACGCCGGGATCAGGCTGATTTCCAAGCGAGGGTAAGTCCGGGCATAAGATATAGACAGAGTGGGAACTGACGTAGTGTTGCAGAAGAAGGAAGAGGCGAGGCAGGCTCAGGAGTGGAAGGAGAAGAAGTGGCAGAAGGACCATGCTTATGATGATATTTTTACTGAGGAGAATATGATGGGTTCGAGTAACCAGGACCGTGATGAGAACTGGGAGGAAGACTTCATGTAAGGCGTTGAAGAGTACTCAGACAGCGCAATTTCCACCGGTAATTATGATACAAAGCATACATTTTCGTCCAACATAGAGCCTTTGTATCGAGATCTGATGCCAGGCTCGACGAACCGGCCCTGCTCGTGATTCTACCTGACTGTTGTTTCGTAGCATTCATCGATAGCCTGCCTTGTTTGCCAACAGCCAGGAGTGCCACTCGAATCATTCTATTCCACCCCATCCACACCTAATCGTACGAATTGGACTCCCCGTTTCTACATCCCGCTATCGCCGAGAACTCACAGGTATGAACATCTGCCTGCTCCATAACTTCGGTACAGGCTGCTGAATTCCAACTAAGAAAGGCGTAGCATGATCAGGCTTCCATAACTGAATGCATAGCTACCAAACACCTTCGGACTAAAGCGAAAAGATGGACTAGGCTTCTACGATGGAAATGTTTGTGGTAGAGTTGGGCATCAGCGAGTGCTTGTCCGTGAGTAAGAAGGGGTAGGTCGAAGCAGCAACGTCCCTATTGGGGCAGTCGGAGAAAGTTCAGAATCAATTGACATGGCGATCGCGATGAAGAGAGATGTTGTGTTGCGCGTCAGGAAGGGCTATGCGAATTACAAGTGCGTAATGAGGATAGCTCGGCGGACTGACGAGTTTGCCTACGTATGTCTCTTTATTCCTAATTGGACCACACCATTTACACGGACCAGCCCATGAAGCCAGAGCATGAGGATTCAATGGTATATGAGTGTAGTATTGAACCGTCTAGTAAATCAAGAGGTCGAAGCTGGGTGGTGTAATTGAAGTTGCTGGGTTGACGAAAAGTCCTAACACTCAGCGAGAGGCATGCAGAACATCGCGATTGGGCGCGTCTTACAAATTTGAGCTTAATACCAGGCACTCAAATTAATTGTTTCATACTAAAATGAAGTGACGTCTTGATGCCGGTTTGTGGGTGGTTAATAGAAAGTTTGATAGCGTAATCATGTAAGTCACTTGGACGCCTCTGAGTTGTACAAACCTTCAAGGTAAAGTAGAATCCAATACATCTTGTGAAGATAAACTTTATGGGCGTTTGATAGCAAACAACAAATACTGTGTCGATCAAAATATAGTAATTGTAATATGAGACTTTATACTCGTTCCGAGGACCTGTGTTTCCTTTCCCGAAAGAGAAATGAACACACACACATATCGTATCATAGATAATGCATATGGTAAGATTCAAATGCTCAAGATTGGACCGGATAGTCAGTTTAATTTGTGATATCTTACCTCCGCAGTCCAGATTACATGTAATTGACAAGGGGTGATAGGCAGCTGCATTCTTTATGAGGGAGGTCATGTGATCTGGATCTAGATTACAGGATCCTGGCCAATCAGACGGTCGCTGATCATTCAGGCAGCAGCATTTCTGGATTATGAGACCGCGAATAGGCCGCCGCCAGAGATCCGCTTTGTAGGCAACCGAATAAACTGCTTCTTTCAACAAAAATAACAACAACAGTCAAGCCCATATTTTCAATCAAACATTACCTACACTGCATCGCTTTTCTTGTCTCTCTATCCAATTGCATGTGATTCATACGGCTAGTCAAAATGGAGAGCCTCAACTGAGACCAAGACCCGAGCCCCGCATCAGATCGCCATCAAGCATTTATCTCATCGGACTTGGCATCAGCTTCATATATACAAAGCAAAGCATATTCCATCTCATACTGGCTGTAAAACAACATAGATCATCAAAATGGAGTCCTTCTTACCACTGGGCGGCTTTCAGCTGCCTTTCCAGAAACGCCTCAGCAGACTATACAACGACACTAAAAAGTCAAGCGACTTCGTTAAAGAACCAATTCAAAATGAAGAGGATCCGGAAATCAAGGCCCTGCACCGAAAGCTACGGATCCAGAAGGATCGTCTTGTTAGTTGGGGTCTTGAATGGTCTGACCCAAACCAGTCTGAGATTGATGAATCTCTATCAAAAGCCGGATTAAGCGAAGTAGTGGGAAGCATCATGTCTACCATCAAGGATATCCTTGCAGAGGCAGAACCCCTTTGGTTGAGTTCAAAACGCATGATCCAAGCACCACAAACTGGATCAAAGGATACGAAACCACCCCTAATCCAATGGGATAAGAACCATTTTGAGGATCTGGTTAATGATCTCACTTCCTCAATCGATACACTGTACGACCTTTCACGCACACGGGCAGCTGGATTACCTAGGAGAGCGTCCAAAACACCATTCAAATCCATGCCGGCTGACGACTATCGACCTTTCGAATCCAGTCGCATGCAAACGCCTCAGCAGATTGACCCTCAGACTTTGACACATTTACGACCCAAGCAAGGAGACGAAAGCACCCCGCCTCGAGAAGTTGTCTTTATGAGCAAGACGGCCTACTCGGAACTCACGCATGGAACGACCCGAGAGCCATGGGCGCCACTACTGCTTGAGTACGCTACCTTTGACTCCATTTACGCCAGCACAGGTATCATGCCTCCCATGGCCCGCTTCGAGAAGCTCTCTGCCGGCTTGCAGCAAGATTCTCAGAGATCTCCTGGTACATGGACTGGTTTACCTCGGCTTCTCGGCTACTTTGAAGATATGGAGAATTCAAGACTCGGACTTGTCTACCGCTTCCCTCCATCCTTCAACGCCGTTTCGTTCGAGCGTCTCACTAAGAACCCTTCATATAACCTGCCGACTCTGGGGGATCTTCTATCGACATCAGGATCTGAGCCTAAGCTGGAAGCTAAGTTCAGACTGGCCCATAATCTCATGAACACTGTTTTCGACCTGCATGCTCGGGGCATCGTTCATGGAAACATCGACCCGACAACTGTTTCATTTTGTGATGCTGCGACATCACAACCACAGGTAGCCAACGGCGAGGTGGATATTCGACGTCCCCTTCTCTCGTCATTCGACCTGTTCTCAGAGGATGCTTCTTTGACATCGACAAGTCTCTCCCGTCATCCACTGGATCCGCGCAATGCACAAAGATCCTCCTCCAGCAATACTGACCAGAGAGTTCACGACTTATACTCTTTAGCCATGCTTCTGCTTTCGGTCGGCCTATGGAAGAAGCTTGAGGACCTTGTCCCTGAAAGCTCATACAAGGTCCCCGAATCAGTCTTGGAGGAGCTCGCTGTTCGATGTGGCAGCTTATACATGAAGGCAGTCCAAGCATGTTGGACCGCAGTTGATGATGCCCTCGTCGGGCAATCGTCTGGCGAATCTCTGATGTCTTCAGTTCAGGTTAGATGCAGTCGCTTCTTGGAGGCATGTTGTATCCTCGACGGTGTCAGCGGTCTGGAAGAGAGACTCGATCACGAACTTAACCCTGGCGAAGCGTCTGCCCCCATTGAGGCCCCAATTACCAAGATCAGCAAGGATACAAAGGACTTCAAGCCATCGCTCAAGACCGCAAGCGAGAAGCCAATGTCAGCCTCAGCGCCGACCTTGGGAGCGGAAAAGAATGCTCTCAAGGTTGAGAGTGCTGTTGATAACGAGGGTATGTACCACTACTCGGCGCGCTATATTCTACAAAATGCTAATTGTTTTACAGACGCCCTGGACAAACAATCCGAAACTAAGATTCGTCTTTATCCTCATGTGCCCCTCGCACCAGATGTCGTGGACAGATGGAATAAGATTCTCATGCCCCAAATCAACCATGCTCTGCGACACTTCTACAAGAAGCACCCAGAGTCTGTTGAGATTTCACTTGAATCAGTCGGCCCAAGTCCTCAAAAGACTCAACCCACTGTACTTGTTGTATGTACCTCTGTGGGCAAGGTTCGCGCTATCCTTAAGAAGAGGATAGGTGATCTTTTCGATGGAACAACTGGGTTCGGACTTAAGGTCTGCCGAGGTCACGTTTTGAGGTCTCGTCGACAGCCTGGTTCAGTCCTCAGATCCATGGCCAGAAGGTGTGCAAAGGGCGAGGGAGATGATGTAGAAGCCATCAACCCTGAATACCAGGAACGCCCAAGCAATGGTGCAAGTATTGGTGCTTGGATTGGAGACCGCCATCTACCGCCCGTGAGTCTAGGAGGTCTTGTCATGGTTGACGACAAGCCCTACGGTATGACGGTCCACCACATGCTTGACGATCCAGACCGCGATTTTGGACCAAGCGACACCTTGAGATGCAGTGCCTTGCCCGATATGGACTGGTACACACAATCTGGGGACGATAGCACTGTCGATGATGAATTTGGCTACGAATTATCTGATACGGAATCTGAGGATTACTCGGACTCTGATATCACGAGCGATTATGATGATGATGAAGAAGAGGAGGAAGATGAAGACGAGCAATACAATGAGCCGGGTGACATTCCGGGCATCGAGCCAGGATGTGGCGATGGATATATTGTCACACAGCCTGCGTTGGACGATGTGGAAGAAGGCTTTTATCCTGACCCTGAGACTCAAGATGAGGATCACCTTGACACATACAGCGTGGGTGAGATTTACGCTTCAAGTGGCATTCGTCGGAAGCAAGCTTCTGGTCTTGTACATGAGGTCGACTGGGCGCTGTTCGAGTTTGCACATGAAAGGTTGCCTGATGAGAACACAATCCCTCGCATCGACACGAAGGCTGGATCGTTACGGCCTACGGCTGTAGCTCCTTCAGACTCACTACCAAACATGGAGGTTCAGTGCATAGCTCGTACGAGCGGCTTGCAAACTGGCAAGATCCTTCCCGCGCTGACAAGCGTCAAGATCTACGGTCGCGTCTCGCCCAGTCACGCGTACCAAGTCACCAGTGCGGAGGAGACCAAGGAAGAGACTTCTCACAAGAATGTCCCTCTCGGGATTCCCGGCGACAGTGGCGCTTGGATCGTTAGTCGTGATGAAGGCCAACTATGCGGCCACGTTCTCGCTTGGAGCCAACGTAAGCGCGTCGCATACATCTGCCCCATGGACGTCCTCCTCCAAGACATCGCCGAAACACTCGAAGCCCACGAAATCAAGCTTCCCGGCGGCAACGCCGTGATAACAAACACCATCTCCAAGAAACAACCCAAGTTCATGGAAGATGACCTAGAAGACCTCCTCTCAGAGGAGGAGGAAGATCTACCTCCACAGCTAGTCAGCTCACCAGACCCAGTCAGAGAAACAGCCGGTAGGCGAAAATCGCCACAGTCGAATTATAGTGCAGGTGCGAGTGAAAGAAGCTCTTCAAGTCCCATTCGGCTAGATACATCTAGTGAAATAGGAGGATTATCGAATCGGTTTGAAGAGAGTTTGAGTATGAGCGGTAGTTTTGGAATAGGCGTTAGCGGATGACAGCGACAGTAGGATACGTCGTTTATGTTGGTGGAATTTTTTTTAAATACCCTAGCTTTATGAATAGTTTGTTGAATATGAACTCAAGTCCCAGTATTATCAATAATGGTGTTTACGGGTGTCAGATTTTAGGAGTGCTGTCTGTCTGTCTGCAATTTGAGTATCTCCTACGCATAAGTAGTCGAATGTCCATGATAGCATATCTCGTCTAATCAACCTGTGTCGCTGTAAATGTTCAACTGTTCACGCAGGATCCATAACTGGCTTGCTAGTATACTCAACTGTGGTCTTCACGCTTGATTTAAGAAAGGCGATGGCAAAGACACTCTCATTCACGGCTGCACATATGGGAACAAATTTGAACTTGAACTAATAAATTGGATATGACCAGATCGAAACTATTCCAGTACCAGACGCCTCATACACATTCCCCCGTCTATGATCCTTTCATTTCTAATTGTCTTAATGACTTGACATGAACCATGAGTAACATAAATCGCCAGTAGAAAAACATATCGGGAATTGCTCCCATTCATAAAACCTCCTCAAATGTGTTCCTTCCCCTTTACTGCTGGAGGTACTTGAGAATCTGCTCCCGCTCCTCAACGGGCATGACTCTCAAGACCTCACGAACACCAGTCCATCCGGCCTTGGCGTGACCTCGGACAACACTGGCAACCTCAGCTGCCAGAACCTCAGACTTGAGCGACTCGACCTTCTCGCTGATGGTCTTGCGCTCAGTCTCGTACCACTCAGTAACAGCCTGATCATCCTTCTCCCAATCAACAATGCCCGACCAGCTGCGGAGAAGGTGCATGTATCTGTCACGAGTCTCCTTATCCTTGGTAGCAGTCTGGTTGTGAGAAGTGCTGATGATGGTGGAAGTCATGCGGCGCAGGATGTACTCCTCGTTGAGACGTCGGCGAAGACGCCAGTAGAAGAAGCGTCGGGAGTTGGACCAGTCAAGAACGTCGCGGACAACACCCTTGGCCTTCATGCGGCCAGCACGATCGTGGAGATCAGCGAACTGGACAGCAATCTGAGAGTAGACAGGCAGGAGCTCCTTCTCGCGAGCAGCCATCTTCTTCTTAATCTCATCGGTCTGCTCAGTAGACAGGCTGGCGTCCTGGAGCTGCTTCTTGAGACCAGCATAGGTAGGATCCATGCGGGCCATGGTCTGAACCTGCTTGTCCTTGCGGTACTTGATACCAATGATACCATCGGGCTCAAGGACACCACCACGAGCCTCGGTATCAGCGTACATCTCCATGGCAGTCTCGTTGATGGTAGGATCGACGACGACCCAAGATCCACCGCGAAGCTCGCCGAAGGGAGGAATGTAGATGAAGATGGGCTGCTCGTACTTGACGAGGGCATCAACGATGAAAGAACCGTACTTGAGAACCTCGTTGTACATGTCGCGCTGGCCACCAGAGAAACCACGCCAGTTGGCAAGAATCATGAGAGGAAGCTGCTCACCGTTGTTGAAGTCGTTGATAGCCTGAGCAGTCTTGAAGGCAGAGTTAGGGTACCAAACACCACCGGCCTCGTTGCTGACCTGCTCGATAGAGTCGGGGTTGGCAGGGTCGGCAGGGGTGATGTTCTCCACAGATCGGACCTCAACACCGATGACACCCATAGGAATACCGCCGAGACGAGCACGACCAACGACGACAGTCTTGGCCCAGCCACCGAGAGCCTCAACGAAAGAGTCCTTGTCGAAGAGACCAGACTCGAAACCGTCCTCACCCTCGCGACCACCGATCATCCAGCGGACATCATAAGGCTGCTTCTGGGGAGGGTAGTAAGTGACATCACGGTTCCAGTCATCAACACTGGGGCTGACAGGAACGGGGCTGTTGCGCTTTTCAGGGACAAAGGACATCCAGTCAACAATCTTGGAAACACCAGCAAAGTCATCGTTGGCGGTCATGTGAGAGACACCGTTGCGGTACATGATTTGAGTGCCACCGAGCTGAAGGTTAGAGGTGTAAACCTCGCGACCAAGCAGGTTGTTGAGAGCGGGAGCACCAGTCAGGATGATGGGCTGACCCTCAATCTGGACAGCACGCTGACCAAGACGGACAAGGTAGGCACCAATACCAACGGATCGGCAAGTGACCAAGGTAACGGTGAAGATGTCGTTGTAAGCACGGCTGGTGGCACCGGCAATGAGACCGGAGCCTCGGAGACACTCAACACCAAGACCCTCCTCCTTACCGATGACAGTGACAATCTTGTGTCGCTTCTCGCCGTCCTCAGTGACCTCCTCGGTGATGACGTCCTTCTCGAAGCGAGTCTTGGTCTCCTCATCGAGGTAGAGGTACTTGAAACCAGTGTCCTGCTTCTCGGGGTTGTTCCAAGCAACCTTGAAGTGACCCATGAGCTCATCAGCAAGGCCAAGACGAGCACCAGAGTTAGCAGACAGGTAGATTCGGGGGATGCCGAGCTTGCGGGCAAGCTCAGTGCACTTGTAGAAGAAGTCATCTTCCTTGGGACCGAATGAACCAATCTTGTAGGTGATATCGTTGGCAATGACGATGAAGCGTCGGCCGTTGGGGTACTCAGGGGTGCGGGCCCTGAAGATCCAACCAACCATACCGCAAGTGTTGGTACCGGGCTCACGGTTCACCTCATCGAGGCTGTCCTTGTCATCGAGAACAAGCTCAGTGAAGCTGATGCAGTCACCAGTCTTGGGCTGCTGAGAAGCCAGGCTGGGCTGAGCCTTGACAGCCTTGACCCAAGTGTTCTGGATAGCCTGTCGGAAAAGCTCAGGGAAATCGTAGACGTACTGAGTTCCCATGAGGTGAGCCTTGTAACGCTTGGGCTGGAGCCAGTTCTTGGTGGGATAGGGGGTAGAGACAGGCATCAGGTGCATAGGACCCTTCTCGTGGGTGCCTCCAATGCTGTGGAAGACCCATTCGCCCTTCTCAGACTTGCGCTCAGCGTACATGTCGACATCGACAACATAACCAGAGGTGTTGGTGATAACGACACGGAGAGGGTAAGGCTCGCCAGTCTGAGGATCAGTGCAGATAATGCGGATCTCGACCTGAGCAATACGGAGTCGCCAAGCACGAATACCGAATCGGTCAAGGAAGCCCTGGAGACTCTCCTCGACCTCCTTAGGCTGAAGCTGGAACACAGGAGAGAAGTTGATGAAGACCTGGTTCAGATCAGAGTTGTTGTTGCCAATAATCTCGAGAGCGTCGAAGATATCGTTGACAACACGGTCAGCCTCGGAGATGAGGTACTCAGCAGTAGGGATCTCATCTCGGAGACGACCAGGTCGAATGACAGCACGAGTGAAGTATCGCTTATCGGTGTCCACGTTCTTACCCATACCCTCGTAAACGTGGATACTCTTGTTCTCAGTGAAGACGGGCTTAATGTTGAACTTGCTGAGACGAGCAAGCTCAAGCTGGAAAGCAAGAGCAGGCTCGCTGTGACGGATGCTGTCGTCTTCCTTGTACTCGGGTCCACGGAAAGTGTAGTATCCGGGGTAAGAGCCATCGCTGTGACCGCAGATGAATGTAAGACGGCGAACGCCACGGGCGAGGAGCTCATCCTTGAACTGCTCGACGATGGGAAGGATGTCCTCGAGAGTCTCGCGATCGTCACGGTTCTCAACATCACGGATAGCAACGTTGATAACAGCAGAAAGCTCCTCCTCGTTCTGCTTGAGAGGAGCAGGCTTGCGCTTGCCGCTGAGGTCGGGGATAAGACCAGGGGTGTTCTTCTTCTTCTGCTTCTGCTCGTGAGCAAGAGCCTCAAGGGCCTTACCAATGAGATCCTCAGCGTCATCGATGTACTTGCAGGGAACGATGACACCCTTGCGAGTAGGCTCATCCTCCCACTTGCTGGTGAGGTAGGACATATCGCTGATGGAGTGGATTCGCTTGAAGTTGAACTCGCCTCCACTGGGGGTAGCAGGAGTGGAGGGGGCAGCAGACTGAAGAGGAAGGCCGAACTCAGATTGGCCAAGCTTTCGGAGCTGGAAGTCCCAAGAGACGAATTGGGGGTTGTCGTTCTCGTCCTGGTGGTACTCAATCTGCTTCAGAATGTAAGCACGGTAGGCTCGGCGAACGTAGACCTCGAGAGAGGCCAGAGACACCCAGGGGTCGTCGTGAGCGAAGAACATGGTCAAGACATCAAAGACAGTGTACTTGGAGTCAACGACCTCCTTGATGATATCAAAGCTAGGCTCACGGTGGTCCCAACCAGTCTCGCCGTATCGCGACTCAACGACGGAAGAACGAAGGATGTGCTCCATCTGAGAGGTTCGCTCCTCAAGCGAAGGGAGGGCGCACTGGATCATGATCTCACGAGCCTTGAGGGAGACCTTGGAAGTAGGTCGAGACTGGAGCTCGGTGAGCAGGCGGAGAGTCTCGCGAAGGTTCTTAGCGACGCTTCCTGCCTTGGGCTTGTTGGGTCGGTACTCCTCAAGGATAGCCAGGATGAGAGAGCTCTTGGAGCTGACACGGCTGTGAGACAGGACAGTGTGGACAACTTTCATGATATCATCCTTGTGCTGGTCACGGAGCTGCAGGACAACAGCATCCTCCTGAGGCTGGTTCATGAAGAGGTTCTCAACCTCCCAGTACTGCTCCAAAAGACCCTTGATGACGCTGAGCTCCCGGCTCTTCTGGCCCTCGGCGTACATGTCCATAACCTCGGTCAGAGGGGAGAGAGTAGCCTTGAGAAGGTCAGCATCGCCGGCATCAACGTTATCCTCGAGGAACTTGTTAAAGGCCTTGTTGAGAGCCTTGGCGGGGAACTCAGCGTTGCGAGACTTGCCACGCTCAATAATCTGGGTGAACTGAGCATCGAGCTTCTGGGGCATACGGGAGTGGAGGGCAGAGAACTGAGCGTTCCACTCGCTGTAAGGAAGCTCGGTGTCTCGGAGAACCTCGATGAGATCCTTGAGGGTGCTGGCCATGATAACCGAGTTGTCATAACCAAGGAGGATGTTGTGGAGGATGTTGTAGAGGAGAGAGAAGCGCTGAGCGGGCTTAGCACCGACAACGACAGGCTCGCCGTAGGCAGGGAGCTTGTCAACGAAAGCCTGGGCCTGCTTGACACGGCTGGGGTCGTCGAGAGCCAAGATACCGAGAATGTCACCAGCCTCGAGAGTGGCTCCGGGCTGCTTGATGAGCTGGACGATACCATCCTCCTGGGCAACGAGAGGCATGTACATCTTCATGACCTCGACCTCGGCAAAGGCCTGACCGGCACGAACGTGGGCACCGTTCTCGACGGAGTACTTGACAAGCTTACCAGGGCTGGGAGATCGAAGCTGGGTAGGGTCGTTCTCCTGCTCAAGCAAGCAAGTCTTGCTGTCAACGGACAGACGGGTGGCGCCAACCTCTTCCTTCCAGTAGACGTTGTGGCTTCGTCCGTCAAGGAGGACAAGGAGACCACCGTCGCTCAGAGAACGGACACCAACAGAGCACTTGGAACCGTTGATGAAAAGGTGGTAGCTGTCGACACTAGCGCGGGTAGCTGTGAACTTGTAACGGAAGCCCTCGTAGATGAAGTCGATGGTGAAGACAGTCTTGAGAACATCCTTAGAGGGAACCTGACCCTTCTCAAGGCCAGCTCGGTACTCAGCCATACAGGCCTCACTGGCGATGTGAGCCTTGGCGACGGCACCACACACAACAGCAAGCATGGTCTCGGGTCGCTCAGCGGTAAGACGCTTGGAGATAAGCTCATCCAGCCAGCCAGTAGAGATGGTGTTATCCTCGAAAGCCTCGGTCTCAAGAAGCTTAATGAGGTACTCAATGGTGGTTCGGAAATCACCACGAATGCTCAGCTCCTTGAGGGCCATGACCATGTGCTTCCTTGAAGCAGATCGGTTCTCACCATAGGCGAAAATGTGGCCGAACTGACTGTCAGAGAAACTGTGAATACCACCCTGAGAACCGACGGAGAAGTAACCCCAGACGTTGGAGCTACTCCTGAAGTTGAGCTCGTGCATCACACCGTTGGAAGGCTTGAAGCCCTCACCGGGATCTTCGGAAGTGATTCGGCAAGCGGTGGTATGGCCCTTGGGCTGGGGTCGTCGCTGGCTCATGGCAGTCTCCTCGTTCTTGAACTCGAAGTCGATGTCGCTTGAGGTCTTGGGGTCGACACCGTACAAGAGTCGAATATCACGGATTCTATGGAGAGGGATACCCATGGCAATCTGAAGCTGGGCAGCGGGCAGGTTGACACCACTGACCATCTCAGTGGTAGGATGCTCGACCTGAAGACGAGGGTTAAGCTCGAGGAAGTAGAACTTGTCGTCGGCGTGGGAGTAGAGGTACTCGACGGTACCGGCGGAGACGTAACCAACGAGCTTACCGAGACGAACAGCGGCATCTTCCATAGCCTTGAATGTGTCGGGCTTCGCGATGGTAACGGGAGCCTCTTCAATAATCTTCTGGTGACGTCGCTGAACGGAACAATCACGACCGAACAGGGAGATGTTGTTTCCATACTGATCGGCAAGAAGCTGGACCTCGAGATGGCGGGCGTTGCCAGCAAGCTTCATGATAAAGATGGGAGAGCCAGGAATCTCGCTGGCGGCGGCCTTGTAGAGAGCCTCGAAGCCCTCCTCCTCAGTAGCCTTTCGGATACCCTTACCACCACCACCCTCAGAAGCCTTGATCATGACAGGGAAGCCAATCTCCTTGGCCCTCTCAAGACCCTCCTCCCACGATGACACGCATCCCTTGGCGTAGACATCATCGGCAACAGTAACGATACCCTTATCGTCAACAGCGACCTCATCGACACCTGTTCCTGACCAAGGAATACAGGGCACTGCGGCGTGCTGTGCAACAATTGTGGAGGAAATCTTGTCACCCAGTGATCGCATGGCAGATCCAGGGGGTCCGATGAAGACAATCTTGTTGGGAGAAGCAGCCAGAGACTCTGGCAGCTTGGGGTTTTCTGAAGCGTGACCCCATCCAGCCCAGACGGCGTGGACGTTCATACGCTCAGCAATGTCGACGATCAACTCGACGTTGGCATAGTTGTGGTTGTTGGTACCGCCGGGAACCTCGACGTAGTGGTCCGCCATTCGGATGTATTCTGCGTTGGCCTGCAGATCTTCGGGGGTAGCCATCACAGTGAAGTGAATGGCTCGCTCGTCGCCGAACGTCTCGTATGCCCATTTTCGGACTGATCGAATCTCCTTAACGGCAGCGATACCGTTGTTGGCAATGAGGACCTGTAGAGCAAAAGTTCTGTTAGTTAAACAATCCCCAGATACAAATGGCCAGCATTGGCGGGGTAGACAAAATTGTCCCAATCCTTCCCCAATGCTGCCAAATTTTGTTGAATCTAGGTTTTCTTACGTTGGTGATAACAGTGTGACCATCGTTTTGGCCGACAAAGTCCTTGACCTTGCTCGGAGGAGCATTCTCCAATCGGTTGCCGCCGATGAAGTGGTCTGCGATATTGTACTTCTCTGCATACGACTGCTGCTTGCCATTGACGTAGGGCACCGACCGCCCATTGGCACCCTCCTGGGCACCAGCTGAGATCTCAGTCATGGCTGCTGCGTTATGTGTAAAGAGAAGTAAAAAGGAGGAGAGGAGAGATTATGGAGGAGGATCGGGGGAGAAAGAAGTCGAAAAGTCGGGAATGAGGAGATTGATCAAAAGGTTGAATCGTGTCTCTCTCAGGTCGTCATGAGCCGTCTAAAGTGGCGGGCGCGCAAGGACAATCACGGCAGGGGTAGCTCCGGCCGAAGAAAAAAAGCAAGACGGATGCTTGTTAGGTCGGCTGTTGGGGAGAAAAAAAAGTGTCCCAGGAGTGTGGTATAGGCGCTAAAAATACAGAAGGGTTTAAAGTGTAGCCAGAGGTAAAATTAAGACGGAGGAGATGGAGAGGGAAGGAAGAAAGACAGATTCTGGCTGAGGAGGACCAGAAACTGATTATGTAGATAAGAACAAGAGGTTAATCTTGATCTTCTTCCTATTGGACTGGACTCAAAAGGTGAGGAGAGGTAAAAGAGAGAAAAACTCTTGAAGAAAGGGAGAAGAAAGGTAGGTGGGAGACGTTGAACCCAAGTACATAAAGGAAGCGATTGGAAGCTATCGATGTACAACAAGTACAGTCCACAGCTGCACTGTACAGGGATGGAGACCAATTCAATGGATCTGCAAAATGCTCCCCACTCCATTTTCCCCTTGCGGGTTGTTGACCTGGTCCTGTTGACTGCTGTTGGTTGGTGGCAAGCCTGGCAAGTCCCTCTCGGCACCTGGCGGGGAAGAGAAACGTGGGAAAACTAGAACTGTTGGGAGACAAGCCCGCCCTGGGCGTAGACTGACCCCCTGGGGGCCCTGGGGTCATCCAGTAAAATGAAACCAGCAGTTTAGTCTGCTATTTCCCCCAATGGAAAAAAATGATTTGATACACTGTACAGTCGGGCAGTGGAGTTGAGATTCATTTTCTTTTGGTCTTGTCGGCTTTGCAAAGACCCGGAATGCAGAGGAGGGGCACCCTTCAGGGTCCATTCTCATGACATAGCATGGCATGGTATGGGAGATGAAGAGGTTGAGGGGCCGGTATTTTTTTGCTGCGGGTGAAGGTGGGGCCGTAGACCACAAGTAACTTTTTGATGTACCTATTACCACCACTACATTCATCATGACAGCCAAGCATAGCAAGCAACAAACAGGATCAACTATCTCATTCCCAGCCAAGCCATGGCGGCTCCGGGTCATTGATTGATGGGGTATGGGTAATGACACTGCATTTAGTAGTGCGCGCATTGGTCTGAACTTGATTGAGGTGGTTGAGAAAGGCAGTTTCATACGGAGACCGAACAAGACGCCGGATTCCGTATCGGAAGCCGGACGCTATCATGCTCAAGACTACATGCTATAATTGGAGAAGCTATCATGACAACTTGGCTTGCTAGATCAACGGTTCTCTAGCACTAGACGTGATGAATGGTAAGCTGATGATCTACTCGTAAGCTGATATCATGGTTAGAAAAGTCACTTCTTCGCAAAGGAACTAACAAGGGATCTTGAGTTCATTGACTGTCTTTAAGAGCGCTGAGCTGAGCTATTGAAGCTCTGTATTATGTAGATTTCATCATTATCGGAGATTTTCGGTGCGCCAGGTAGATGCATCATGGTGGCTTACACACTCGGAACCCGACCGCCAGCTTATACATACCATGGCATTGGATGTCATCACAACAGTTCATCTTCCTTCATAGCTACCAATCATCTAATAACCTCATCAATTTAGCTCCAGCAACAACGGCATCTTCCTAGCCCATTCGTAACTTATAACCCAACCGTTCAACCCTTCGTATCCAATTCCTCATACCATCAGCCTAATATCCCTCCCACCACAAGGCTGAACTGTCACTCATATCCCATGTACATACACACCCCTGTCCGTTATCGTTATCAATTCAAGAAGCCACAGATGCAAGCCGCATGTTGAGAACCAGTCAGGCGTTGAGACCTGCCAACGCCAACTGAACTGACGTCTTCGCCCTTGACGTGACTTCCTGTAATCCGGTACCGTTGACCTGAGCTTTTGCCGAGCGGGAGCGAGATCGAGAAAGCACGGTGACCAGGGACAAGGGACTACGTATGTCTGTAAGTGATTCCATGCCTGGTTTGAGACTTCAATCTTTTTGGGTAGCAATCTTTAATTTCTTCTCAGCCTGGCAATTACCAGTTCCAAGGTTTTCTTTGGTGAGGCTGGATATCTTTTAATGAGACTGGATACCTATAATCAATAGTCAATGGAGCAGTTCTTGAGCCTCATCTCATCTAAACAAAGACAGCCCAGCCTAACCTCCACTTCCCTTGCCCAAAGCAATACCCCTGTCTTGGCATCGCATCTCCAGACCTACCTATGCAGACTTATCTTCCCTAGCATCTCGAAGCCTACGTGTGTCAAGGGTACGTATATACTGTACTGATATCAGCCAAATCTCTCATAACAAAGGGCCAGTGTTCCAAGATAAGATAGCTCTGTGAGGTCGATACGATACAACATCTCAGATTCACCAATTCTTGACCGATGAAATGCCCCCCACTTGCCACTAGCGTCCTACCTTATTTCTTTCACACCCCCTTCCACTAGAAGAAAAAAGGGCCTCCTCCCCAATTGTTGAGTTCTCCAATCTTCTATCCAATTAGACAACTCCCTTGTTTTTCGGGGTTGATCTCAGAGCCGCAGCCTCGCAGTCCGCGGATCCCCAACATTGTTCTTTTTTTCTTCCGTCTCGGAATGGCGGCATTGCAGGATATCTACCTGTCCCAGATCTAAGGATATGGTAATACCCGGAGCCGAAGCTCGGTGATACGCTGTGTTGAGTTCGGTTAAGCCGCGTTGTTGCTTGCGTGTTTTGATATTGCCAGACCGTTATATCCTCTGATAGTATCAACTGTGTGAAAGGTTCTTAGCTGAGCGATAAACAGATTCGCTTGCATAGGGATCCGAGTGGTGGTTGCATCCGCTGCTCCTATCGGCTCAACACCTGTACATCCTCTCAACCGCATTCTGAACAATGGGTCTTGGATTTTGGTTAACCGCTGTAAAGCTTGCCGACAACAACATTAAAAGTCGATTTCACGTAAAGCCAAACTGGAGTCTTTTAAATACAGACTTTGCTCGAATAAATCCAAATGCAGGTCACACGTCACTTCTGAAATTGTCATGAATTCATTGAATATGTATTTGGCGTACCGAGACTAGGGCTTCATCTTCATCCCCAGATCTCGAGCTAAGGTTTAAGATACTGTACACTGAACTATGTATGTATCATACGCCTCCACAATCTGTATTCACACGTCTTCCACTCCTTCTTTCTCCAACTCCAATGCACAAAGGGAATATTTAATTCAAGATATAGTAAGTCCAGGCCAGAGCTAGCCCGCGGGCCGCTACCTCAGCCTTGTCAGACATCGTACGACTCCCCACTGATGTCCGCATGTCCGCCCTCCCCCCGCGAGCAACCTTACTTCAGTAAGAAAAGAGTAGCCTCGCATCAATTTCTTCCCCAGTATTACCCGCTCCTTTTTGGCAAGCCGTTTTTAGAAAAAGAGACCATCCAAGCAGATCTGCCCGGTCGATGACTCGCTTTCGGAGCGGTACACCCCCGTCTATCCAGGCCCAGCCGGTATAGCTTGTATGTATGTGATTCGGATATACACCTGGCCAGGCCCTGACTCTCTCTTCCCTTTCCCTCCCTTCTAGAAACACAAAAGAAAAAATGATAAATGCCATCCGTGTCTTCATAACTTCCGTAAACCCCGGTGCCGAAATCCCATGTACCCAAAGAAGCAGAAGTATTAGTAACAAAAGTCTGCCAGAGAGCAAGAAGTGGAATTCCGTAACCATCGTCAACACCGTCTTCGCCGTCTTGAAGCGCCAGCCGTAAAAGTATGCCGTACCGTCCAACCCATATGTTTTGCAGAAACGGATATCAAATGTGTGAGGGTGAAATGCGACCAATTTGTGTGAACCGCTCGAACCGCTGTAAAGTAAAATAAAATGATAGAAACAAAGGCGATCTGAAAGAGTAGCAGAGCTATGTAAGGGTTTGACTGCTTAGTATGTCTCTCCCAGATCGCTCAGTTGTTTCTTAGGAGGTCCGGATACGCTGGACCTCATAGCGTTGCTGATCCGTCGGCTGCCGCTTCGCCGACGGAGTGATGGCATGGGAATACCACTGCCTTCACCATTCTGGTTTGAGTATGTACCTCGGCGGCTTGGTGTTCGGAACTCGCCCTCGTCCTCCTCCTCTAGGTCAAGCTGGCTGATGCTGGCCGAGTGACCGTGGAATCCCATAGAGGAGCGGGATCGGCCCATGGGTGTTCGTGAGCCTGTTAGTGATGCGCGTGAAATCGGTCGTGGGATGCCCTCGCCAGCGGCTCGAGAAGGTGGCCGAGCATACGACGTCGTACTAGCACGTGAGCTTGGCCTGCTCATCTCATCTGGGCCTCCACGGTTCGGCAACGGTCCAAATGATAGTCGGCTGACTCCAGACGTGCTAAGTCGAGGAACATGGCTTCCCTTGGACGCGGATGATAGGATGTTGGTAGGAGTAGGCTCGTCGCCTGCTACCGAAGATGCAGCGGAACCACTAGTGCGCTTGCGAGAACGGATCGTAACCGATGAAGGCATCGCGGTGGCGCTGTATACACTGGTCCGTGGTGAAGCTCGGGGAGGTGTACGAGTCGGCCCGGGAAGCTTGGATCGCACAGAGTGCACACGAGCCTCAAGTCGCTGCATTTGCGCTGTGAGAGTTCGGATGTGGGTAAGCGAGTTCGAGGTAGGAAGCTTGTTCGAAGCCGAGCGAGGTCCAACGGCACGCTGGGCGGGAGTACGCATCGTGGTCTGACCACCAGTTGAGATACGGCTGCCGGGTGCGCGTTGCGCCGACGTAGCTGTGGGAGGCTTGGAACGAGGCATGGGTGTGGTGCTAACGTCGGCTGAAGGCAGACGAGAGCGACTAACAGTTCTGCGATGACCCTGTGTCCTTGAGGCTGCAACCTTGGGAAGAGGAGCAGAAACATCAGACATGGGAGGCGAAGGTGGGTCAGGAAGCTCGGAAAGAGTATCCCCATCCTCAGTTGGTGCAGGCGACTTGGAGTCGGGAGGTGTTGTGATGAGAGGAGAGCTGGCGGTAGAACCGGGAGAGGCGGGATGGCCGTCGAAAGTCGGTGACGCAAGAACAGAAAGGTCGGTCGAAATGGTTGACAAATGTCGAGACTCCTGCTTCTTGATTTTGTCCTGAAGAAGCTCGGCTTCGATCTTGAGGTCGCCAAATTCCTCACGCAGGCGTTGCGACTCGATACGTAGTTGTTCACGCTCCTGCTCAACAATCTTGATCTCCTCCTCCATCATCACAGCCCTCTCGATCGCTTGGTTGTACTTGGATTCCATGTCCTCCAATGATGACGTGGTGTTGCGCGCCTGTCGCTCAAAATCATCGTTGGCAACCTCGATATCCCTCAGCTTCAATTGCAAAGTTCGGTTGGTGTCTCGAAGAGTTGTGATTTCTTTCTCGAGCGCATTCTGGGATGCGCTAGCCTCGGACTTTGATTCCCTATATTTTCTCTGTGCGACGAAAAAGAAGCGGTTGGGTCAGCCAAAATGTCCGTCCGACCAGAGTTGACATCTGTCTAAAGCCGTGCGTGAGTCAACATACCTTCCACTCTTCCACTTCATATCCCAAGGCCTCGGCCTTTTCTTGATGATAACGTTCCTGCTTCTCTGCTCTCTCGATATCCTTCTCCAGCTCTTGCTCTAGTTCTCTGCTTGAATCCCTGAACTCGGCGAGTTCGCTCTCTAGTTGTTCATATTGCGACTTGTACCAGCCAAGGGTATCCTCGACGGTGGCACTAGGGCCTGGCGGAGATGATGGAGGCTCAGAAGCCATGCTGGGCGGTATAATAGTTTATCTTGTTGTGTTGGTTGTTTATGTTGTTTATCGCATTGATACAGCCGAAAAGGAGGTAATGATCGTTATTGTGGAAATGTCGGTAGACGAAATAGAAGATGGCGCAGGTGAAAATACAGGTACAAGAAAGATAAAAGTCGTCGGTGAATTCGTCGAGCGATTTGATGTTGTCAATGCGCAACTGTCATCGTCGTTAGTCGCCCTGTTCCTGGTCGAGGTGGCGGGAAGATGTCGCTCACCGATCCCCAGACGGACCCAACGTTGATCAGAAGGGAAACAGACTAGGAGTGCACCTTCGCTATGGATGACCCTGAGTCGCAACTGCACTTGGCGATAAAGTGCAGTGAGTCGCTACGCTAGAATCTTGCTGTTTCTGTTAGTTAGTAGTCGCGGCCGCTGGAGAGCGGAAGTTCCATGGATAGGAAACGTCGCGCGGCGGGTTGTCGAGAGAGGTTGTTGAATGTTGAATGTTTGGCCTGTGACCCTCGCTGTTGATGCGACACCTCACTGAACCAGCCAGCCCCCCATTCTCCTTGTGCCAGCATCATGCACTATACCTATAAAGGCATAGCGTCTGGCAACCATGGGCAACAAGAGCGTTTTTGTTCGTTCAACGACCCCACTATTGGACAGCAATCAAGTGTCTCCGATACACGTGACTCTCCCTATGACTCTTTGTGCCTGACTTATGGTCATGATCCCTCCTCTGTATGTATGCGTTGGCATTTGACCCAGGTACTTTTACTGTATGTGATTCTAGATTCATGACTTGCAGTACGCCTATCTTGCCTTGCCCTTTCATCTTGAGTTTCTTATGTGCATCACTTTGTGGGCTGCGCATTGTCACTCTGTGACGTGACAGGGGTCCGCCTGTCTAAGACCCGAGTTTACAAAAGGGTCTATGAATAGATGTTGGCCACATTTCAATAAGATGCACACATATTCACTTTCGCATAACACAAGATGACAGTCCAGGATCATGGTGATACGGAAAAAAGGGGCATTTTTTGAGTTTCCAAATGTACATAAAAGTGTCACCTGAATCAATTCTTTGTCTTGCTTTGTCTGAAGTCATAATACCCACTCTCGTGCAGGGTAACATGTTGGTGGCTTCATTACACAAAAGCAAAGTGACATAATTCAATCAATTCATGCTTGTTGTATCTAGTTATGATCAAGAATTGTAAAAGAAAAAAACGCTAAACCATCAAAGGATCCTCTAAATTGCTATCTATTAGACGTCCGACCCTCATGTTTGCTCATAGCCTTGCCCCTCCAGCTCTCCATGCGCCTCTAACCCTTCCCGCTCCTGCAGCAGCGGCACCGAAATTATGCAACCTTTCCCCAATAAGGTAGGCCTCATCGCGGATGCGAGCGGTCCAGCCGTTAAACACCTTTACCAAGCCAATGGTATTCTTGATCAGCAGTGCGAATAATGCAACAGCTGGGTAGGAATGTCGATAAATAATTGCAAGTCGTGCAGCCTCCACCAATTCATTTTCTCCAGGCTGGGCACCCTGAATCAGATTGTACTTGATAAAAGTACTAGCAATCGCTGGAGGTCCAAAAATGGCAGCCCCGGCAATCGCCAAGCCAGGTAGGACAAAAGCTCGGGTCAAGACACTAGCATCGGGGTGCATCCAGCCGCCTCGTGTTACCGTCCTGACGGCATTGGCAAGGCGACTCTCTGGGAACATGGCTAGGATCATTCGAGCTCCGAGCTTCAAATAAAGCAGACCAAGCGTCCAGGCTTGGATGACACGGACGGTATGACGACTGGCTTCAGAGGCGCCCTCTCTGGATGCCTGAACAGATGCCGCAGTGGGAGGATGCATGTAGGTGTGCAGAGGGAGCACAAGGTACAGCTCCATAAGCCCTGAGACCAGCAGCGGGAAAACGATATAAAGGAAAAAGTAGGTATAGACCAGCTTAACTCCCTGTAGCATAACCGTAGCGGTTCGACGCTCAAGATCACCGGCAGTGAGCGACGCACGGACAGCGGAGAGCCCGTCTTTGATCTTGGTAGACACACTGCGAAGATGAAAGACCAAATAGGCCGCAGTCCCAAGCAGATAAACGCCAATGCTGAATGCGTAAATGTCGTTTGTTCGGATATGTTGTGGGATCAGCATCTTGAACATTCGTCGACCAAACACTAACGGGATGATGGTGAAGCCGACGCCTGTGACTGCCGCAAATATCCAAATGAACAAGATGAAGAGGAAGATTCTCGCTCGGAAGTGGGGTGGGATATAGACCATCTGGTATTGGTTGCTGGCGTAAAGGTCAGAGTCATCCTGGCCGTCGTTCCTTCGGCCATGTTCATCCACTTCGAGGAAAACCTTTCTGCCCTTAGGGATTTTAACACGATCGGAAGCGGGTGCCCGGACGAAATGTCCACTCTCAACAAGCTGGTTTGCCTCTTTGAGGTGGTTCTTGTGACGAGTGAGTGAGCGAATCTCGCTGTTATTGAGAGGTGTCTTGGGCTTAGCATCACCCCCATCAAAGAAGTCGGTCCAGGTCTTGGGTACAACGTGATACCTATCACTCAGCTCCAAGAAAAAAGTCTTGTACCAGGGCAAATTTTGCTTTCTGCGAGCATTTCCAAGCTGGAGGCTTCCTTCTTCGTCAATCTTTCTTTCGCCGAATAGGAAATAAGTGAGTCGCAAGCCTCTTGCGCAAGTTCTGAACCACCAGGTATACATAGCATGGAGTCCATCACCGGGTTTGAAGAAGTTAACAGCAAGCGGCATGAGGAAGTTGTAGAACAGAAGGTCCACAGGAAACTCAAGCACTGGTTCATTAGATGAGTAGTGGACCGGAAGAACTCCAGGAACCGCGTACGAGAGACCCCATACGACGCCTCCCAGACAAACGATGACCAGAGCACCATAGACGAACGCTGAGAAGAGAATCTTCCTCAATTGAGTGGTCAGGTTCCTCTCTAACACATCACGCACTGGATGGAACTCGGGATCATCAGGGTCACGAATAAAGTCTGTGATTTATGTTAGTATTGCAGTCTTAAAGGAGGGTGTTGGGAAAGTCTCACAGAGAACGCCTTGGCGCATTATCTTCCGACACATGGACACGAAGAGTGCGAAATGGAACATGTATCCAGTGCCAACGAACCAGTGAACAAAAACCGAAGTGAGGGGATAGTTGTAGGTGAAAAGGAGTCGGGACTTGAAGGTCGTGTTTTCAAACAGG
This sequence comes from Fusarium camptoceras, assembly GCA_004367475.1. NCBI lineage: Eukaryota > Fungi > Ascomycota > Sordariomycetes > Hypocreales > Nectriaceae > Fusarium > Fusarium camptoceras. The sequence goes on along the minus strand of QGED01000043.1, from coordinate 134,947 downwards.
GGAAGCAGGGCACCATCCAGGAGGAGTCCACAGTAGAGTGGGAAAACAAGCATCTCAATGCTGATGATCATAATGACTTTCATGATGCCACTCGCTTGGTGCAGAGTATCGATGATACCAGCTTCCCAAGCTTGCAGAATATGCCCTCGAGAGAATGGACTTCCACGCTTGAGGTACAGCGCGCCCATAAAGAACAGTGTCGCATAGCCTGCTGTGATGGCCCAGAATCGGTCCAGGCCAGACCAATGGGCCAGCTCAGGGTTAACAGTAAGGGGTCCGTCGGACTCGCCAAGATTGATGACCCATGAGTTAGGTTTGAGGAGCGCAGACGAAAGAGCGACCACCTTGGACCAGGCGGCGTTGGCTGCCAAAGTTGTGTTTTCGATGGACAAGTCGCTGCTCAGGAATCTACCGCTAAGTATGAAGCCTAAGGTTTTGCTGATGATGGTGAAGACTGTGCCGATGTGGCCCTTGACGGAAAGAAGTGCACTATGGCTGATAGCAGAAAAGTTCTGCATCTCTGCAGCAGACATGGGGATATCCATAAAAGTGTAATCAAGAACTCGTGAACCGGCGGTAGTCCAGAGAGCCCATGAGGCCTTTCTCGCCAACAAAACTTGAGCGCCAATAAAACCTCCAATGATGCCCGTAAACATATCGACAAGGTTGATGACAACCCACAGACCGAATCCGATAGCCATGACAGCTGCATCTTGCAAAAGTTTTGAAAACTCGAAGATCAAACGAACAAGGCGCATGGGATTGGCAAGAATCCACACACTGACACGTCCGAAATTGTAAGGAACAAAAATGCAAGCAAAGATTGTCACAGAGACAAGAACCGCGCAGAAAATGGCGTTTTGGAAAAGCCCGGCGATAGGGCCACGCATGCCAATGAGCTCCATGACACCCTCGAAGTCTTCCAGGTCTTCCATGGCTTCTTGGTCAAGACCAACATCGGGGGGATCGGCCACATTCTCAGGTTCTTCGGGATTCTCAGCTACACCAGGCTCGGGAGGTGGGACTTCTGGATGAAGGTCTTCAAGCTCGGTTTCCCAGCCATCTGTGTCGTCAAGCTGGGCAGCGAACTCGCCGGCCTCAACTGCCAGTGCGCGCTGTCTGTTTTGTTCCACATCGTCTAAGTCGCCCCACATGAAATCGGTCACCCTATTGACCAAACCAGCAGGTCGCTCTTCTTCGACTACTGGGTCAGTGTCGACTAGTTGGGGCCTTGGCAATTCCGAGTGAAGTGATTCAGATGACTCAGTTCGGCCCAATGAACGAAGGAGATTGTCATCATGTTCCCTCTGACTAGATGAGGCAGTAGGTCCGGTTGAAGGACCAGCATCGTCTCGGATCATTCTCTCAACCTGTGCGGGTGAGAACGGTGATCGGGATTTACGGTTGCCATCAGATGGCAGTTCATCTTGGGTATCGAGAGGAAGACCAGCAAATGACCAGCTGTTGTTCGCCAAAGGGTTTACGGAGTCTTGCAGCTGAGGGCCATCAGAAATAGCACGAGGCCGGGAAGCACTTGGCAGCGTTCCAGAGTCAAAAGGAGTCGTAATAAACTCGACGTCGGAGGAAAATGGCGCAGACTCCTTTTCCTTGCCTTTGCTGGAGGAAGATTCGCCAGGTGCATCCATTGGTGTGGGAAATTCGTCTGAACCGGGCGTGAAAGCCTTTCTAGAGGAGCTGGCAGCAGTAGAGCCAGAGCTCCCTATGCGCCCCTGAGTAGAATCTTCGCCAGGCTGTACATTGGCATCCCGCTCGCCAAAAGCCCGCCGGGTGATGTCAACCCAGTAGGCCAGTTTTACTTCAAGTCCTTCTTCATGAATTATCTCCAGAATCCTCTCATGATCGCCGTCAGCCTCGCGGTAGATACGCAAGTAATCGTACACACTGGCACGCTCCTCGGAAGGATTGATGTCCGTTGGTAGATTGGCCTCAGCACCACTTGACCCGGAAGGCACAACTTCGGAAAGACCCTCGGGAAGCACGAGCGCAGAGTTTGTTGACCTGCGTCGACGTGTTTCGGTTTGGACTTCAACAGCGAAATCGACATCATTGGCGATGGGTTCTCCGGTATCAAGCGTCTCGTCGTCCGACTCATCTGGACCTGGCAAATCCTCCACATCCTCAGGTCGAACAAGCATTGGTTCTTGTTGTGCCAAAGGGTTTTCAGGGGCTGCAAACGCTGCACGCATATTCATCTCTGGTTGCTGTTGAACGACATAGTCCCTAACCAAGATAACGAGGATGAAGCAGACGATGACCAAGACGGTGATAATTTGACCCTCCAGGACTGAAATTACTGCTCGGTTGATTGTTGGATTGCGGGTAAGATTGTTTAGGAAAGCCACTTCACCCAGCAAGGTTGGTGGGATAGATCCAGATCCAGATCCATTCGTGTTGGCAGCCTCCAAAGATGCATCAGGTCGGTCGGACTTGCTTGACATGCCCCAGCTTCCCAGGAAAACTCGCACAAGAAAATCGCTAATGTTCTGGTCCGATAAGCCATCGAACAAGGCCTTGGCAGCAGCTGATGTGGTCGTGGGCGCAAATAAAGGGCTTGAAGGGCATGTATCGGCATCCAAGCTTGACGAGGAAAGATGGACTCCAGAGCTGGACGCCAAGGTACCATTGGTATCATACGCTGTGGGGGAGTTGCCAAAGCCTTCGTCACTAATCCAGAACATGAAGGACCACACTGTTCTCATAAAGTAGGGCAACCAACAAAGCCACACACTGATGGCCATAGCCCCACGAAGCCAAACAAGAACATTTTGTAAAAGATACCTTGTCATATGACCAATAAAGATATGCACTGGAAGAGACTGGGGCATGTCGGGAGCGTATAGCTTGGTGAACCGGAAAGACGTCTTACAAAGCTCACAGTATTTCTTTTGCGAATGTGATAGCCATTCCATCAAACAATCTTGGTGAACATATTTGATACTGCCACTGCACTTGCACGGGTAGAACAAAGGCTCCTCCGGTGTTCCTTCGCCTCGACATATTCGACAAATTCCAGGGGCGGCGTCTGAAGGCTGCGGGAAGTCGTCGGATCGAGTCGAAGTTCGGGTATGGCCCTTGGGCTTTGGACTCGTAGTCAGGTCTTCCATGACGAAAAAGCAACTCGGCGAAAGCGAATCGGGGGATATCGATCGCGCCCACGAGGGGCTTATTATAAGGGGGTGGCCGACAGGAGCATGCGCCGGCTACTAGGATTGTATCGAGGGGTCTGAATGGAGACGAAGAGAGACTCCAGAACGGGGGAAATGCACCGATAAGCGATGCAGGTAGCAACTGTTGAATCCGGATTTTCAATCGTCCTGGAAATCGACGGGCGCACTTCGCATGTGAATCTCGCGTCCTTTTGCACGTTGACAGTTGCGAACGGTCGCAAGTGTTCAAGTCGTAGAGTAGAGTAACCAAACTGTTGAGAGACGTGGTTGTTAATAATTGCCCGTGCTGTTCAGAGGAGCCACTAAACCGCCACCCCACACAGAACCTTGACCCAACCTGAAGGTGCCAGGCCTATTGAATGCGGGTCGGGTCAGTAATATTCCGATGATTACAGGAAGCGCAGGAACTCACGTGTCTGCGATGCTGGCTGATGTCATCAGCTTCTGGAGGGCAAGAAGAGAATGTTTTCTTAGAGTACCTATCTAGTCGTTGTTTATTATTTGGTACCTAGATACTCCTGTCTAAGTTTAAATAATTTAAGGCTTGCCATAGATATTTTGGTGTCGTGTCGGTCTCATGTCAAGATCGAGCTTTCCTGTGTATCTCACACGCGTATTCACATCGACTACGCCATGGGTATCTCTTACCATTAGCCATCATCATTAAAAGGTCGTAGGTGATATCATGTATTTATATATATCGGAGTGTTAATTCACTATTGACAAAATGCTTCGTGTTCATAATACGACATCAGACAGCAGAATTATACGTTCTTCAAGTATCATTTAGGGTAACTTTGTTCCAATATTTCCGTCATGACCGAGAGCAGGACAGTTCGTGGCACAATCACATGGGAATAATTTAACTTAACCTATCGGCTACAGCCTACACCCTTTTCCCATGGACTCCAGAGTTTGTCACTGCAGCTGATCTGAGCCTCTCTGAAAGCTGTCAAAACTCAACCAGAAAGCTTACCATAGGCCTAGCCTCTCTTGTTTCTTGCTCTTGGCAAAAGCTAGTCACTGATAATGAACCATTGTTGACACCCGTCAATCTCCCTGACGTATTATGTTTGACCTCGACCTCGATGGGCCAATCACCGCGAATCCTCTTGTCTGTGGCATCAAAGAGGGCCCGGGGTAAAGCAAGCTTGGACGGTTGCCAATGACGTCGCAGCCATGCAACTGTTTCGAAGGCGCAGTACTGAATGCAAACTGCTGGGTATAGCTTATCTGCTGTCTGCTGTCGACAGGAGCTGGTGGAGAAATAGGGACATGGCGTACTGAAAGGATGGATGGATGACACCACTTTACAGAAGTGATGTGCGTACTAACGTTAGATACCTACCATCCTAGGATTCCAGACCAAGGCAAGGCAGCTGTAAACGACGTCAATCAGTGACTTCAGTCCTTTTCTCCTCTATTTCCGATTTTCCTTTCCTCTTGTAAACCATCAAAAGCCAAGAGCTTCGCAGTGATTTCATCTCTATTATCTGTATCTTCGGTCGCTTTAATTGCCGTCTCGCTTCTGTCTCGAGCGTGTCGCAGGAAGACCTACCTAGCCAAGCCTAGCCGCACCCTAGGTTCCCTTTCGCTTGCTTCCATCGCTACCTACATTTTAGCACAAAGGACGACCCCTGCTGCGTGTACTATAGCGCACCGTTGCAGGTAAGCCAAGCCAGCATTGAAGCCGACGGGAAGCTTCTAAAACTTCCCCAGGCCGAAATTTCTCTGCAACCCTGGACTCGACTGACCTGACTCTTCTTTGTCTAGGCCATCTGTTCATTTCAGAGAACACTTTTGTTCCACGGTGCATCTTCCCGTGTAGCTTGTCGCCGAAGGCTCTTGCTACCGTTCGCTTGCCTCATCGGCTATCATTCTTCAACCTCTTCCATCATCGACCTTCCTGACCGCAGTGCGCGTCTAGCTATCTCGTTATCATGGCCGAGTCCGGCGGCTCGATCATGAACGGCAACGGCCACATGAACGGCAAGACAAATGGAAAGCCTATCGCTGGCCGCAGAAGACCAATTAAGCAGAGAAGAAGTATTTTGGCGTGGACTTTCAATGTCGTAGCTAGGTAGGTTCCCCACGCGCGTCATTGCGCTGTATCTTATTGCTAGCTGGCTGCTTTTTTCACGATCCTTGCAGCTATCAGCGCATCAAGACACCATTGCTTTTCTACATTCACCTGGGCTGATCATTGTTTTAGACTCGCGACATGGGCCGCTATCCTCACTGTCCTCTTCCGATGCCCCTCATCACTTGAGGAGTGCGACGAGACCTCTCCCTCAATCTGCAAACCATACTTCCAGCTTAAGAACACCGTGCAACCTCAGGTGCAACCGTACTACGACCATTACGCAGCACCCTACGTCGAGATCGCCCGTCCTTACTACGAAACCGTTGAGAACAAGGTCTGGCAGCCCACTCGTGCGTACGCTGTTCAGTATGGAGCTCCTTGGGCCGAGAAGGCGCGAGAGCACACTCTGGCTCAATGGGAGAAGAACGGACAACCCCAGCTCGTCAAGTACCAGGCTCTTGCACGTACTCATTATGACCAGTCTGTTGGCCCCTACGTCAACCAAGCTGGCGAGAAGCTAGGCCCATACTACGAAATCGCTCGTACCAACGGCTTGCAAGTCTACTACGAATATCTTCAGCCGGGTTATGCCTACGTTCATCCTTATGCTGTTCGAGGTTACGACGCGGCCTCTGATTTCACCAAGACCACTGCGCTTCCTACCGCTTATTGGACCTACAGCAAGACCTACTCTTTCCTTGACAGCAATGTCTGGCCTCACATCCGTTCTGTTTATGCCCAGAGCGTTGAGCCCCAACTGGTTCGCATTGGTGAGCGCTTAGGACGTTACAAGAACAAGTCCAAGTCTATCCAGGAGAACTATTCTGCCAGCTATGTAACTGGAACAACCGCTTCTTCCTTTCAGAAGCCTGCCCCTCAGAGCACCACATCAGTTGCGTCTGTCGAGTCCGCTAAGTCCTCTACATCTTCCTCTCAGGCCCCTAAGGCGACGGAGAGCGCCAAGCCTGTAGTTGAGTCGGGTTCTCAGGAGTACATCAACCCTGTGCAGGCTCCTCCTGCTGGCGAGAATGAGAGCGAGACTCGCCGAAAGGCCCGGGAGATGGTGGCTCAAGACCTGGAGACCTGGCAGACCAAGTTCGCTACACAAGCCGATGAGGGTGCCACTGATCTGGAAGACCGTGTAGGTGAAATTGCCAAGCGTGTGATCGAGGAAAAGGTCAACACGAAGGGCAAGAAGCTCTTTGATGACCTTGAATCCACAATTGATCAGGAGCTCAAGAGTCTGCGAAGCAAGATCTCAGCCCTCGCTGGATCTCAGGGAGACAATGTGGACGAGGAGATCGTTTCCGCTGTGCGAACCTCTGGTAAGACCATTAAGCAGAAGGCTCAAGCTATTCGGCAATGGCGCCAATCGTATGACAAGGAGCTCCAAGAAACAGTTGTCACAGTTGCCGACGTTCACTTCCAAGTTCTGGACGAGACTAGAAACCTCGCCCTGCAACAGATTGGCATGAGATGGGCGTGGACTGACGGAATTACCTACAAGGACTGGGCCAAGTACCATGAGCTCAAGGCTACTTTGAACGAGTGGACTGAGCAGCTCAAGCAATTGATTGTCACACATCCTGCACTTCTCGAGGCTCAGGATGCTGCTGCGCGAGTCGAAGACGAGGGAATGGAAATTGCCTCTGTCGCCGCCAAGGAGCTGGCTCGTCTTAAAGAGGTTGCCCGCTGGAAGGTCACCGCCGGAGACGCATCCGACAACTTTGATAGCGACGCCATGAAGCTTGCCGCCGAGCAGGCTATTGCAGCGAAGGAAGCTGACGAGCAGACCCCAGCACAGAAAGATGATGCAGCCTCCAGCCTTTCGGAAGTTGTCGAAGAAGCTACGTCAGAAGCAGAAGAGGTTGCCGAGGAAAGCTGGGAAGACTTTTGGGGTTCATTGAACTATGAGCCCCCTGTTGAGGAAGCCACCGAAGCTGCCGAAGACGCTGTCTCAAGCGCCTCGTCTATTATCGACGAACCTAACGTAATCGAGAAGGCCACCTCAGCCGTATCAGACAGCGCCGAATCCGTCGCCAGTGACGCCTCCAGCCTTATTAATAAGGGCGAGAAGAGCGCCAGCAGTATCGCCAAAGAAGCCTCCGAGTCTATTGAATCCCTATCTTCGACAGCGTCTGAGTCCGCCACCACTGTCAGCGAGGAAGCGTCGAGCGAGCTCTCGCAAGTAGTTGAGTCAGCCACCAAAGTCCCAGAGTCAGAAGACAGCAGTATGTCGACCCCCCTTGCCTCGGAAGCATCAGAAGTGCTTATCGGTGACCCCTTTTCGATAGTCAGCAATGGTAGTGAAGAGCCCCTTGTGCCTGGTGGTAAGGAGCCACTCGTCGAGATTGAGGAAGACCCTGTGATTCATCGCGACGAGACTCCTCTTTCTGACCAACACGAGAAAGTCAAGCCTGCCTTCCTCGGCGCCGCAGCCCAAGAGGTTCCCCACCGACAGATTGTCCTCGACGATTACGTGGATACCGATGCGATCGCCAGCGCCACCGATGCCGCCCAGTCTGTGTACTCGAACGCCGTTTCTCGTGCTTCTGAGCAATATTCGAGCGCCCTCTCCGTCGTCTCCGCCCAGATTTACGGAACCCCCAAGCCAGTCCATGAACAGCTTTTGTCCTCTGTCTCAAACTCTTACGACAAGGCAGTCTCGGCTGCTGGTGATCAGCTGGACAAGGCCAAGTCGGCCGCTACAACCGCCGCTTCACAGATGCCTGCTACCACCACTGTCCCCGACTGGCTCAATTGGGAGCGCATCGAGTCCATTGCGTCTCAGCGACTGAACGAAGGCCGACTTTGGGCCGAGATTCAGTACCAGAGTGCTCTCATCGCTGCAGGATACGCCACACCCACTCCTTCCTCTGCCCCTGAGAAGTACTACGAACAAGCCAAGATCAACTACTACGCTGGTCTTGGCGTCGCCCAAGACCGTTACTCTAAATTCCTGGCCGGTGCCTCATCTGCTCTCTCATCTTTAACTGCAACCCCCACCCCCACCGACCTTGCTGGATCTGCCTCTTCTGCTGCCTCTGTGGCTCGTGAGTCCGCTGCTTCAGCTGCTCAAGCGGCTGCCGATGCTGCCGGATCCGCCTACTCTGCTGCTGATGACACTGTCAAGTCGGTCGTCAAGGCTGTGGATGACACCGTCTCTTCTGTTGTCGACGCAGCCAACGAGCAAATTTCTAGCGCTGGTCTTCTCATTGGCGAATCCTGGAACAGCGTCGTTGACCAGATCAGTGGCCAGGTTTATGGTGAGCCTACACAGATCGCCTGGTACGAGCATGTTTGGGGTGACGCTGGCTCCGTCGCTTCCAAGGCTACCGGCGTTGCTGCTGACAAGGCATCCGTTGCCTCTGAAGCCGCTGCTGCCTCCGCTATCACCGCCTCTGCCGAGGCCATGAAGCAGTACGAAGCTATGAGTGGACTTGTTTCCGAGCTCATCAGTGGCAAGGAGCCTGCTTTCACTGACAGCGTCATGAACCGATTCAAGGCAGCTTATGCTACCGCTGCTGCCAACGCTGAGAGCCTCAGAAGCCAGGCCAATGAAGCTGCCGCTTCTGCTGCCGACAAGGTTGGCAGCGCTGCCAGCGGCGCTACTGAAGCCGCCAAGGAGAAGTTCCAGCGCAAGGATGAGCTGTAAACAAAACAACTCGACCAGGAGGACTATTCTTTTGGGCGATACCCTGTATGAACTGACGATCGTTTAATGCCATGGATGACGTGGAGGAAAACTACAAGAATGGACCGAAGAGAAGGTGTGCAAAAGGTGCAGGACACGAACAAAACCAGTATAAGAAAGGATGGTGTTGCGTTTGAAGGGTTGGATTTCATTTGTTATTGATGCCCGGCTGTTATGTATTTTTATGATTGATAGCCCTAATTGACATGCATTCAAAGCGATAAATGATCTGGAAACGATGAGACGTCTTGTATTGAGTGAATATGCTTTGATGAGACTGGCCTAGTACGCAACATATAGAGTCATTGGTGAGTATAGCTTGTGTTTATTGAATATATCGTAGTAAGCCCAATGTGCGAGCTCATGGCCAAGGTATTAATTCACCACCCAAGCAATTGTAAAGCAAGATTGCCGCCCACGCCCAAAATGTCCTGTATCAAACCCAGACCCAGACCCAATTCCAAGCCCATCATCATAACCCATCGCCTATAGTGCCCGATTTTCCCATCCCAGCATGCATTCGTAACGCTCATTATTCATCTTAAAGCCAACCTTCAAAGCATCCATCAATATCCATTTCGTCTTCCAAATGACCCATTTCAAGAGGTGCCTCAACGGCCTGTACCTTCTCCCATTCAATGTTATCCTCCACCCCAGCGAAAGAAAGCTCCTCGGCGGTCTGCGCGATGACTTTGTTGAAGTAGACGACTGTGGCTTCGTCGTTTAAGCAGGAGAGAGTGGCTTCGTACTTGCGGAGTTCTTCTTCGTTTAGAGAAAGTTCGGGGAGGATGAAGTCATCCTCGTCTAGTTCTAGTTTGTCTTCGAGGATAAAGGTGTCGGGTTCGACAGGGGCTACGCCAAAGAGGATCTGATCAATCCTGCGATCAATTTCCTTCTCATCTAGGTCCTCCGGCTCAGGTTCAGGAGTTGTAGGAGCTGAGGACATGGCTTCGACGAAGGAGATGAGAGAGCTTTGGTCATCGGCGTCATCGTATTGTTTTCGTATATCTTGAAGAACCGGACCCTCAAAAAGGCTCAAGGGGTAACTTTGGTCGTCAGCATCGGAGCCGGAAGCTACAGTTGCAGCATCGTTTAAGCCTTCTTGCGACCCATGAGGCATGTAGCAAGGCTCAGTGAGCTCGCCATAAGGCCATGGCTTCTCTTCGATCAGATGCTCAGCAATGTCGTTCGGAATCCAGCAATGTCTGTTGTAACAGTGTGCAAAGCAGCACCTCTCAAGCGTCCAAATTGTCTGGTCAAGATCAACAGGATGACCACAGATAGGGTAGACGTATCGAACCGGTTGACACATAGTGATCTGCGATATTGTCAACTTCAACTCTTCTCCAAAATCAAGCAAACTCACCGTTATCAATTCCCGAAAAAGGTACCTCGAGAAAGAAGGACGGACGGATAGAGAAGTGTCTATATAGCTTCAAATTTGAACTTCCTTCCCGAATCATTGCTGTTAGGTGCGATGCATCGTTGTTTGCAGTTAGCACAGCATCACCAAAGGGAAGGGTCAGGGCAATTGAGCGCGGGAAGCAGGCGGGAGGATGCATCGTCAGTAAATCATTTCGGGGAGATGCACGGATCTGTGCAAACGGGCATTTATTCATGAATTAGTCGGTATGGGTTTTACAATAACTAGGCAGAAGAGTAGTGGGCGGCTTATGTTAACACAGAGGAACAATAGGGAACGATCTGTTAACAATGGTCTCTACATTTACCATTCATTGATAGAAGCAGAATAATTCGAAGAGTTTTTGCAGTGCTATCCATTCCGAAGCAATGAGTAGTCATGATCTATATCAAGAAGCAGTGTCGCTATGGCGTCCCATTAGGAAGTATTTACATCACAAGGTTGCCATTAAAAGCTCATCGACGAAGGAAGTTGTGGTCACCTAGGTGGATTAAAGAAAAACCGAGACTTGGTTAAGGGTATCATAAATATTAGGATAGTCTACTCAAGGCTTTAGTGCCTAAGTATATCCGAGTCATTTTGTTAAGAGGCTTCTGTGTTCTGGTTATTTTATGGACCGCCTGTCACCTTCGTTGGGTAGTGGTCGATAGATGACTATAGCAATATAGAGACCATCCACGAGAAGAATATCAAGCTCAGCTCTCCGCTTGTGAACACAGCTTGTAGGTTAGTTAACACGGCAAACTTGGACCGTCAGTATTTTCACAACCCCCTACATGGTATCACACAAGATCAAAGTACCAGGTTTGCACATATACATGTTCTTATTTATTTTTTAGAATCTGCTGTGCTAACTAGGTAGCATATACAGCTACGTCATCCATCTGCTAAAACATTTATTGGGCCATTCTTGTTGAAGGAATCCCCAGTATAACCGCCTCAAATAAATAATAACTCCAAGGAATTTTGTGCCTGCTTGAGCAAAGACTTGTTTGATCCCTTCCAACTCCTTTGAATGCAATAACATAAAAGCGACTTTTAGTCGCATATAAAATACTCCCGCTACCGTTTGAAAGCAAGAGTCAAAGGCGGGTAAATCCAGAAGATAAACATGAGTAAAGACACAAAATGTGGTCCCCCATATATCAACGCTATTTGGTATCTTTGTACGTCGTAAATATTTCGAAAAGAAGTTCATTGTTGCCACAGACAAGTCGTCCATAGCTATGTTTATGAAGGTGTACCGCGCTCTTCAACACGTTCGCCTTCGAAGCTGTAAATGCGAACTTCGCCATCTTCACTGCCACTTGCCATACGGCTATCGCTGAGACCAACACAGGTAACAGGGCCAGCATGGCCAGTGAAGCTGCGCTCACACTTGCCAGAGCGAGGCTCCCAGATCTTGGTCATGGAGTCATTAGCGCCAGTGACAACACGGAGAGTGTCGCCGACCAGTCCCCAAATGCCCTCGACGTGACCAAACATACTGCGGATGCACTTGCCACTAACGGTGTCCCACAGGCGAACAGTGTTGTCCAATCCACCAGTGAGCATATAGCGCGGGGGAAGAGGCCGATTGGGGTCGGAGGTGAACCCCGAACCAAATGACGCGCGCTCATCCACAGTTTGCTCGGAAGCCGCTGCAGGAGGAGTGTTGCTGCGGCCGCTCGACACCGAAGCCGTGTCTGTATTGTCCAAGCCGGGCACCTCATCAGGCTCAAAGTCCGCGGGCATGAGTAGAACCTGCTGGACTTGGCCAACATGGCCAAGGAATGTCTTGATGCATTGCCTAGTCTCGATGTCCCAAAGTTTGACCGAGAGATCGTCAGATGCAGAAAATACAACACGAGAAGGCGAGTCGATGCGCACATGGTTGACCCAGTCAGTGTGACCTCGAAGACAGAATGTCTCTTTGGTCTTAAAGCTGGACACCTTGATTGTCTTATCGATGGAGCCCGATGCCAGAGTACAACCATCGTAGTGGACTGACAACACGCCCTCGTTATGGCACTGAAGTGTATTCAAGCATTCTCCGGTCTGCCAATTCCAGATCTTGATGGTCTTGTCGAAACTTCCGCTAATTAACTTGGAATCGTCGAACTGCAGAGTGCGCACTGCCGACGAATGACCTCGTAGCGTGCGAATCACCTCTCCGGTTTCAATATTCCAGATCTTGATGGTCGTATCATAAGAACCGGTCGCAAGAATGTTGTCGTCGAATTGAAGGCAAGTGACGCCATTGTCGTGACCTTTAAATGTCTTGATAGAGCAACGGCCGGTCTTCCAGTTGTATCCCACCTTGAAGCGATCTCGGTAAACATCTTTCCATGGTCGAAACTTGCGCTCTTGCTCAAGCTGTTGTCGCGATTTGGTTCCAACAATCGCCCGAGAGCGCTTGGTAGCTCGATCGTCATGTTCATTTTCGTCGTCATCGGCCTGGCGTTTTCGTGAATCGCTGCATTGTGTCTCAGCCTCGTCGTCGATCTCTACCACATCGGCGGCATTCGGTTGTCGGTGAACTTGTTGGTGACGGCTCCACGCCATGAGTTTTTTCCTTTCGAGCAGGGGCAGACCCCAACCGCACTTTGTGCATTTGCGGTCGATATGTTGCTCGCACATGCGATGCCAAACAACGTCGTCGTCGGCAAGGTTTCGCCATCTACGGCTGACCTGAGCGGCTTTGCAAAGGGAGACTGTATCGAGGTAGGATAGGATTTTGTAGGAGAGTTCGGTAGGGAGTGCGGCAAGGAAATCGATCTTAAGCTGCTCCTGAACCTCGCGCGATACAGTAGAGAGTTGAGGAAAGCAGCATTGTGTAATAATGCCCTGCAACATCAGGTCACGATGTTTTGATGGGGCAGCTGAGAATAGAGACCAAACATGGGTGATGGCCTCCTGATCGGCAGAAGATAGACTGTTCAGTTCCTAGTGACAAAATATTAGCATCGAGCTGTCTCCGCGATCGGCAAAGCGACCAAGCTGAGCTTGAGGGGAAGCACTCACACTTTGGATGAAGCCCATCTTGGACTCGTCGGCAGCACGCCGGCATTTTGAGTCAGGCCGATGGCGATAACAGAACTTGCTATTGGGGTCCTTTTTAGGAATTGTGGTGAGGGTGTTGGGACTGGGAGATAGAGGCATTGCAGCTTTGGCTTTGCCGAAGGGTGCATAAAGACCAGGAATGTGTTCCTTGAGGAACGGACTGACGGTCTTACCGACCAGTTCGGAAGGCATCTTAACGAGTCTTGGGTTTATTTCTTGTTCGGATCGATGTCGGTCGCAGTTGTTTTTGGAAGGTTGTTGCTGTGAGTCGTCCTCGAGCTGTTCGGTGTCGAAGTCGGTGTCGGCGTTGGTGTCGATACTGGTGGCTTTTAAAGAGCCACCGTTGGTAGCAGAGGGAGATAACGAGGTCGTTTCGGGTCCCGCAGTCGATACAATAGCATGGCTTTGTATTGGAATTGTTGTCGACTCAGAGACAGTATAAGTGGAAGTAGACATTGGATTTAGAGATAGAGTTGAAGTTTCGGGGGATGCGTCAGAGTCGGAAGGCCGAAGACCGTTGACGAGCGAAGTGCTGTCCATTGCGCAGAAATAGGTACGGGGTAGTACCAGGGGTAAGTATGAGAGTTGCGCGATGATAAGGTTAGATTCGCAACTCCCTGGCTGAAATCGCAGTCCAGGGAAGAATGACAGTCGAGTTGTGGTCTGGGGGAGGAACCTAATCTGAGGCAAAGTGACTGGCGGATGGCGTGCTGAGTCTCGAAAGCGCTATGTCCCAGGTCCACTTTGCAAAGACTCAGGCCCCCAGTCGACAAATGTACGACAATAGTTCTTGGCTCCTACAGACGCTAATTGGATTATGGAAGGAGGTCAGATTGTTGATGATTTGTTCTTTTGTCTCCGAGAGGAATTTTAGTTGGCTTATTGTATTTGTTGTAACGAATGAATGCCGAAGTAAACGATTTGTGGTGTGGAAGGTGTAAGTGGGAGAGGATGTGACGTTTGGTGGAGGCAAAGCAATCCAACCCTGATAATACCAGAAGAGAGAAGAAAGAACTTCGGGTCGTCGGGGAGGGACCCTCTCTTTCCGAATGGAAGTAACAAATTTCCCATTTTGTACCACCCCTTCCATGGAAATGGCGGGGGAATGCGAAAGAGGGTCCTTTCCTCAACCTTGGTTCCATCAACGCTACGCTAGGTAGACAGTAAAACAATCAAGGCACAGGTATATCTTATCGGCCTTCTTTCCTATCGTCAATAATCTATCCGTTGTCTTACTTGACTTCTCCTTCAAGTATATCCATTCGTGCGATCGATACTATCGGTAGGTACATTGCAGGCGGTATGCAGCTGATGATCCTCCAGTGCAACCCCTCAAAGCCATCAGCTTCCATCCATGTCCGCACTGATCTGAGCTCTGAGGCGTCGAGCATCGACCTTTCCATCCAATCATCTCACAGCAATCTCTTTCGAATTTGTGCCTCGAATGGCGTTATCAGCGACCGATCGGGCGGATAGCTGAACGCTACTGTACTGTAAACAGTGGATCTACAGTACATTACAGAACGGCAGTCGGTCAGTCCAGTTAATTATTTCCCTTGGCGGCTCTGCTTATAGATCAGAATGGCGAAGTTTGCCACTTTGAAGCTTTCACTATCTGATCTTTTTCAAGGTTTGGATATCGACAACAACTTCATTCTGGGGGTTGCTACACGATATTTAGGGGACTTGACGCTATTCGCGCCGTCATGCACAAGAACGGAGACCAAACGGGGCATGACTGAATTAGACCTGAACCCTTCCTTTCGTCTGTGAGACCCGCGACCCTCACAGAAGGAATCTTTATTCACCAGTAATGAACGGAGCTCATCTTGCACATCCACTTCATGTCTACTTGCAGTATAGCTGTCGGTAGATGAAAGAAAACCTGGCGTTTGAGTACCGCCGTAGCCTTACCCAGTTACATAAAACGACTCCATCGTCAGAAAAATTCAACATCACGTCTCCTCTTTTTTACGTCTTGTTTTTCCCTTAGACTTGTTTTCTTCTTGTTTCTCGCCCCTCTTTTATCGACTCTGTTCCTGATTATCCTGTCAATTGTCTTGGTTACGGTTGACAGATGGCAGGCAAACCAAGACTTGGGGGGTTTGAAGGAGTTTGCGCCACAGACAGCCACGATACTTAATATCTTCAACGATCTGGAGTTTTGAATCCATTTGCTTCAGATACAAGCACCACAATAAAAATCGATTTCATGTTCAAGAATTCGCCTCCCAAATGATGTGATTCTACTCTATTAATTGGATCTTTACTCGGCTCCGGATATATCTTTGTAATCAATACCCTTTCGCCATTCCGACACCCGAATTGAGTCATGCTCCGTATACTGATCCGTATTCTGACATGGACGGCGTATTATCAACCTTGAGAGCCACCTTACAAACAAACACACAACAGCAGAGAATGAGAGTGATTCGGACCTCGGCATATCAAAGCTTTTTTTTTTTTTACTTAGTTTATGATCGCCTGATTAAACAGCCAGGGCCTTGTTTCATAAGCAGTTCGAGACTTGGTTGCTCACTTGACTCACTGAGCACATCATCACAGGTGTTAAACCATAATCTGAACATCGCGTTGCAGCACTGACTCACTGGATGATGATGCGAGCACCCTGCTGGGCGCTGGTTTCAGTCCTTCTGTCTTGAGCTGTTCTATCAGCAATGATACTTGACAACAGCCTAGGCAAGTAGCCAATAATCACCGCGTTCTGGTGCATCGAGATCTGGCTTCGGGTATTTCTTTCCCAGTACTGGACCGGCAATATGGTGTCCCAGACTCGATGGACTGTCTGGTATCTAAATTCTGACGACATTTTGTGTCGGTGTGGTGAGATCCAAGCAAAGCAAATACCGTGCCTCATCGAGACATGTGATTTGGCAGGCTTCGCAGATCGGCAACATGCCGCTGTAATAGATCATGGTCAGGTTTCAAGCAGTAAGATAGTGGATAGTGAGTTGACGTGTTTTCATCTGCATGCTTGAGTTCTGCTGCAACTAGGTTTAGGCAAGACATGTGATGTTGCGACTGATATGGAGGGTTTGCTCACTTGCAGTCTTGCACCGACGATAGCAAACTCAAGCCTGCATGAAGGGAGACAGACGATCCAGGAGGACAAATGGTCAAAGTCAATGCGTGTACGGAGTAGTAGATGCATGAAAGACCATACGTGATGCAGTCAGATTAGTGAAGCTGACCACCATAAGCTCTCCCAGCAATTCGGTCCATGGAACATGCATATCAACTCGACCATCACCCTATATCAAGATGCAGTTGAGCTTGCTGCAACAGCGTACATGAATTGGCTTTTCCGACCGTTGCTCCAACAACAAATTCGGTGAGATGGCCGAGTTGGTTATGGCGCCAGGTTAAGGTTAACCTTAACACCAATTTCCTGGTGGAGCAATCCTCCTGGGTTCGAGTCCCAGTCTCATCAAAGAATTCTCTTTTTGCTTTTTCTCTATCTTGTCCCGATAGCTATTCTTTTTGCCCTCTTCAATCAATGATGAATTAATGGGGTTTGCTTCTAAGGGATCTTGATCTGGAACTTCAGCCGCTCAACTGGTGATGGCTAAAATCGCAGTGAAAGCTGATCAGTGATTCACTGAAAGTTCCTACGTGACACAGGTACAACAGAGACAGGTTGCTGACCTGCACACCAGCTAAAGTCACCCATGGCCAACGTCCGAGGGGGTTAAAATTGCAGTGAAAGCCCAAAGGAGATAGTGTTCACCCCTTTAGCGCCAACAAGGGCTCATTTTAGTAGAATCTTATCTAAGCTAACAGAAGTTTAGAGTATTTCTAGTATATATAATTATATATAATAATATACATTAGTTATCCTTATAGCTTCTTTTTATTATAGACCGTAAGTAGCAAGATATATATCAAGGTTGCAAGGAGATAGTGTAAAGCAGGTACTAAAATGAGCCCTTGTGGGCTCCAAAGAGATCGAGAGAAATTTCGGCTGGTTTTAGACTTGTGTGATACACTCAGACTCACGGGTACAGGCGACAGCTGCACACGGCTAGCCGTTGTAGTTTTCAACTTCATCTTTGACCCAACCTTCGCTCTGCTGCCATGATTTCATCCATGACACAATCGTATCAATAATTCATGACAGGACCATTGTTTATTATCCCTAATTTGCTTCTTTTGTCAATCCCTATCTCTTCTTCCACTAACACCAGCGGCACCTGAAAGCACTGACCCCGATGCAAAGAAGCTAGCAGCACCTCAGCATCATAGATCGTTGATGCGGCTCGCAAACTCCCCAGCCGTTGTCTCATTAACGACATCAAAGATCGAACTCCACCAGACAATAGATCGCGAAACGACCACTTAACGCGTCGAGTTTACATGAAACGCGGATCTTTCGCGGTTGTGATGTTGCCACTTGCATCACATCCTCCCTGCCACATGGTGACTGATCTGGATAGAATGTGATTAAGCTCTGCGGATCGGAGATTGTCCTTGGTCGATGGGTGAGATCAGGGGCACTAGAGATCGGGTTCGGAAGTGCTTGCAGCTGGGCTGAGGTGTTGGTTCTGTGAAGATGATTCATTGAAGTGACTATCAGTCAATGTCGTCATGGATAGATGGAGCTGCGACAGGAACAATGACGGAGTAGGAGAACAGATATTGCAATTGAAAGGACGAACTGAGATGTATAAGATGGGAGCTCTTCTCGAGTGAGAAGAGAAGTTTATCCCCATCACATTTCAGTATCATCACTCAACTACAATTCACCACAACCACCTTTCCAAACCACCCAATAACCACCATCATGTCCAACTTTGAGAACGCCCCTTCTGCCTCCTTCGAGGATGACTCTTACGTCTCTCGCCCTGGTGAGAAGGAACAGCCTATTGCTGTCCAGGCCGACTCCGACCGAGTTGAGGACCCCATCGACGCTGAGCAGGCTGACACTGATGCTCAGCTTGGTATGTCGAAGACTTTTCCGTGTTTAATTGGTCTACCCTAACATGATAACAGAGCGTGATGACAAGGATGCCATCGACAAGAGTAACATCATCGAAGAGCGCACTCGATGTGCTACCCAGCCCAGTGGCACATACCAGGAGCCTGGTGACGAGGAGGGTCTTCCTGCCGACGACGGCACAAGCTCCGTCTAAACGAATTATTGAAGCATGAAAGCGTTATATGAGCGAATCCATATGTACAATAGAAGTTTTGAAATGGAATAAACCTTGATAACCTACCTGTCCCTTCAAATTGTGACAATCTGCCCATGTCTTTCTGTCCTGGTCTCAGCCGAAGGAATTGGACCTGTCCGTTACGCCGGCTAATTGTGACATTTATGACGGCTCTTCATGGTCTGCTGGACTTCTGAATTCAATAATATCGCAGCATCTCACTCATCCCTATGTATTACGTTGATCTCAAGATAGAAGTACTTCCAACAGATCAATTCAGTACAATATGCCATGTGTAGGGCTGAGCATTAATGAAATATATATGTAAACACACCAGATTCTTCCGGTGTGCGATTTATATGTATACTCATCGTACAATGGCTCCAATCGAGGATATAAAGTCAATTCTCGAAGCAATAATCTCTTCCACCAAGGTTTAGTCCCTTCCGTATCCATCTATTACAGTAACAAAGAGTGAAGATTGGCTGGTCTAAGAACACAGTCGCCTGCGACATATTGTACAACTCATGGTGTAAGCTCAGATTGAACAAATAGAACATTTAGAAGCACTGATAGCAGGAAAACTCATACCAACTCAACAACACTGTGAATGATAGTCTCTGAGGATTCCACTTATACGGCAACTTCGATGCAGGGTAGCTCCAATACGAATGACGAGGTCCCCCGCCGGGACCGCAACGGGAAGCCCCACCCACCCGCATCGAAAATCTCCTCCACCAAAAAAAGTGTCCAACGCGACAGCTACCATACACCTTCTCTCTCCCATCCAACATATTACTTTTGTCGCAACAGATGCAAATATGGGGGAAGACAACCAAACTCCTGCCGCGAGTAGCGCAAACGATTCTCGCCCGTCAGGCGACTCCAATGCCGCTTCTCAGAACAATGAAGGCAACCGTCGCAACCCGCGCCACGATCATCGAAAGCCTGGCAAAGGACGTACAGAGAAAGGACGAGGAGAGTGGGGGTAAGTCTTCTTCTCAATTGATGGATTTGATACAGTCGCCAACGGCGCTAACTAGTTATTAGTCGTGAGAAGGGCGACAAGCGCAAGAAGAATGATGAGTTCAAGGAGTTTAAGCGTCGCAAACTGAACAGGAAGGGCGATGACGATACGAGCAACAACCCCTTCTCCAAGGATGAGATTGCTGCGGAGGAACGACGACCCAAGAAAAAGGTTGCTGTCATGATTGGTTATGCGGGAACTGGCTACAAGGGAATGCAAGTCAATGGCAACGAGAAGACCATCGAGGCCGACTTGTTCAAAGCTTTTGTCGCTGCAAGCGCTATCTCCAAGGCCAACGCGGACGACCCCAAGAAGTCAAGTCTTGTTCGATGCGCTCGAACGGATAAGGGTGTGCATGCTGCTGGAAACGTTATTAGTTTGAAGCTCATCATTGAGGACGAGGATATCGTCGACAAGATCAACGCCGAGCTACCAGAACAGATCCGAGTTTGGGGCATCCAGCGAACCAACAACGCCTTCAGCTGTTACCAGACTTGCGACTCAAGATGGTACGAGTACCTTATGCCTAGCTACTGCCTTCTTCCTCCTCACCCTGAGAGCTTCATGGGTCAAAAGTTGGTTGAGCTGGCTAAGGAGCACGGTGTCGAGGATGAGTTGACTGCTAGAATGGCGGATGTCAAGGACTTCTGGACTGAGGTGGAAGAGAAGGAGATCAAGCCCATCCTGGCTCGATTAGACCCTGAGACCAGAGCTGCTGTGTTGGAAAAGGTTCACGTCACAGACGATGAAGAGATGGCTGCACGAAAGGCGGCCGAAAGGGAGACGGACAATGCGACACCGGAAGAGGAGAAGCCTGCCACTGAAGCACCTGCTGGAGAAGCTATGGACCAGACTCCCGACACCGAGGCTCAACAGCCCAGTGTTGTTCTGGAGAGCCACAAGCCTAAGAACCGTGAGCTCGGCCCTGTCGACTTTGCCCTTCGCGATATTAAGGCGGCATACATGGCTGCGAAGCGACGATACCGAGTTAGCACTGAGCGCCTGAACCGCCTTCAGGAGGCTCTCAACATGTACAAGGGCACAAGAAACTTCCACAACTACACTGTTCAGAAGTCCTTCTTCGATGCGTCAGCTAAGCGACACATCAAGTCGTTTGTTGTCAACCCCAAGCCTATCATCATCGGCGACACTGAGTGGCTGTCCCTCAAAGTTCACGGACAGAGCTTCATGATGCATCAGATCCGAAAGATGGTTGGTTTGGCCAGTTTGATCGTCCGCTGCGGTACACCCATGGAGCGTATGAAGGAGAGCTATCAGAACCAGAAGATGGCCATCCCCAAGGCCCCTGGTCTCGGACTGCTACTTGAGCGACCCGTTTTCGAGAATTACAACCGAAAGGCAACCGAGTCACTCGGAAAGGAGGGCATTGACTTTGACAAGTACGAAGATAAGATTCAAGCTTTCAAGGACAAACATATCTACACCCGTATCTTTAGCGTGGAGGAGAAGGATAACACGTAAGTATTGATGTATGGAGTAGTTGGACAAGGCGCTAACAAGATATCGCAGGTTCCACATGTTCTTTAACCAGATCGACCAGTTCAAGACAAATCACTTCTTGTGGCTCACGGCTGGCGGTATGAAGGCTGCCGAGATCGCCAAAGACACCACAGGCGAGAAGGTGCAGCAGGACGTTGATAAGGAGCTCGGTGACGAGGATGAGGAGGACCCTGAGGGCGGTGAGGGTTAAACGTGTAACATTAAAAACCGGATAAAGTCAAGTTCTAGATGTGATCAGTCGCAAACGAAGCATTGTTTCATCACGACTTGTTGTCGGACCTTTCGGAGAAGATATCGACCATTGGAGTAGTTTTGGGTGTGGTTGAACAGCATCAGTTGTACTGCATTAAGGTCTTAGATCCAGGTTAGGTCTGATTAGAAATCATGTAGATCAAACAGAGCCTTAGGATTTCGTGCGACGAGTTACTTCATGACTTTGAACTGTACCGCCACGAAAAGAAGCATGCCGTGTAAGTGATGGGATTTCCACTTCTGGCTCTATCTCAAAGGCCCCACTTATGGCGATGGGTCTGTCTGTAAACTGGAACTTAGTCGAGATTCACGCCTCAGGCAGTCAGATTGCCGACAAAACGCACGGACCATCAAAGTTTGCCCACAGGGTTTGAAAACCCCAATTTAGCGACAAATCCACTTCTGCTGCCAGCTACTCTCAAAAATAATAACGGCCTCGCAACAGCACTCAACTCCGTCGTCGTCAATTCACGTAGTCGAACCAGCCGTCAAAATGAGCGCCCAGGCCCTTAACAAGATCGCTCCCAACAGCCCCTCGAGGCAGAACCCCTCCGAGCTCGAGACCAGCATTGCTCAGGCTCTCTACGACCTCGAGTCCAACACCTCCGATCTCAAGGTCGCCCTCCGACCTCTTCAGATCGTCTCTGCCCGTGAGGTGAGAATACCGTGATATACCATACAAAAAACCTAGGTACTCGTTTCGAGAAATCCTGTTCCCACACAAGAAACTGTCTTGCAATGGCAATGGCGTGGCATTGTCCCGCGTCCACTTTCCTCTCCGCCTCACGACCCGCGGCGCACACTTTTCTACTTTCGCACGTCGAGAAGATTTCCGAAGATGTGACAATTTTCGAGAGATATTGAGACCTGAGAGATGGAGATTGTTGCGCTCACATTACCCATGTCGTTTGAGGCGGGAGGTAGTGCTCAGCCGGAGTATCATTGACTTCTGTGGAACAGGACGGGAAGCGGTCCAAGGTTTCGTCCTGGAGCTCGCATGCTGACTTGGGATCTTGATTAGATCGAGGTTGGCCACGGCAAGAAGGCTATTGTCATCTTTGTCCCCGTCCCTTCCCTGCAGGGCTTCCACCGCGTCCAGCAGCGGTAAGATATTCCCTTTCCTTTCGATCAGAAACGAATACTAATGATATACAGTCTCACCCGTGAGCTCGAGAAGAAGTTCTCTGACCGCCACGTCCTGATCCTCGCTTCTCGCCGCATCTTGCCCCGCCCCAAGCGATCTGCCCGCAGCCGCAACACCCAGAAGCAGAAGCGACCCCGTTCGCGAACCCTCACTGCCGTCCACGACGCCATCCTCGAGGATCTCACCTACCCCGTCGAGATCGTCGGCAAGCGTGTCCGCACCAAGGAGGACGGTTCCAAGCTCCTCAAGGTCATCCTCGACGAGAAGGAGCGTGGTGGTGTTGACTACCGCCTCGACACCTACTCTGAGGTCTACCGCCGTTTGACAGGCCGCAACGTCAACTTCGAGTTCCCTCAGAGCGGTCCCGCTGACTACTAAGTCGGTGCGTTCGAGATGAGATAGAACTTGAAGAAAAATAACCAAATGTCTTCATCAATCAGGGCTGGGAGTGCTTTTTAAACTATTGTTGGTTGGTCAAAAAAGGGGCTTGGCGTCTGTAAAGAAAGTAGCTTGATAAATGGTACAAGCTGCGTATGATTTGACAAGACAACCTAAACACTTCTTCCGTCCATGACTTTGTCCAATTATTGGGTATCTAAATCTATGTGTCTCATGTGCATGTCTACGTAAAGTATTTAATTGTTTCCGATGCGTCCAACTCCCAGTACGCACCAGTAAGCAAGTTCTCGCTTCTCCTGGCCTTCCTTTTCCTTTGCAGATGCTCCGCCGACGACATCTTGCTGGGAGTCAGCTTCCCATTCCATTCTCACAAACATGGGTATCTCCAAAATGTCCTCATCCTCCTTTAGAGGACTCTTGTCCTTGACCTTATCATCCAGCTGTAGCGAGGCAGGTACCACTTCTAAAATGATACTGACCCAGTTACGCCCTCGCTCCCAAATCTTACCAGCCTCAGGCTGTCCGCTGCTCTCTTCACCCTTGCGCTTCTTATCTCGGTCATCACCTCTCAGAGCATCATCCCACACATCCTCCGCATTGGCATCAATCTCAAACTGCGGACACAAGATGGTGACTTTGCTCGAGAATCTGCCTGGCGTGCTGTTTGGTGTGGCAAGTGTAACCTTGATATCGTCGAACAGAGGATTCTTGAAGGTAACAATGTAGTGGTGCGGAGTAAGAGGCTTGAGGGCAGGCTCCTCTTGGATTACGGGACGCAAGGTGGAGTGTACAGGTAGGACTGTAGGGTTGAGGGGTCGGATGGTGATGGTTGGTATGTACGACTTTGCGACCAGTTTGATCTTGAATCGTGTGGAGGTGACCTTGTTCTCCGGCTTGGAGATGATGTGTCTGCACACAGAGCAACGCTTGGAGCGCTTTGTCCGGAGGAGATATGGTATAGGACGTAGACCATCCTGGAATCTCTGGGTCTCTGCCTGTTGAAGGTTTTGCTCAATGGTAGCTGTTGAGTCCAACCCTTCTTGGTGCAGTTTCTTGATCTGGGCAGATTCATCCAGATCAGCTAGCTTGAGACCCTCCTCTGGTGAAAGAGCCTCACGCATGACATCTGAGGGACCGTTGCGCTTGCGAGAATGCCCATGACCAGTGTACATGGCCATGATTCTTGTCAACGCAGCAGGTGAATTAAAGCCCAAACTGTCGTTGAGCGAACCCACCCCACCAGAAGCACTTGAGTCCGCCAACTGCCCTTGGTAGAACGACTTCAGGTTGGCATACTGAAGGTCCGCATCGACCTCGTGGTCGTCCAGCGGAGGTGGAGGTTCATCTGGTCGGGCCTTGCGACGTTCCTTGAGATCCTTGGCCGTGAGCTTCGTACCACCACCGTTGTTGACCTTGGAGAGCTGTGTGAATATACCACTCGGTCGTTCAAAGTCGATACCAATCTCGGTCGATGTCCAGTTACAGTATTGGCAATATAGAGCGTATTCGTCTTTGGGTTGCACTGAGGGATCTGCGCCTGGTTTCGGTTCGTTGGGTATAGCCATGACCTGGACAGGTCCTATACAAATGGGACATTGGTAACAACTTCGAGTGCATCTATTCACATGGTCAGGCCTTTGTCCTCTCAATATTTCCTTTCATGAAATTACCTGTTTCCCTCGCTCCGCAAGTTACTGCTGGGAACCTCAAAGAGGCAGTTGGGACAATAGTACGTAACGATCTCTTCGTTGACGCATCGCGGACATCGGATCTGCTGGCAGTCTTCGCAATAGAGGAGGTACTCTAGCGGATAGAGGCTGTAGTTTGAGCGAGGATCGTGGGGGTCGAAGGTATGCTCTGCGGAAGCGGAGGTTGGTGTTTGGGGGGTTTGTTGATCGGGAGGGGAGTTGTCGGAGCAGGGACACTGGATGTACGTGTACGGTATCACGGGCGGCATTGCAGCGGTGTGATGTTGAGTATCGCCAGCTTGACTTTTTGGGTTGGAGGAAGCTCTTTGTCTTGAAAGTGAAACTGGGGTCTTGGGGTTCGGTGAGCTTAGGTGGGATCATCATTCGGTGAGGGGCCAATCATATTTTGGAGCCATCAACACAGCAAGATGTAGCCTATTGCAGATTCATAGTAAATCCTATATCAAAACCCGTTGTCAACCTCGATCATATTTTGATACTACTGAAATGGCTAAAGGCTTTTGCTTTTTCTAGACTGTAGATGATGATCTGTCAGACATTGTCTTTGAAGCTGGCGATGCATAAGTACAGTACGCTGTCAAGATACTCTAAACGCTATAAACAACGGTCCGATTGAGTTTGCTTCTGCATTACCGCCAATTCATCTGCATCAATGGTTTCTCAAGTCCAGACCAATTGAAACGCCATTGACATTCAGCTGTTTCTCCGACTTTCTTCCACTGAACCCCTACCTTTATACTCTCTATTAATCGACCTAAACTGAGCGCTGACCATCTACGACCCTTATTTTAGCATCTTTCTCTTCACGAGCCATGTCATCTTTGAAGACCCTTATTGTTTCAACTCCATCTATATTAATGCAAATTCTTCACCTCAGTCGAGACCCAAGTGCACGATCCTCTCCGTGAATGGCTTCATCCGAGCACTCGGGTTATACTAACGCTGCAAGGAACTTGTATCCCGTCCCTACCATAAAGAAGCATGAATGGGAGGCTTTTCATGCATCCTTTTTTTCCGACACAGTGGCGTTTTTCCCATACAAAGCAGTCAGCGTCTGTGTTGTTTAGTGAAACACACGACTGAAAAGACACCTTTTTACAGTATCCTCGGCCGCTTTTTAGTGTCCGTCTCAAGTTCAGC
Source organism: Fusarium camptoceras (assembly GCA_004367475.1). Taxonomy (NCBI): domain Eukaryota; kingdom Fungi; phylum Ascomycota; class Sordariomycetes; order Hypocreales; family Nectriaceae; genus Fusarium; species Fusarium camptoceras. The sequence goes on along the minus strand of QGED01000043.1, from coordinate 109,154 downwards.
TCTCAATTAAAACGGGAGCTGGACCAAATATGATCTAGACGTTTTTTTTGTCAAATGGATCTTTGGTCCTGGTTTGGTCGACAAGGTCAACCTTGTTAAGAAGTCAAGTATTTTCCGCCTTGCAAACGTCTGGCATCAACGATGATCCCTCCTCGTAGGGCTGGTCTGTGTAAGAAACTTGACTCTAAATTGAATTCTGCTCTTTTTTTCTCTCGCTTCTCGATTGTGCCGAGACCGAATTGCCCGAGCTCGGGATCCGATCTGTGTATTTCTGCCTTGTATGAATAAAAGTTGGCTTTTTTGTCTCGGCCTTGGATGAGAAGGGAATATATCTGCACGACATTGGATTTCTGAGCGGGGCAATTGGAGTTTGAGTTTATGATGGAGTGACTTAATGATGAGAGAACACCTCATACTAGTTGCTTTAGTTTACGGATACTACTATTCCGTTCTGTTGTTGGCGATATGGAATGGTCTGAGCTTGGCTACTTGGCTACTTGGCTGCAGTTCTGCATTTGTATCTGCATCTGTTAGAGGCTACTTTGCCCCTGGTTGAGCTGCCCCTTGGTCCAAGCAGCCCTAACAAACTATCTTAGGCTTGGCTGAAATCCCCAAAAGGGTCCAAGTATTGACGCCTCTTTACCTGGTGCGGCTGAGTTTACCACCACCACCGTTAATTGTCTGGAGAGCGGCAGTTGTAAACTTGATACAGAAATCACCAGGGATATGATATCCATGTCAGGAAGAAAGAAAGACGCATGCATGCCCAGGTGGAGTTGGAGAAATCTCCAGACCCCAATTATTTCTTCTTCAGGTTCCAGACTCACTCTGGATCAGAGACCTTGTGGAGATGGAGAAGACGAAAAGGACCATGTTTAATTCCCGAGAGAAAAAAACCTGTAGACGTCACAGATTAAGACCCAATTTCAATCCTCGGTTTAAGAAATTAAGCCACTTTCCATTGCGAGAATCCCGATGGTCGATCCTGTTAGTTCGGAAAGTCCGGTTCAATTGATAATGATGAGTTTAATGATCCTCAAGAGAAATATGTTGTGTCGCTTTTGTGTGACTACGAGCTACATCATTGTTGATGCAGAGGAACACACCATTGAAACTACTGAGCTGGGCTGCTGCTAACGTTGTGATGGTGGGTGGTAAGCTAACAGACTAATGGGTTGTAATGGTGTTGTTGTTGGAGATGCTCCGATCTATCAGATCGCAACTGAAGATTTCCGTCAAGTTGGCCCTTCCATTGGATCGAGGGCTTACATGTGGGTGACATGTATGGATGTGATGGGATGATACTCGGTTGTCGTTTAGAGACGAGACTGGGCCTCAACGATACCTGGTAACTGGGTCCCTCGAAACAGACTCACTCACTTATTCACTCATCCACTCGCTTATACGACGACGACTGACATGGTCGGACTAACCGATCATCATCAGCTTCAACACTTCATAAGGGTCTCTTTTTTCAGCTTGTCAATATCGTATCCAACGCGATGCATAACGAGCACTGATCAGCAACGGTCCAGACATAAGCCTCTTTATGAGAGACGTCAGATAAAGCCAGCTCATCTCAATGATCATAGCTTCTTGTAGATAATTAGCTCTAGCTCAAACTAGCCTGGCAAACCTACAGGGATCGCCATTGAATGGATGACACCAGCGCTAGACTAACGCAGTGGCTTGATGGTAGGCTCATGTCTCACAGGTTGAGTCTCCTCCCCGACCGACCGGGGCCCTGGCTGGTCTGTCCTCCCGGACATTGAACCAAGGTCCAGGGTCCGCTCAAGTTAGAGAGAAAGTGAGAAAGAGACTTGGCCGTACCATAGAATATTAACATAACTGCCTCGTCCCCCCTGACCTGATCCCGAAGAATGGAGGGAGATCTCTGATGCTCCTGAACGTCTTGATTCTTACGTAGGACCCGTCATGGAACCCTGTGCCTGACGTACTTTTTGTCTTTTGGGTTGCGAGTTTATATCTAATGTCATGACGAGCGAAACTCTACTATTATAATTAACGGAAACTCACTTCTCGCAACTCTAGCCTCAACTCAAACCAACCGACCTGGAAGAGAGACATACATATTGCGACATAATCAGACGAAACAAACGAACAGAGACAAAGAACCTGCAACATCCCGACGACACGGCTATCTGCATTGATTGTTCAGCCACTTTCAGCTGATATCGATTTTTATTTATATTGGACCATTGGTGTTGGACGAAACCATCTCAGCTCAACATATACACTTATACGATAAACCCCTTCACCATGCCTGCGACCATGTTGAATTCTCGTCAGAGTTCTCTGAGGTTCAGTGCCATGGTGAATGGGAGATCCGAGGAACCACTGCCAGTTATGCGGTGGGATGGTGCTGCAAGGTCGTCTACGAACTGGAACAACATCCGTCGAGTAAGAAGAACTTCATTTTGGCACAGAAAAAGATATCTAACATGAATAGGATCCTGAACTGTGGTTTCGAAATGGAAACTGCATGGTTCACTTACACGCAAAAGGACACTCAAGAAGAGGCCCTTCCTTCAAAGTCCCCTTTACAGCCCTCCTCGACACCCAATGCTATCCTCTCATCGAGAGATTTCTCGGCTGGGAAACCAACCAAAAGAAACCTACCTTTCGCGAACTCGTGCGATGGAGCAGGGAGAACCCTTCACAGATGATCGAACTGTACATTCCACCGCCACCCAATGCAGACAAAACTCAAGCCTTCAACTACCATCTGGCCACTCGCAACTTCTTCGCCTGGATCTTTCGACGATCAATGGTCGGCACAAGTCTTGGCAGCGCTGTAATCGGTCTGCTACATAGCATGCACGAGTTTCGCTGCGGGGTGGAGGATAATGTGGCCGATATGCTGGACTACTTTGACGAGGAGGGCTACCTCGATATGGCGAACCAGCCTAATCACGCATTAGCTATGCTGCAGCTTGCAGAGTCCTTTCAAATGCGGGATCTATATATCCGGGCGTTTGCTCATTGCTTAGGCATGAGCGAATACGTGTTTGAGAGCCCTGGTTTCATGGTATGTTTTATGATATATGCAAGTGAGGAATGTTGGAGAGGACGCCACTGACGAAAAGCAGGAACTCAACCCCGCGACTCGCAAACTCATTCGAAAGAGACATTTGGAGCTAGACTACCGCGTGACCCGCTCCTCGTCTATGCTTAAAACTTTCCTGGACGAGGAGCTGTCAGAGGCGCACTTGAGCGTTGCAGCTGGCGCCCGCGCCCATCTCGAGCGGTTCCGAAGCTTTCTACTATCGTTTTACACGGCCAAGTTGGGATATTACCCACCAGCCACTGCCGATCCCGACGATGGTGTGTTTGACCCTGCTGCCCTACGAATTATGCGCGAGGATTTCGAAGCGCTGTATGATCTCTTGGTTGATGACCAATACACCAAATCTTATACCATGCCGCCTACTGCGCATGGTGGAATTTGCACTATGCAGCTGGTGCAGTCTTTTGACTTGCAGCATGACTACGTTACGTTAACGCATCCTCTGCCGCTGATTCCTGACTCGAATGGACATAACTCGCGGCTAAAGGCGTGGCGAAGGTCTGAACGCAAGGTTACTGCTCACGCAGCGCTTGTCAACGCTTCGAATTTGATAAAGCCTGGTGTTTCGCAGAATGACCTTGTAAAAGCCTATAAGCGCTTTGAGGAAGACTCTATCATGTCTCCTAACAAGGCTGATAAGCAGGAGAAGGTGTCGCTGGTGGATGCTCGCAAGGTGCGATGGGTTCTCGTCTACGCCACGTATCAAGTCCTTCGCCATGTCACTGAACTAGCACCTGAGCTGGAAGAGGAGGAGATTAACGAAGCTCACTATAACCTGTCTGCGCAGACTGAGGGACTTCCACCGTGGGATACACCTCGGGAAATGGGCCATATGCTGAAGCGTCAGACGCAGTATGTCACCGGCCCAATGGACTGGACTGTCTACGCAGATGACGAAGCTAACGGACGAGACGATGCGAGAATTGAGATCAAGCCTGACATTGACTACTTTGCTCTCACCCAGCAATCCCGTCCACAGACGCAAAATGGTCCGAGGGAACGTCGAGCATCGATGCCTTCTCGCCCTGTTATGCCTCCTCGTCCTTCACGCTCAAACTCTTTCTCCCAAGCTCTCAGCCGCTCCTCAACATTCCGTCGCTCCATCGCCATGTTTAAATCACCTAGCAGCACACCACCTCAATCAATTGCGCCTGCTCGGCCTACATACCACGAGATTGTCGTTCATGGGTACGGCAATGGAACAAATGATGTCAGCCTTGATGCAGAACCGGAGGCAGATCTCACCTGCGAATCAAAGCTATATGATCTGGGTCCTGAATTACCTTTGCCTTCTCCTGAGAGCATTATCTCTCCTCCATCTTGCCCTGAGAGTATTATCTCATCATCAACTTCCCCTCAAAGCATCATCTCTCCATCACCCTCCCCCGAGAGCTTTAGCGATATTGTCGACTCTCCCCGAGACATCGTCGATACACCGCCCCTGATTGAACATTACGTTGAACCTATTATTCCTAAAGACGTTAAAGCTCGTCGTGAGCGCCGTCGTGATGTAAGAAGCATGATCGGCCGCGTCCCCAAGCGCAACGGTCGTCCCATCAGCGCCATCTTCTCTGACAGTTGTAGCTCTTTCGAAAAGGACGCGACAAGTCGACGACACAGTATGTTTCCTGCCCCACTACGCATCAAGACACAGGTCGATGAACCGTTTATTCTGAGCGAAGATGCGGATTGGGCGGCGATGCAGTCGTTTATGGATAGTCCTGGACAGATGTCTGAGACGGATGATGACATGATGCCTGCTTGGGAGCAGTATGCTGATTTGGGAGGATTAACTGATATGCGGTCCTAAAACTACATTCTTGCGCCAGACGCGTATTTTGTTTTATTTTTCTTCTTTGTTATTAGCGAATACCCCCTTTTATATATATTCTGTATGATAGGACATGTTGGATGTCTAGATGAGAAAGATGATTAGGTTACTATGTTTGGTGGAAAGCCCTGGTGGTTACAGTTAGGGTTAGGTAGTGTGATTATATAACCTACAACCAACTGATGAAGCTTACGAGTTTATCCTACTGTGTGTTTGACTTTAAATGCTTGTCTTGCGTGGTATAAGTTTGGTGAGATAGAGAACTCATGTGATCAATTGATATGTACGACTGTCTCATCGTCAAGTCATCCCTCATTACCGTTACTCATTCAAAAGTCCCTTTGTATTTTAACCATTTGATCTACTCAGTTCTTTGCTTCACTGGCTGACCAGAAGCAAGAGTCAATCCATTGATAATATCCTTTCCAAATGTCCAGATCATGTAAGTGGGAAGCACAAGCCAGAAACCACTGTCGCAAGTTAGCATCTGTGCCACTCTCATTGTGAAAAGGATACTTACTTGGGCATGATCCAGAGAGTGAGAATGTCCATGGGAGTGTTGTGTCCGATGTTGCCAAATTCGCTGTAGTACTCATTGGCCCCTGCATTTGTTAGTTGCCTATCATCCACACCCATGTAGACTTGACTTACAGTAGAGGGCAGTCTTGCTCAAAGTCATAACCGCAGCACTGAACCCGATAACAACAGCCAACGCACCATCCCGTCCAGCAACCCTCTTCTTCCCATCGACCTTATCAGCCCTGAAGATCTTCCACAGATAAACAAGATACATCAAAGTCTCAACAACATTCATAGCCGTCTGCGCAGCGGTAAATCCATTCTTGCCCTCAAAAGCCTTCTGCCCATAAATGTAATCAACCTGGCCATACAGCGCATAAGGCGTGTACAAAGGCCAGTGGAGATATCCATTGGGCATGGTGTGCGGACGGCCGAACACGTAGCCAGAGTCCCACGCAACGAGGGGTAGAGAGACAGCGAGCCAGATAAGGGTGGCCGAGGAGGGAATGTGAGCCCATTTTCCAGGAGAGTCGGTCGAGAGACGACGCTTCTTTGCTGAACCGTTTGTGGTTGAGGAAGAAGTGGTTTTGATGCTTCTTTTGCGGGTTGAAGGTGTTGCTGGGATGGAGGGCAGTTCGGTGTGGAATTCTGGTGCGAATTCAGGGCCGACGCTTGCGCCGCGGGAGCTTGCACGAGTTGTGACCATTTTGGCTAAATGAGAGAGAGCTTCGAGACGTTTGTGGGAGGAAAGGAAATGGTTGTTTAGAAAGTAAACAATGTAAATAAACAAAGTGAAAAATAGTCGTCTCAGTGGAGTGAAGCCCTGAAGAGGCCCATTAAAGTCGGATCAGTTCCATCCATAACTTCCGACGTCACACACCCGTTTCCTCTTTAGGAAAATTGCAGGAAAGTCCCCTGGCGGGGGAAGCTTTTAGTGGCTTCTCGGCAGATGGGAGGGTTGTCACACTTTTGATGGTGATTGGTGTCAGGGAGTCGGCGTGTCATTTTTGGACGTATTTAAATACGATGATTTAATTAATGCATGACCTGTTTGTCTTGGATTTGAAATGATGAAACTATGATGTGAAAAGAATATACGCCGGATATCGAGGCATCTAAATACGTATTATGTGCTACAGATCATTTAGCTACCAAATGTATCACCCCCATTCTCAAGAAACTCTCTCTCCTCCTCCCTCATCTTCCTTCCTAACGCCTTATTCCTATGCGGATATCTCCCAAACTTCTCAATAATAACCCGATGCTTCTCCTCAAACTGCAAACTCATCTCCCCAACGCCCTTAGCCTTCTCAGGATCTGACTGCACAACCTCCCTCGCTCTCATCTCATACTCATCCTTACCACCTGTTCCCTCCATCAGACTCAGAATATCCTGGTTCATACGATTAAACGCTGCTACCGCTTGATCATGAGTATCTAGATCTTCAGAATGCATTAATGGCATGTAGAACCAGTTCCGGTGGGAGAATACCCAGCGGATTTCGGGGGATGCATCGGGTATGCCTTGGGAGATGGCTGCGAGCGAGATTTGTTCGGCCAAAGGGTCGAAGAAGGTGAAGCAGATGGAAGACTTTTCGCCGCGGTAGGAGTTGCGAGGGATTTGGTCCAGAAGGATGATGAGACTTAGCCAGTCTAGTGAGTCACGAGGTTGAGCAATGGCGAGAAGCTCCTGGGCTGATGTTACGCCTGCGCTGCGGATGGCTTCCAGTATAGGACTAAACTGAGCGCTGCAGATCTGTCAGATGGCCCCATTGAACCGGAGAAGGTGAGTGACTTACACGCAGACATCATCGAATTGCTTGTCCGAGAAGAACCACCTCTTTTGATACTCCGGCCCAGCAATAATGCGATCAGCATCCTGCGGCAGATGCTCGAACCAAAAGGCCCTTAGCGCCTCGAGCTTATCATAAGTGAGATGCTCCTTAAGACCGTCCATACCCTTTCCCTGAGAACCCATTTCGTCAGATTGGGCTTGGAGCTTGAAGCTCGATGAGCTGAACGGTCTCGTTGCAGGGAAGTAATTCTGGTAGACTTTTGCAGGGACTGTGCTCAGTCGGGAAAGAGCGCCGCGTTGATCTGATATCCATTCAGCACTGAAATAACATATGAAGATAAAGAGAGACCAACATGCCAGACGACGAGCTGTAATGGCCCAGCTTGACGATGCTCGGATTGGTGCTCTCATTGAAGATGAGGGATATCTATACAAGGGTTGCTAGAACGAATCGGCAAAAGAGAAGGTCTGCTGTGTGAATTATAGCAGTAGCTCAATGACAAATCAATGACCCGATTGGAGTTGTAAAGAAGGGAGGGAATTCTTGGAGCATGTCACATTGGATCGTCCGACTCGATCGATCCACTCCGGGATCCACCTCGGCCTTGTAAGAATACCGAGCTCGGGTCCGGATGACCAATCTTCGGTGCTTACTCCGTCTTTGATTACCCGATTAGGATATGCCACCCAATGATAATCACATTCAAAGAGACAAGTTGTGTAAGGAGATAATAAATTGCAGAGTATTAAGTACTAGTCTAGCAGGACCGGGGGAATACAGGATCTTGAGAGACCTGTATCAGAATTATACCAAAGAACACACAACAAGCTCGCGATATTAACATCCAGATAGACTCCTTAGATCATCATCATGGCAGCAAGAACAGCAAAAAGACCAGCTCCTCCAGCAACGACCTTGGTGTTGGCACCGTTGACAACAGGGGTGACATCGCCAGTGGGAGTAGTAGCAGCGCCAGCATCAGAAGTAGCGGTAGCGGTAGCAGTGGCAGTTGCGAGAGCACTAACATCAATCGCCTGAAGAGTTCGGAGGAGCTCGGGGGTAGTGTAAGTCTCGCTTTCACCTGCGTAGCTGATGACGGAGAAGGGAAGCTTGGAGACGGGCGTAGCGGAGGGGAAGGCGAGACGATCGGTGGCATCGGCAACGGGCTTGATGTCTGCGCGGTCAAAGGGGTCGTCGGCAGGGTTGAGGACACTGTAATTATTAGTATTGGTTGCAATGGAGTAATAAGGGGGATACCTACGTGTCAATAACGTGAGCAACACCGTTGAAGAGCAGAACATTGGTGAACAGAATCTTAGCACCATTAACCCAAGCACTTCCATCCTCAGCAACAGTGAACGTCAAGTCCGCACCCTGAAAGCTAGGAACAGTGACATTCGCCAGATCAGTGGAGAAAAGAACATCATCCACAAGATGGTACTTGAGAACCTGCTGGATCGTCTCCAGATCAGCGCTCTCGAGGACGGAACCAATGGCTTCAAAAGCGGGATCGTTGGGGATGAAGACGGTAAAGTCGGAGATGTTCTGAAGACCAGAAGCGTCGGCGCCAATGTTGCCGAAGTTGTAGGGCAGATCAGCTGCGTTGACGGCGGCATTGAAGTTGAGGAGGTTATCACGGCGGGTGAAGAGTTGAAGGGGAGCGCCGAAACTGAGAACTGTGTCGACCTTGTGGACGATGACCGAGTCACCGATTTTGATGTCCTGCACATAATCAGTATGGGTCACATCATGAGTAAAAAGGGGAACTTACGGCTTCAGTGACGTAGGAGAGGGTTTCTTCACCAGAGATGACAACAACATCATCACCATCCTTCACAATCCCATTATACTGCCCACCAGTAAAGTTTCCAAAAGGTTGACGATAATTAACAAAACTACCATCCAGAAGAGACTGCACAAAGACAGGGATGTCCGTAGCAACACTGGCAGGGTAGTATCCCTTGAAGACGTGGTTGGAGAGAAGAGCGCCAATGGCAATGGTGTCATTCTTTTGAGAGATGGCCTCTCCTTCGGGGATATCGCGGGGGACTGAGTCAAAGGCTTTATTGGTAGGCGCAAAGATGGTGATGTTGCTTGCGGATACGAGAGTCTCTGCGATGTCGGGCACAAGAGCTAGAAGTTCGGCAAGCGTGGACAGATCTTCTTGAGATGCGATGATGCTGGCTAGGTCGCTTTGGGCGACGACTGCCGTTGCGAGGGCTGCGAGGTTGAGGAATTTCATTTTGAAGATGATTGTATTGTTGATGTCTTTTATCAAGCGATTGAAGAGGCTTTTGAAGCTGAGTTGACTGCGAAGCTGTTGAGTGATGAGATACTTGTACTGAGGTTATCTCCGATCTTTATACACAACATCACATTATCGTGAAGTTATAACGATTCATCAAAATCACAATCCCAAATTCCAATTCACTTCAAAGTCAAGGATAACCTTAAATCAAAGCATCATCGATTGAATACTATCTGTAAGCGAATCGCTTCATCTTGCTCGTTACAACCTCAAAACACCAGGTTTGAAGCAACCAACGGTAAAAATTGACCGTCCCCATAAAAGAAAGACCCTGGATAGACAAGCTTAATTCCTATCCGGGGACACAGCCTTAATTCAGCACTGCCACGTTAATGCCGGTAATTATAAGAGTCGTGTACGTCATTTGAGCCTCTGACATACGGGGAATTTAATGCGGCACAGTCACATATGGAGCTACCTAGTAAGCGAATGTCTTTATTGGACGGCTCGCCATTGAATTAAGCTTCTAGAACAACGACACCAAGAAATGATCCGATAAATATTAATTAATTATTAAGAATGTTATAGCTTAGAAATGTCCATTGGGGCTGAGCACGTCGATTTCTTGCTCGGCTGTTCCTCTTTCCAGATTCGACTCGTATCGCTCGATGATGCTCTCGTAGTCATTCAGCCATACAGATAACCACTCTACAGATCCGATGATCCTGGTATTCCAGTTCCCCATGTGCGGATCGAGCTTGACAAGATTCTCTTTCACGGTTATGAGCTTGCTCATGGCTTGCCTGACATGCAGGTCCGAGCGGGTCAGGACTTGGCTGTACGTGTTTCCAGGTGCAGACACTGCCACGAATACCTTGATAAGGATGGATAGTGTATAGCTCACTGATGGTCCGAAGCAAAGCGATGGTAAGCTTAGGATCAAACTGGGCTCCATTTCGAGGACGATGTCAATGGCGAGATGGCATGCTTCGACGAGGGAGCGCAGGGCTGTTGCGGTTGTGGGTGTTATTTGGGAGGGGCAGGCAAAGTCGTGTACGCCGATGCGTTCGGCGAGATAGGGTGATCCAAAGAGGATCTTGTTGGTGGCTGTGTGCAGAACGGGTTCGTTGACGTGGATAGCAGCTAGCATCCTCCAGAAACGAAGTTGAGCATCGTGCGCGAGCGGCCTGCTGCTCAGAGCGTTGAGGTCGTTGTATGCTTGTGCCCTCGTAGCTGCTGCGATATCCGAGTCTGTGTCGTGGAACACGTGGATATTGCATAGTTCCAACCCAGAAGCGACTTGGGCGTGAAGTCTCACTGTGTAAAGCATCTCAAGGAACAGAGGGTCTGACCCATCAGTCTCCAAAGCGTGTAGTGCTTCGTAGTGTGAAGTTCCCCATTCGAAGGAATGTGCTCTTCTGAGGCCCAGGGCAGCCATGGTTGAAGTCATCCATGAGGCTAGCCATGTCTTTTGCATTTCCAACGTTGGAGGTCCTTGGATGCGGAAGAACCATGCTGGAGCAGACGTTTGCATTTCTGTACCTCCTAATCCGAGTTCAACGCTGAAATCGTGGGCTAGAGATGCCAGTTGTACAGGGTTGCCGTGGTTCATGTCGATGGAGGGCCTTATCCAGAGACTCATGATTAGAGTAGCTTGGATGAGATCGACTGATGGGCTTTTGAGACCGACTGCTGCCTTGCCTAGGATTTCGAGCGTCTTTGTCCGTAGTTCTTCTTGAGTTTGTGGATCGATTCCTGCATCCGAGGGAGCCACAGCAAGCAAAGCCATGAGTTTCGTAGGCGTCTTTGTCCTTATGGTATCCAGCCAAGACCGTACTGAATTTCTATCCACCAGAGGAATAAGATACCAAAACTGTCCAGCCATCGATGCACAAGCCTCAAGACATGTAATCTGCGTCTCATAATCCAGATGCGCATCGAGAAACCCAAGATCAGAAGGCAAAGCACTCCCAGGCCAATTCCCCTCTGACGAAAATACAGAAGTAGCCCTGGTGGAAGTAGCAGCCTGCGTAGAAACACCATCCATCCTATCCTGCAAAGCCTTAACCTGCTCCTCTAACTCAGAAATCCTATCTCGTTGCCATTTCCTAGCAGCAGGAACACAAGTGATACTGAAGCGAGTGCAGCGTTCGCATGTTGACGGGTCATTTAGTGAGAGTTCGCATTTGACTTTGAGAGCCTGGCAGGCTTCGCAGGCGCGAGATCTTTTCTTCATGGTGGCATGGTTGTGACTTGAAAGATGGGCCTGTTGAGAGGCGATTTATAAGTGAGGCGTGAGGTGAGAGTGGCTGAGTACTGGGTTGTATTTGTGATGTATTGGATGTGATGGGTGGTTGGTTGGTTGCTTGTACAGTAATCAGGCTCTAGCGGTGTGATGTTAGGTCATCATCCATTAATTGATGCTAGCGTTTGATGTCTCGACTTACAATGAGAGATGATCACTTGCGGCTCTGGAAATACAAAAGAATTATAGCCAATAGCCGCCTGGGTATGAAATGATATTGCATACCTAGGGGAAGTCACCCCATACTTGGCTTGGTGCTCCTGGACTATACCGACCAAGCGAACTCGAATTTGTTCGCTCTCGGCCGTAGATACCTAGTACTAAAACTCATGATGGATTAATTCACTTGTTGGATTTGAGCTTTTGCGCCGTGGACAAGTGTTTGATTTGTTTATAAGGCGTAGTAGTTGTTGCCTGAGTGTAACACCAGGGCCTATACGTTCTGGCTCAGCCTGGCCTCACGGTCAGAGCGTTCCATTACAGCCCTTTTTTTCTTAAAATTTGCTGTATGTGTTCAAGGTTCACAACTGTTCAATTCCTTTGCCTAGCTTTCGCTGTCCTTCCACTTTTGCCAGTATTATGCCTTGTCTGCCATGGCGCGCCTACTACCTTAGTAGTTGAAGATATTCATAATATGGAGCCTGTAGTCAGTAGATTGATCATGAGCAAGGTACCATGCAATGAAATAAAAATAGCTCATGTTTGTGATGGGGCCTCGGTGCGGGTATGAGTAATGGCTCCCGGGTATTTGCTTTTTTTTCTTCTCTTTATATATTCTCATGTTACTTTTATGTTCAAGTCGCTTTTTCTTGTTCTCGTTGTTATTATCTCCCCACGTTTCGCTCTTTCAGGTCTCCATTAATCCCTAGGTATGTTCCACACGGTCACGTGAGCGAGGCGCTGTATGTTTCTCACCCCCTCCAGGATCATCTACCACAACTCTTCCTCATAGAATTCACTTTCCCGGAGTTCATTTCGTTGTTTGACGTTGGCATCCTCTCTCTCTTGTTTCTCCAGTCTTGAATCTCTTTTCCGGAACCAAAAGCGCGGTTCTCAGTAGCCCCACCTTTTGGGCCATATGTGGCTGTCCCGTCACCTGAAGCACCACCACTCATCTCGCAACACCAGGAAGGAAGGAACGACCATCACGATAACCAGCTCAACCCCTCACCTTCCTAATGAACATTCTACCAACGGTGTTTAAGCTGTAAAAGTATTGAGACTCCCAATCAAGGGCGTAATGGTGGCCTACTGTGCTACGGGCCCGAGTGTCGGCCGATCTCTGGTTCGAATCCAGGCCGTCCTGTAACAAACAGGCATGTCCCTTGGCCTCTGAAGCAAACTCTAAGGAACAATTCCTCTTCTCCTGCGTTGGGGTTGAGGGGTGGGCGTAGTAGGATCTAACAAATGCTTTGCGAACCATTTTACCATTGTGAGCTTCTTTTTTGGACGAGAGCGATACCAATGTTTTATGAAGTGTAGACATCAATCAGGCTGTAGACTTGAACCATTATCGAAATAAAAAGGATCAAGGTCATATTCACTTGGCGCTGGTCCTTTGACACCGACATAAAAAGAAGCCATGAATGCGGCAAGCTTGCTTCGGTAATGGTTGATACTAGGGTTTTCCCGATCAGTAAATCCTACGGGCATGAGCCACCTGGACCTAATCAGTCCAATGAGTGAGTATTCTACTTGTACTGGGCTCTGACCATACAATTCCAAGAACACGGTCATGACCGAGCCAGCTGTAACGAACCTCATCTCCTAATCCGCAGCGGAGCCGAAGCAAGGACCAGGTTGATGTCACTGTAATGATCTACGACAAGCTTGATCTTGAATTGCAACCATATTAGAGTGATCAAGATCTTGAATTGCTATGTATGGCATGACCGTCACCGTATTCACTGACAAATGACAGCTGAAACAAGACGATTGTCTGATCTGTAGAGCTTAACATGTACACGAGGCTCATGAAAGCCCTACCAACGGACGCTAATTCTATAGCGCCAAATCACGTTTCACAGGCTAACAAGATCCGCTCTGCCGGCGATAATAATAGAGCTTGTGCTGTACATACGTAATTTAGGGGTTTCTTAGAGATCTGGTCAGTTGTGATAGTTCATTCGTCAGGTAGGATCTACAGGAATATTTACAGGACCCGTTGGGATGATCCTGGTTTGGACAATGAATTGCTAACAAATGAGTGCTCTCTACGGCTGGTCTCGACGCCAGCCATGCGTATCGACCATCAACGGATCTTCACCGAGCAAACCTCACAACAACCTTTCAGCTTCCTTTTGTCCAGCCATTCCCAAACTCTAATCATCTTGAACGAATGTTTTTTTCTTTTTTCTTCTTCGTAAAGGAATTGGCTGTATTATGCGGCCGTTGACATGGATCCACTATTCATCTGACTTGACTAGTTGTCTTCAGCAGAGACACTTGCTGCTCCGTGGTTAATTGGAAACATACTACAGCGCCTTCTGGAACTTGTTAGTGTCGGGCAATTCTAATAGGTAGGGCTGTTGTCGTTTAGAGTGAGCTGACATCATTCGCCATTTGAGAAAGAAGTCATCATTTGTTGTTCAACATCTATATAGGAGAGTCCTTTGGATGCAAAGCCTGTATATCCCAGTCCATGATAATTAATCCCTCTACAACAGCAAGGATACATCAGCTGAAATGCATTGTATCTGCAGATAAATATTCAACGGTCGAATGGAGATCAAGTCTCGCCTTATGAACAAGGATCCCCTGCTGAAGATCTGTGCGAGAATGGATTCACTATTCCGTGCTTCTTCCCCTTCAATATGATCCATACTGTGATTGACAACAGCGAGATCGTGTCAGATCACTTAGTGTCGATGCGTTTTCTTCAATATCTATGTATGAAACCTACCTCTTCCCTTTCTAGAAGCTTGTTCTTTATGTCTCTCCTTTCTTCTCACACTCTTTTTTCCTTAGTATTGCTTCCATCTGCAGTGCAGATTTATCGCCAAAATGTCAGATCTTTGGAAAGGACCAACATTCACAGAAGTCAAGGCTGGATCAAATGACATGAACATCGCCAGTATCGCCTGGGGCATATCGCTCGGTGTCGGAATGTTTACTTTTGTCAAGGGTCTTCGACAAACAATCGACTCGTGGAATAGAGGCAAGAAGTTTAACCACTATGTTATCTTGCTTTGGTTAGAATGGGCTAGCAGTTGTATTATGAGTGCTGTTACGTGGTGCTATCTAAGAAATTACATTCCCGGCGGGTTTCCGGTTTTCTTTGTTTTGAGTAAGTCGTGCAGTATCTCCAGTTGATCTTGATGGGAGACTAATGGTGGTGTCCAGTCTTTCTTTGGTGTATACAGATCCAAGCACTCATCCAAATCATCGTCAACCGGATTGCAATTCTAATGGTCGACCGAAGAAAAGCGAAATGGCTCAAGATATGGTCATTCATTATTATCCTTTGCATCAACATCAGCGTCTTCATGATTTGGATCCCTGCGAGATTAGAGGTTAACCAGACCTGGATGAACATTAACAAAGTCTGGGATAGGATCGAAAAGGTCATCTTTTTGTTTGTCGACGCTGGATTGAACCTTTACTTTATTCATCTCGTCCATTCGAGGCTCATTGCGAATGGGCTCACCAAGTATACTCGGCTGTTTAGGTTCAATTTGGCCATGATTGCTGTTTCCATGACTATGGATGTAAGTTATTATGTTTACTTTTTGTATTTGATGATGCTGATTAAGAACAGGTTCTTCTCATTGCAATGATGTCTCTTCCCAACGACATCGTGTAAGTCCTCTCCACCATCCTATGCATCTCTCGCTAACAACACCAGTTACGTCCAGTTCCACCCTCTCGCTTATCTCGTCAAACTCCACATCGAAATGAACATGGCCGATCTCATCATAAAAGTCGTAAAAGCCAGCAACGGAAACGGCTACGACTACTCAGGCTCCAAGTCCGGCAGCACCCAACCTAAGCAAAAGAGCGGCAACAAGCTCGGCAAGGGCCACATCCCTTCAGCGATGTTCATTGGCGGCAACTTGACCTTTGTTCAAGCTGGTGACAACGATATCGAGATGAACAACTTGGAGGGCGGTATTCAAAAAACTACGAGGACGGAGGTTGAGGTCGTGGTTAAGCAGAGGGCTTCTGATAGTGATGATCGGGACGGAAGCGACTCAGGCTCTGCGAGGGCCTTGAGGAAGAATAATGTTTATACGGTATGACCTCTCGAGAATGACTTGTGTCGGAAACTAACTGGAATAGATTCCCGAGCCCAAGAGACGGCGAAGCTCTCAGATTGCGATTCTCACAGCACCATAGACTGGATTTCCTTTTTCTACATATACTATAGACGATACCCTTGCTCTCACTAGCAGAACACTTAGAATAATAACGATCGACTTCAATTCAACCGATGAGGCGGGTGTCCAAGTGACCTAATTCATGTACTTTGCATACCACTCCAAAAACTGCTCCGGCTCCCTCTGGAAATAAGTATATCCATCCCACCTCTTCTCCGTTCCCTCAATCCATTTGATCTTCTTCTCCTCAATAGGAATATTATCATAAACAGACTGCACATCCGCAGGTGTCGTACAAGGATCATCGCGAACTTGGTACAGAAACGTCGGTACGTTAGTATGCTTCGCATCGCTGGGAGGATCAAGTTGGTTGATGTGAAAGCTTGTCTTCATGAAGAACATTCGATCTGCTTCTTCCATGAATGATTCTGGCGCGCCCATTGTCTTGATGAGTTTTCCGATGGAGGATTTGGCGGATATGGGCTGTGGTGCTACCATACATCGTACGCCTTTGAAGGCGTCGGGTCGGTGGCGCATAGCTGAGAACGTCGCGTTTGCGCCGGCGCAGCGACTGAATAGTCCGATAGTCATATCCTTCAAATCCTCTCTGCCGCGAACATACTTCAACGACCCGAGCACATCCCTCCATTCAAAGAACCCAAACAGACCCTGGTTTCCCTTTCCGCTCAAACCATGGTTCCTAAGATCGTACGCAAGGACATTGTATCCTGCGTCATGAAGAATCTTGTAGTCAGGGATGAAGTTGACTTCAAAGTCGTTGCCGGGCATGAGGTTGTTCCAGGGCTCGAGATGAGAGGGGATGCCTGCGCGGTTGAACCAGTGTGGATGGTTGGCGATTATGATCTTGTTGGAGTTTTCGCAGGGGATAAACCAGCCTTCTAGAGGGACGCCATCGTCGGAGGGAAAGTAGATGTCTTCGTAGGATAGACCAGCTTCCGAGGGGTTGTGCATTATCGGGGCTAGCGGCCAGCCTCTGAAGTCGTCTATGACGGTTTGGAGAATTGATTTGAGTTCATCTGATGCCATGTTTGCTGCTTTTCTATGTGTTTTATTTGCAGTTATCTAGAGCACAATTGAAGGGAAGACGAGCGTTCTTATAATATGTCCTAGCATGTAAGACGATATGCCGAGAATTGAGGCTATTCAACCTTGTCAGACCAGACTCGCCGTTGAAGGAATTCCCTACTGAATCCTTCGTTCGCCTTCTGCTTGTCAACTCGGCTTTACAAATTGTCGCGGTTTTATCCCGACTCATATCTAGTCCTTGTCGCGAGAAACTCTGCTCGTTATCCCCGCTAACTCCAACCACTGCATGTGCAGGGGTCATATATAAGCGTCATAAACTGCATGGAACTTTGGTGTTGCTTCTAAACAGCCCATGATGCGCAGGGAAGGAATTGAAGAAGCATCGTGTACGATTTGAGATACAAGTCAGCATCGGGATTGCGCAGATATTGTATATTTCCGATCATATCAGGCGATACGGTCAACTGTGAGAAAACTTTCAATTAAGGAACAGTATTCTGGTAATCTGACTCCAACACTCCTCACGCTTGGTACACCGCAGCCTCAAGAGGATACCCCGTCAGCTTCGATCCAGGCCCAGGTCTAAACTTGGGCTCCTTGTACCACTCCTGCGCAGTCTCAGCAAGCTCCTTGACCTTGGAGAACTCGAACTCTGGCTTTTCCAAAAGATCGTAGATACCCTGCGCATAGTCCTCTGAGATGTTGTATACTTGCGCCAAATACTTGCTCTGAAGAGGAGTCAGCTTGTGTTCAATAAGGCCTACCGATGCTTGCTTACCTGGATATCGGGATACTTGACACGTCGGAGGCCCTTGGCTGTGTTATAACAAGTATTCTTCTTCTCTTGCTCACTCATAACTCTCGTCCAAAGCTCCTTGGCTTGGTCGTAATCGTTCTTCTTACCCTCATGCCAGTAATGGCTCGATCTGCTCACAATCTTGTCGTTGACTTGGTAAGGAGCCTCAGCTGCATCAGGCCTGAACTTGTGGGCGAAGCTGTTGGGCGCATATTGCTTGTTGCCGGCGTGATTGGCGTCTGTCCGCATTGGCCCGTCAAAGTTTAGTGAAGCGTAGGATTTGGCCATGAAAGGACAGTTGACGGGAATCTGGTGCAGGTTGACGCCGATACGGTGGTACTGAGCGTCTCGGTAGAAGAACATGCGGAATTGAAGAAGAGGATCAGGTGAGTCTTCAATACCAGGGACCATGCTTCCAGGCGAGAAAGCAGCCTGCTCAACATCCCGGTGGAAGTTCTCAGGATTCTTGTTAAGCACAAGTCTTCCAAACTCCTTCATGGGAAACTGAGATCTCGGCCAAACCTTTGTTACATCAAAAGGATCGAACCCGAGTTTATCAGGATCAGCCTGTCTAGGATCCATGACCTGAACATGCGCAGTCCACTCAATCTCCTCACCTCTCTCGATGGCCTCCCAGAGATCTCTCTTGGAGTAATCGGGATCTTCACCGCACATCTGCATAGCTTCACTGTCGGTGAACTGCTTCTGGCCGTGCTTGGCGATGAAGTGGTACTTGATGTAGACGAATTCCCCGTTGGAGTTTACCCATTTAAAGGTGTGGCAGCCGTAGCCATGGTTGAAGCGCCAGCCGTGGGGGGTTCCGTGATCACTAAAGAACATAAGGCCTGCGTGGTTGGCTTCGGGAGTGTTGGCGAGGAGGTCGAAGAGGGCGTCGTGGTCCAGGAGGAAGTTGGTTGGGTTGCGATATTGGGAGCGGATGACGTCTGGTCCTTGAATGGGATCACGGCAGAAGAAGACGGGCTGAAGGGTTAGTATAGAGTTATTGAGAAGTAGAGAGAAAGGCTTACGAAGTTCAGGCCGACAAGATCATAGTTTCCTTCCATAGTGTAGAACTTGATAGCGAAACCTCGAGGATTGCGAGCCTCATCTGGGAACTCTCTTCCAAGAGTGACAGTAGAGAATCTGACAAAGACGGGGGTCTTCTCTCCTTTAGAAGAAAGGAAGTTTGCTTTCTAAAACATGATCAGTAAATGTGATGTGTATAGGACTTGTGTCTAACTTACTGTGAGGTCGGCAACATCTTGGGTGCACTCAAAGTATCCAAAGGCACCGGAGCCACAAGGATGGACCATGCCTTAATGTGTAAGCCTATATCCAACTTTAATGACGGGTATTGGTGTACATACGCTCCAAGTTCTTGGATCTATTGAAGTGCTGTTGCTTCCTATCTCAATGTCAGATTTGAAATTCACAAGGCGAAGTGAAACTCACTGCAGCAAAAAGGTATCGCTGATTAACGGCATACCCCCAACTGTCTTGCTATGCGCCCTAGAAGACCGTGAGTACATATTCTAGTAAGACAATATAAAAAACATACGGATCAGGGAAGGGATGGCCCTCGTTGTTGGTGAAGTAAGCGCCGTCATCCTCTCTCTTCCCTCCACTCACGGCACCAGACACCTTGGCGATCACATCAGCTGGTCCCTCATTGGCACCCATCATATGGCTCGAGCGAGGAGCTCGACGTTCTCCCTGTGTCTCAGCACTGATGGCATTGCCAATAGCTTGAAGAGGATGCTGGCGTGGGTCGAGTTGGTTGGAGTTGTCCATATTGAAGATTTCTATGTAGACTACTTCAAGATGAGAAGACGAGAACAGGACGAAATAAGACAGAGCAGGACATAACTTATAACCCTTTTTTCACAACCCATTCCTCTCACTTAGCAAGTAACCTGCCGTCCCGTATACTGGCAGAAAGCACTGCTACCCGGAGATAGCTCCGGATCGTTGACACATCGTAAAAGCATATCCATAGTAGATGTGCAGCAAACACCATCAATTAAACATAGTGCCAAGCCATAACCATCAGGAAAGCTCTGAGATCCAATAGAATCGGCCGGATTGAAAACCGCTGAGGAAAATTGACCTACAAATGACGGTTATGCTGTCGTCATGCGATGGTAATCGATATTTCTCACCGCCCGGAATATGCATCTATGATCGTATCAAGAAGTGAATTCCGAAACACGATGCGGGGGAAAAGGTGATTCGAACGGTGAATTGTTTTAAATCATTGCCTGGTTGTTGGGATTGGAGAGATTGGTTTGCTGTGGTAACTGCCTTGTGTGTGGATGTCTAGATAAAGCGTGATGATTGGATTTTTCTTGCCTTCCGCGTAAGTGAGGATTACTCAGCAGACGACGTCAAAGAATAAGCAAGGTCGCTTCATTTTACTTTCGATATCGTTGCAGGCAATTGTGGTTATCGTTCTTTGTAAAATTTCTAACCTGGGTTTGGGGTTCTGTGCACTTGATAACCGGTGTTAAACTCAGTGAAACCCCCATAACTCCGACCAGCTTTATTTTAATATCGTTGTAAATGATGTCAAGCAAAAGAATGGTTTTCCTTCAAAGGGAGTATTATCACAACATGGCCAATGGCGACGTTATCAAGTGAAGTTATGTTTAGGGGTCCTCGCTAGAACAGAAACCCTTCTGGTCCTGTCTTCCGGTCGTTTCAAAAAATAACATCTGACCAGTTTCCAGTATTGAGAAGAAAATAAAACCCATAGTTTCGTATACGGAGATTTCCCAGCGAGACATTTCTCGATGGCTTCAAGACAGTTTCAGTTCTGCTTGATCTTGCGATGAATCGGGCACATTGTCTCGGAGGATAGGGCTCTTTGATTCTACCCTACAAATAGGAATTTATAAGTGGTATCAAGACCAGATACCACGGATATATGCCTTTTGGTGGATGGAGTCGGGATATGAGTCTTTTTATATCAATCGTCCCCATCAGCGCTCAGCACCTCCACGGCTCACCAAGTGGAGGCTAGCCAGCATCCAGGAAGCCAACAGCATTGTCACAGATCTTGTTCCTGGCCTCAGCACTCAAAAGCTCAACCTAGTGCAAATCGATCAAATCTAGGTCTAGTCGCCCTGAAACCTTATTCGATAGTGTCTCAATGTCGTCAGGCACTGGAATTTAACCAGGGACTAGACTCCATCCTGGCAGAGACAATTTCCTAAAGCGTCCAAACAGAACTTTAGAACGAGCAAGGATCTGATAATCGAGAAGTGGATTTTATCTGCATTGACGCTATGTCGGATTTATCGAATTTAAGCGCCAGCTGGGCCGCAGTTCAGCAGCATAAGCACAAGATACGGCGGAGATAATCGCATCGAATTGCCTGTAATTGGAAGCTGGAATACAAAAAATAAGTAATTGCTGACAATTGACGGAAAATTGCCAAAATCCGTTCTCCGGGCATCAGCTTTGGATATGCTGATTAGAAATGAATATAGCTGCATATACTCGAGATATATAAAGACGCAAGACCAAGGCTTTGATAGAAGGTCAATCCAAAATTCACTTTGCTCAATAACTTACAGATTATTTTACTCTTAACCTCATTGTAAACATCAAAATGGTCACTGTTGCGGTTGCAGGCGGTACAGGCAAGGTTGGCCGTACTATAGTTGAGGCTGTTGTTGCAGCAGGAAAACATGAGGTCGTTGTCCTTAGCCGAGAAGTAAGTCTTTTGATCGAATCAGATATGGAAACTTGGCTGACTGGAGTTGAAGGAAAACAAGTCCCTGGAACAAGAACTCGGCGCTCCCATTCTGGCAGTTGACTCCCACGACGTCGATGCCCTTACCCAACTCTTTGAAAAGCACAATGTTCACACCATTATCTCAACATTCGGCATGAACGGTCCGACACCTCCAGAACTTGAACTCATCCAAGCGGCGGAAGCAGCTCAGCCGACGAAGCGGTTTATTTCAAGTGATTGGGGATTGCCTCACACAGAAGAGTAAGCAACCTTTTATTTCCAGGTATGAGATAATCAAACTGACAGAGGTAAATCAACAGGCACGCAAAACAAGCAAACTCAGCAAGCAACAAGTTCCGCGCTCAAAAAGAGCTTCGAAAAACAAACCTCGAGTGGACATCTATTCACAACGGCTTCTTTGTTGATTTCTGGGGCTCTCCTACTACGAAATCCTATTTGCACAACGCAGCTACGTTTCTGGACATCAAACATCGAACAGCTTCTATCCCAGGCTCTGGAGACGTTCCTGTTACGTTTACATTCAGCAAGGATGTGGCCAGATATGTTGCTAATTTCCTGGACTTGGAGAAGTGGGAGCAGAGGACTTTTATCGTTGGTGATAAAGTTACGATGAATGAGATGGTGAAGATTGCGGAGGAAGCTACAGGTACGTTTCTGTTTGCCAGTTGGAAACTGAAGTTTAGAAAACTAACATTGCTCTAGGAGACAACTTCACTGTGACTCATGACAGTGTTGAGACTTTGAAGAAGGGACAGTTGACTGAGTTACCCGGTCATGTTCCTATGTACAGCTTTGTGCCTAAGACTGTGTTGCAAAGTGTCATGGCTGCCTACGGCTTGTGGGTGGAAACTGGCGGTTTTGACCTTGATGAGAGTAGGACCTTGAATAAGGAGTTTCCTGACATCGAGCCGATAAGTGTAAAGGACTTTCTGCGGGAAGCCTGGGGCGCCAAGAACTAGAGATATGTCACCGACTATATTTGATACAGACTAATAATTGCCGATCGTTGAGACCAAGTTCTCGTATTGCTTCTGGTAGCTTAGTATGGACGAACAGCAAGCAACATGTAAGATGGAAAAGTGGGTGTGTCGGAGGCTACAATTTGTAAGAGGACCCATACTCAAATTTGTTCGTGCTCTTGACCGTCAGGTCTTGTGACATGCTGGTGTCCAGATGGAAGTAACGCGACTAGCCAATACAATTGACATTGATTATAGCCCCGGGCCAACCAAGCAGTCGCGTTACCTTGTCGCAGATCCAATCGATTGCCAAGTCGATTAAGGCCGGTCTTGTTCCTGAACCTCCCACGATGACATCAACCACGGCACTTGGCACAAACAATTCTCCTTGCAACGAGGAATCCTCGTATTCCGGCGATTCACAGACTTAAACCGGGAACAAGGCACCGACTTAGTTACCCCAGCACCACCGAAAGCAGCCACAGACAAATTCAGGCAATTGGCCCTGACTATCAAGCGCCTACCAAAGTCGGAAAGACAAACGCTGGGCGAATCGAAAAACGTGGGAGATGACTGTAAAGTAGATGAGACAGCACCTGGAATTGATGGATTAAGGCTAGACATTTGGCCGGTATGGGAAGGCCAAGGTAGGGAATGATGGTTGCGGGTGGTGGAGTGGCTGGAATGTCTTGGGCGTCTTAACCCAAAGCAATGACCCGACCGCACGCGGCAAGACAAAAGCGATGGCAAAGTGATCAAGATAGAGTTGAGATCAACGACACGGTCGGGTGCCGGGTAGTAAAGACATATAAACCCATGGTCTTGGTATGTCTCGAAATTCCTCACCATCACCACCATCACTCACTCTCAGCTTCACTCAAGATACCTCGACATTCGCTACGAGATTTCGACTTCGAATCGTTCGCTCCGACAATCAACTCGACTCAGCAAAAATGAACAAGATCCTCCTCATCGCTCTTTCGGCTTCTGGCGCTCTCGCCGCGGTGCAATACTCGCCCAGCTTCCCCCTCCTGGTAGCCCGTCAGGTCGTCGAAGTTCCCTGCGCGGATCAAAACCTCAAGGACTGTGGTTCCGGCTGTATTCAAGAGGACTGGACCTGTTGTCCCAGCCGGGCTGGCGGTTGTCCTCCTACTGCCTACTGCGAAGTCGGCAGCAACTCGCAGTATGGCTGCTGTCCCAATGGTAGCGTCTGCAATGGCGAAGGAGGCGGTAGTACTCGCGCCCAGACCAACACTCTTACTCTTGCCGGTGGAGATACGACTACTGTTGTTCAGAGTGGTGTGAAGACTGGCGAAACTCAACCTCCCGTTGTTGAGGGATCTTCGACTGCGGTTATTGTTCCTCCTCCTGTCGACACCACTTCTGTTCCTCCTGTCCTTCCTAACCCTGGCACACCCGTTCCTCTGCCTAGCCCAGAGACTCCTGGTGTTCCCGGCTCCCCTGTTCCTACACCCAGCTCGGTTATTGTCAATGGTGGATCGTCCAACAGATACAGCTTGTTTGGTGGTATCGTGGCTGGTGTGGCCGCTCTCGTTCTTTAATGTTGTGCATTTTCTTTTGTGATGGGATCATATAGATTGATGGTTTAGATGGTGGATATTGGGATGGAGGACAATTGAGTATGGTGATATCCAGGCACAATCTGCCTGAGGGGATGTAATTAATTTGTTGATCGAGTAACGGAATATTGACTCACTCATTATAGGACTTCAATTTGTTTGAAAGACTGCGCGTCACTGTCTGTTGCATGGGACCATGACTCGTGTGAAAATGTGGTATCAATTAATCTATTTATACATCAAAGCCATGGCTCTTTGCCCGGCATTACTTTTCTCATAAATCATCGCTTATTCAATCTTGACACAGACCTTGCCCTGGTGCTGACCAGACCACTGGTACTCGTAAGCCTCACGGAGCTGCTCCAGGCTGAAGACCTTGGGGTCGACAACGGGGCGGAGCTTCTCGAGGTTGGCCTCGACAGCACGGCACATGTCCTCCATCTGGGTTCGGCTTCCGACAAGCAGACCACGGGTGGTGCAGAGGTTGGAAAGGCAGTCGAGGAAACCAGGGTCGTTCTGGCCAGTACCACCGACGAAGCCGATGATGGAGATGACACCGTCGATCTTGACGGCGTTGAGAGACTGCTTCATGGAAGAGGGACCGGCAACCTCGATGATGTGGTCGACACCAGCACCGCCGGTGATCTCCTTGGCCTTGGCTCCCCACTCGGGAGTCTCCTTGTAGTTGATGATGTGGTCAGCACCGAGCTTCTCGAGAAGCTTGGCCTTCTCGCTGGAGCTGGTGGTAGCGATGACCTTGGCGCCAGCAGCCTTGGCGAACTGAACAGCGAAGATGGAAACACCACCGGTACCCTGGGTAAGGACCCACTGGCCGGGCAGCAGCTTCTTGCCCTCAAGACCGTAGAGACCGTTCCAGGCGGTCAGACCGGCGCAGGTAAGAGTAGCGGCCTCGTGGAACTCAAGGCCCTTGGGCATGGGGACGAGACCCTGCTCGTCGAAAGCACCGAGGGAGCGGAAGGTACCGTCAATGACACCACCGAGACCGGTCTGGACGGAGAGGTTGTCGAGAGAACCGCCAATGTGGCCCTGGTTGAAGAGAGTGACGACCTTGTCGCCGGGCTGGAAGCGGGTGACGTTCTTGCCGACAGCGAGGACGGTACCGGCACCATCGGAGC
Source organism: Fusarium camptoceras (assembly GCA_004367475.1). Taxonomy (NCBI): domain Eukaryota; kingdom Fungi; phylum Ascomycota; class Sordariomycetes; order Hypocreales; family Nectriaceae; genus Fusarium; species Fusarium camptoceras. Next base: position 83,776 of record QGED01000043.1, on the reverse strand, counting down.
CGGGGACAACACCATCCTTGGCGGGGAAGGGGTATCGGCCGATAGGGAGGATGAGATCACGGTAGTTGAGGGAAGCACCCTGGACTGTAAGATGTTAGATATTGGTCAAGTTGAAGCTTGAGATGAAGACTTACGCTTGACGAGAACCTGACCGTCACCGAGCTCAGGAGCGGGAGCCTCACCGAACTTCATACCACTGAAGTCCTTGGCATCCCGAGAGGGAATGGTCCACTGCTTAACGGACTGAGGAATAGACTGAGACATGATGATGATGTGTTGTTGGTGTTTTGTAGTGTATGAGAAGGTTGTTTGTATGATAAGATGTAAGTAGACGGGCTTCAATCTAGTCTTATATAACTTTACAAAAACTCTTAAAACAAAACTGACGATGCTCGAAAGATGGAGATTTGTAAGGAAACAGCCCGTGGACGTCTGTGCATGAGATTTGTAAGAATCGTTTCTTCGAATACCTAAGCTACGATACTGACGTAACTGCCCCGTGTGGATAACTTTTTGACGTTGATAGTGGCAATCGAAGCTTCAACTGCCGAAAAGGTGATGGAGAATTAAAACTATGGAGAACCAATTGCGGGCTTTGGACTAAGAATTCCGATGATGAAGCCACGGGTTTACCGAGTCCACATGAAGAAAAAAAAGACCCACGCGGATCCGACATTCGTCAATGCCTGCCGAGTTTAGAGAGAGAGCCGCTCGGGGCGTTACCGCTTCGGTGGGACGGATATAGAGACTGTTCTAGAGGGTGCTGTAGTTGACGTTGAGATCTTGTCATTGGGTTGTATGCCACGTTGTTCTAATGACTCGTGGTTCATGCATCGCATCTGCAGTAGCTGCATGCATCGAAGCTTGGACAGCACATGGATATGCATCAACTACATGTCATGGAACCATCATGAGTCTGTATCTTTTCTGAATTGAGATTCAAAGTAAACAATTGCATGGTTATCGGGCCAAGCAACCAATTCCTGTGTGGCCTTAGCCTTGTAATACCGGGGCTTTACCTCTAGCCCCGCCAACTGTCATCTGTCATCAACATCCAATCTTTTGACAGTCAACCAATCCATCTAAACAAATCACATAATACTCCCGATCGATCAATGGCTCAGCTCAACGGCCTCGGTCTCCAGCTCCCAAACTCCAGTGGACCCTCCACCCCTCGACGCCCCATCACGCCCGTCCCAGCTTCACAACCACCCTCAGTAACAGGCATAGTCGTCTTTTCAGGCGGTAGCGCCGCTAACAACCTCGTCGATGTCTTCGAGAGTCTTCGAGAAGCGAATCACTGCACCCTCAGCTACGTGATCCCCATCTCCGACAATGGCGGTAGCAGTAGTGAGATCATTCGCGTCTTTGGTGGACCAGGTTAGTTACGTTGCTACCACGTGGCAGGGTAGTCCATACTAATGCTGGAAATAAAGGTATCGGTGATGTGAGGTCTAGACTTGTTCGCCTTATTCCCAATGACGGAAACCCGGAGACTGCGGCTATTAAGCACTTCTTCAATCACCGCCTTCCCAAAAACTATGCTGTTGCTAGATCGGAATGGTTTGAGATCTTGGAGGCCACTCATCCACTTTGGGAGGACATCTCGTCGCCCAAGCGGGAGCTTATCCGGTCTTATCTCAATAGCTTCAATCTTGAGGTTGTGAAGCGCATGAAGCCGAGTAGTCGGTTTGACTATTCTGGTGCTAGTATTGGAAATCTCTTCCTCACTGGTGCTCGTCTCTTCACGGGTAGTTTTGAAGCTGCTATTTACTTATTGAGCTCTATCTGTTCGGTGCCGGATAGAATAGCGGTCCTTCCGGCGCTTAACACCAACTTTGCCAGTCATATCGCTGCTGGACTGGAGGATGGCACAATAATCACCGGTCAAAATGACATTTCTCATCCCAGTGCTCCCACGGCTGCCGTACCTGGGACATCAGCGGGCGTGCATAGCCCATCGGTAACGCGAAATGACCCGTGGGAAAACGATCACCATCATGTAGAGGACGCGAACTTACCCGGCACATTACCTGCTCTGCGACGACCAGCGATTGCCTTCTCCAAAGAACAAGAAGAGGATCTACCAGCCAGGATCTCACGACTATGGTACATCAATCCATACGGTGAAGAGATCAAGATGCCCGCCAACCCAAGAGTCCTGGACGCCCTCCGATCCGTGCACAGCGTAGTATACAGCATCGGATCTTTATTCACCTCGTTAATTCCCAGTCTCGTCCTACGCGGTGTCGGCGACGCCATCACAAGTCCACACGTGCGCAACAAAATTCTCATCCTCAATGGCACGACTGACCGTGAGACGGGCCCTTCCACATCACCCTTTACGGGATTAGACTTTGTTGGTGCTATTGCAAATGCTCTCGCTGACTCACGGGGTTTGCCAAAACCTTCAGAGGAAGAGTATAACCAGTATGTGACGCATGTTATTTATATCGAGGGTCCGACGTCGCCAAAGGTGGATAAGCAGTATTTTGGACAGCTCGGTATTGATGCGACGAGATTGTATGGGCCGAAGGATGAGAAGGGTCGAGGTGGGAGGTATGATGCTAAAGCGTTGACGCAGGCTCTTGAGACGATTATCGGGAGGAAGGATGTTCGATCGGATAGAAGTCGACGAAATACTCTTGTGGGTTGAGCATAAGCCTCAAAGAAGGGCGATGGCAATGACTCATGAGGCTCGAGGATTCGAGTAACTGCAGGACAAATGAGGAATATGGGAGACATAAAAAAAGAATATGTATTAGATGTTATATCGATGTGGTATGCATTCAAACTCCAGGTCTGACCTATATGCTATCCATCCCATCCTTAATAGGCAAAGTAAGGTACCTCGAGGTATCGTATCTCCCAAATGCGCCGTCCATATCGCTCATAACCAGCAACGCTTTCCATCCCAAGTTAAACATTTTGTCGTCCAGATTCCATCTCATCAATCGACATCGGCCGGAGAGAAAATCATATAGGCCATGACAACAGGCCAAGCCGTGGATAATAACAGCGCTCCAAGTACAGACCCTCCGGTTGTCCGCACGCGGTCGTAAGGGCCCTTCCAGCGATCGATCAGTGCGCAGGTGCTGAAGATCATGGCGCAAGCGTAGAGTGATGCGGCCCAGAAGATGCCGAGAAACATGTCCGCCTCTCTGTCTTCGGGGCTGATGACAACGCCCGAGAGGTCTGGGACAAATGTGGAAGAGAGGTTGGCGCCCATTGTGTCGGACTTGTTGTGGTGCAGTAGTGAATATGTGGGTTTTTGTTCTTGTGGTAGTGAGAGTAAAACCAGACCAAAAATTAAAGAGAGGTTCGTTCTGGTAATAAAAAGGATTAAGATGTAAAAGGTCACTCGTCCAGCGAGGAGAGAAAAAGAATGAGAATGAGTGAGACTGGGCTGAAGAGAGGAGAGGACCGATGGAACAGCGAATCGTCGTGACAAAAGAGCATCTCTTGATGCATGGGATGAAGCAGGGATAGTATAGCTGACCAATTAAAGACTTGGGGTCGTCGTTCTTTGAGGTCGGGGCCAAGACGACCCGGTCGCGGATGCGTCTCGTTGGTTGAAACATCTGCCACCATCGAGACTAGGGACCAATTGAGGTTGTCTTTAAGCGCGCGGTATAATGGTAACTGCCAACATAACATATCACAGAGCTAACAAGACTAGACTGGACTAGACGCTGGGCATGAGTCGATTACATTGCATTATCTCCAGATCTTTGTTTGTACCTCTTCCCTTTCCCTGAGAACCCTCTGTCTGTATTATTGATCGCCCTCTCTGTTATGCTGGGCTTGTCTCCAGATCTGTTTCACATCTGGGGCGATGGCCCGATGTTACCATGGTAAAACTCAGAACAAACATCTTAACTATGGGATGATGCAGATAAACCCCTGCACCTCAGAATTTTTATGTATAGCATTAATTGATATTCTTGGCTTTGTCTGTTCTTGTCTCACCCGAAACTTGGGACGTCCGATTGAACTCTCCTCCTCGTCGGGTCTATGCCCAGCCGGCCCACTATTTACAGTAGGCCAGGGGTCTAAGCCTCAGCCATGTGACGTCTTCACCATGTCCCTCTTCCGGATCGAATTGAAGGTTTGTGTTGTTTTGCAGGCAACAAGGTAACAAGGATCGCAAACGTGAGGTTGGACATCAACCAGTCACGATTGCTGTTTTGATCAATCATCAATCTTCCATGGGTGACAAAATAAGTATACAGTCTTAGGTGGTGGCTAGCGTATCATTTCTGTCAGCATTGTTTTGAGACGCTGTCTCACGTGACTGTAGGACTGCAGGTTAGGTATCCTTCAACTACAATATATCGAGGTTCAAAATGTGTTGAGAGGTTGGGTGTAGTATTATGAGAGGCTATTTTCATATTTCATTTGATAAGAATACCTGATCTCGTGACTACTCTTGCCTCAGATATTCCGGATTTTCAACATCACAAAACATGAAAATCAACAATTTCATACTCCAAAAGCCTCAACTCTACTGCTGTCCTCATTTGAAAGTTGGAAACACCCAACAATCTCTTCAATATAACCCTAGTGATACTTTAGGACTTTCCATTGTTGTTATGTTATGATTGGTGACTCAAACTCGTAGTCAAACTTTGCAAACAAGAATAACATGGAAGAATACAGAATTCAGCAAGTAATCATAACATCAAAAGGAAAGTAGTATAAAAAGACTGTCTCCTCTAGATCTTGGACAGGTCAGACTTCTCTCTTTTATTACAAGACAGTAACAAAACATTCTCTTCGTCTTCTCTGCTTCTTGTTCAAGTACACAGACGATCCTCTACATACAAACCTCTACAAACAACGACTGCACAAACAAGTTCTATACAACCACGCCACTCTCACAAAGAACTGCGAAAGGTCATTTGTATATGCAAAGAAAATCCACTTTCTAGGGTGTCGAGAGAGGTCTTTTACATCTACAAACAATTATTTTACTTCGTATAGTCGAGTCAGAACAGGTTTGTCTCATCTTCGGACACAGCCTGCGCTCTGTCCTAACAACCCAGACTTGCCTTACATACCCTCAACAGTCAAAATGGTTCTCTTCCCTGAGACTCGCGAGGAAGAGCACGGCCACTACCTCTGGGCTGCCATCACCCTACGTGAGTTCTTCACAACGCTGGACGGCCTCCCCCAAGTCCAAGCTGCAATGGATGAGCTCTGGGTCGACTGGTACAAACATCAGCCCGTAACCTGCATCATGGATCCAAAATATGAGGACCTCCTCGGCATGTTTGCTCTGTGCATGTTCAACAGCACAAGCTACACCCGCGACAACCCTGACAAGTCTACTTGGGGCGAGATGTCTCATCTCACGCGGTTCTGCATCAAGATGCATCTTGTTCTCAGAGACTACAATCGCAGTAGAGGTGGCGCTGGCTGTTACGACAGTATCGAGCTCGCTATGCACTACGTGAAGCTGAGAATCAAGATTCGAGTTTCTGACGCTGAGTTTGCGAGAGACACGGAGACTCTCCGCATTCATGATACGATGGTTGATGAAGGACGTCACCTTTTGGGGCTTTAAAGTAAGTGGAAGCTGTTATTAAAACTGATCACTCGATTCGCCACTGTCTCATTACCACACACTCAGCAAACAAGCCCAGTCCAGTTACTCTAGACAACTACATCTCATTCATCGCACTAGCTACACACTGAACATATCAACTACACACTCAGCATATTCACAGCGTGAGAGGCTCATATTATGTACAAGAAGCAAAAGCCTGTCAGTGGTTTGGAAAGACGTTTTATGAAAGAACGAGAAAGGCATTTTCATGTATGGTATGGTTCGGCGGTTTGGAAAAGCGTTTTTGAGGGGAGGAAGAACTTCGTGGAAGAGCCACTGTTTGCATAAAACAAAGTGTTCAAAGTCATTACGTACGAAGAAATTCAGCAAAGAACTGATTGACACAAGCGTCTACAGCCACCAATACTTGATTCCTTATGCCTCTAAGAGTGACAGACTGGAAGATCCAATTCTTTATGTTGTGACATGGAAAAAGAAAGTCTTGTGAGCTGTGAAAGTCTGTAACTTGAGCGAGAAAAGTCTTAACTATCATCCTAAAGAGCGTACTAGTCCCATTTGTAAGGGTTCATAGGTCCCTAGAGATGACCCTTGATGTGAGTTAAGTCGGTAGTTGTTGATTTGGTATGTTGTTAGGTTTCTTTGGATTACGTGAGGCTGCATCATACGGATATACGGCTATGAAACTCATGCAAGAGATGTACATTATGAATAACATGTTTAAGCTTACTTGAAAGTGCATTTACTTGGTTTCCGGGACCTAAAAGCCTGATAATTTGGACATGGCATTGCGGCGATAGAATCGAATTTCGGGTATCTGCCACCATTAAATGATATACCAGTTGCGTATCCTAGTAATCAAAGAAAAGGCAATGAACATTATTACTTCCATATAGACGAAACCGAAACCGAACTGTGCTTGAAAAGAGCAAAGTACCATTCTTCCCCCTATCTATGATTTGCTGAGACGACTCCAACAATATCAGTGAAATAAACCTCCAGATTCCGTGCTTTAGACTTGTAAGCAGAATCAAGACTAACATCCCATTCTTTGATATCTAAACGCCTGATCCGTCTGAGCATAGTGGCGGTCCCTAGACCGTGGTCTTGGGGAGCTCTCGACAACCACAGGCATGCCTAGGGGTATAGCCCATGGATACCAAAGTCTGCTTTGGCTACTATCAGGGCCGTTGTATCTGCTGCTGGAGCGAGAAAGGCCTATAGTAGGTGAAGTGGAGTGAGAAGTCTGGGCTGGCTGAGCGCGATGATTGATGCATGTGCTTTCAAATGCGCTTGCTTTGGGCAAGCCGCAGTTTGGCCATATACATGCTTCCTGCACGCAATGGCCATTGGGAATCTTGGCCTCTCCAAGACAACCCATATTGGCACAACGATGAGTTACACAATAAGGAGACTTGAAATTGTCAGTACGGCTTCGTTCAGAACAACCCGCCCGCTGACAGGTATGCCAGGAGCAAAGACGCCCGCTATAGCCCCCAGAGTCCCTGATAGAATTCCTGCAGTTCATGACGCAGCACCGATCTGAGCCGGATTGTTAGCTAGGAAATGTCAAGAGAGATAGGCACGTACGTCTGTTACAATACCTGGTGTCAGAAGCCCGATCAAGGTCTCTCCTTCGCCCGCAATTCTGCAGATAACACTTATGCTCAGCACAAAATGAACATCCTGTCTGGACGATAGCATTGCATCCTCTCATGTTGCATCGGCAATGATATATGCAAAACTCAACTGGAGAATCGTTGCCGTCCAATCCGACATGCTGAGTACAGCCTGATGAGGTACAGGGCTGATGGTGACGACATCTTTCTGTATCCCTGCCTGTAGCAAGAGTTTGCTTTGTACAGTTTGGCTGCTGACAAGAGTGCTTATCACAATAATGCTTTGAGCACCGATCTGAAGAACAGTCTGTAACCTCACATTGGTTTTCGTCGCCGTGGTCGTCGCAGTATTTACTCTTGGAGCTGCGACGATATCTCCAACAATCTTTAGACTTGCAACGGTCTGCGCCAAGTTAGTTGCCCTGTTGGTTCCTCGATAGACAGGGGCCTTACGGTCAGAACAGAACCACCACTCCTGCGAAGGAGTTGCTGCTTTCATCTTTGAGTATCTGAACGAGTCATCCTCTTGCAAAACCCTTTTTCCACAACCGGGATGGCTACACTGGGCATCTATGTAGGTTAGTATCTGGCACTAAGCCAACTAAATGGGCTGCTCACGGTTGCTGCAGAACCTTTCACCCCGTTCGGCCATAGTCTTGCATCCATAGCCAGCATGGCAGCTGTCTAAAAACTTGTTATTACTTCCTTTCGGTAACTAGGCGGTACACTTACGACGGTCGCAGTACATGGAATACTTCCCGTTACCACTATGCTGGAACTTAGTTGTTTCCCTGTTGCAAGTTCCCTTGGCACACTTCACGCGCGGACGATAGGAACTGCGACTGCTTGGACTGGAACTGTATCTGCTCATAATGGTGCGGTGTAGACTATAAGCGGTATGGTGATAGTAACTATGTTGGGTTGTATAGATGATATCAAGCGATCAGTGTATAAAAAGGTCAATGATGTAGGTATGAAAGTTGATGGAGAATGGTGATAAGGTGCGGCGTCTTTGAGCTTTATATAATTGCAACCCTAAGCTTTAAGAATGCCTTGGACGCCTCCCCAACGGATCGAGCCGTAAGCGAGTCTCGGTTAGGTATGTTTATAACAACTTCAGTTACACCTTGGTTGTTTTATTTCGCATCGCCTTCCGTGAATGTGGGTTTCCATTGATCGTTACACTTCCCTGACGTCGACGCGCCTGGCCACCTCTTGGAGCCTGGTTACCTCCTGAGCGGTATGGTCAAATGACCATGAGGCTGAATAGAAAGGGTCGAGCAAGTATGGTTGCCTTTTTCTTGTTTCTAGCATTTGTTGACTATCCGCAGTAAGCCCATAGCAAGGAGTCAAACTCACGATGTAAAGGCCTATGCCCCTGAAGTCCAACAATCGCCACCATGCATTCTTGTCTAAACTTTCGTTCGTAACGTCATATTTTGCATCGGTATCCCTCTGGTTAGTATCGCTAGTTGCGCATGACTTCAGCTGCGATGTACCGATTGGAATCGCAATCTGTGTCTACTTCTGTCAAACGCTACAAACAGGTCAGCTGTATTCTCGTCTCTAATCTGCGTCTTTTCAAGCCGCCTTGAGACTTTGGCGGACGACTTTGAAGGGAGATGTCGTTAGCCAAACAGACGACAGCATTGGATGATGGTAAGAGCTCTGATTTACCCGCTGTTGCACCTTGTGTATTGCATTTTTGTGTCCTGTCATTGCCTCTTGTAAGACGCGGCTGCCATCACGTCAAATCCGAAGAATTTCTGATCGAACAACAGAACCCTTTGTGATCGTGAGGCTCTTTTCCAAGGAGCTGGTCAGGTGAATTGGGCGATATCGCGCATTGTTTGCGCGCCGCAAACATGGCGGACAGAGATCACGATGGAAGATGCTTGTTCGGAGAAGGTACAGACGCCAAACTGTCACTTGAAAGTGTATTCGGAGGCCTGTGACTCTCGTTTAGTATGGTGCCTAAGAGCTGTAGACTAAGACATGTAATACCGGACTGCTTTCATGCTCTAGATGCACAGGCTGTGGTGCAGACAGGCGGTGACGATATCAGAGATTTTCTGTCGACCACTGACCTTGAAATGCTGATATGATAGATTGAGGCTCTGCAGATTGTTGACACTAGCCCGCTTTACCCTGTTTGCCTGAAGCATATGTCGGTAGTCGAGAACCCAGCCTTGAGGTTAGGAGTCGTCATCTGGGTCAAGTTGAGGCCAAGAAATAAATAATCAGGTGTTAGAGAGACTCCAGAGAGTAGTAGAACTCTTGGAATCGATATCTGACATCAAATGACACTTTCTAGAACATTTGAAACATGTTAATGTGGCCATAAAGTCAAAAAATGTTTTATAGGAAGCATTGAAATGAGCACGTTGAATAGGCAGGTAGAGGCGTAATTTGCTTGGATTGACTTGGTAAGGGAAATGAAGAGAATCAGTTGACTCCTCGGCCTAATGCAGTGGCCCAAAACAGCGCCTTCTGTCAGGTCGCCAGTTCTACCTTCCCTTTAACTCGTCCACTTTTGACTGCTGCCCCCTTCCTTCCCAAACGATGGGTACTTCAAATCCCAAGCCCAATAAAATGGAAGGTTGCAACAGGCAACACTGTGTTATTCCAAATCTTTACTTATACCAAGTCCAACGTCCAGAGCCGCATTGTGTCGTCTGTGTCGTCGATCTCCATACAACATCATGTCGCAATCTTCACCACGAAGAACGAGCATACTGTAACGAATCTTGAAAGGTGCCATGGTGCGAGATCATACCTGACACTTCCAGGACTTCTCGTCTACTGTTACCTCTATCAGCGGCAGGTAATTGCAAGACACAAGGCAGACTTACTTGCTGCGGTGATATGGCAGATACAAGATGCGAAGGTCGACCGAAGTAAGTGGGCAAGGCAACTGACCTGACAGTAGATAGGCAGCGTCTCACAGAGCCTAGCAAAAGATGATCTTGCCCATGCAACCGAGGAGTATGTCACTGTAACGATGCAATGGTTGCGACGAAAGACAAAGAGCAGGATGGAAAGCCTCCTGCATGAGAGGGTCACAAATGCGAACCATCGTCAGTAGGCAAACTGGTGAGCCATCGTTCGCCCTGATTCAACAGAGGTACAAGATCAAGTTACTGGACGAGCAAGTAACAACGTGTACTGATCTGGTGCAGGCAAACCGCAGCTTGGCTCACCACAATACCCTCACTCGCAAGCACTGCTTTCAATGCATATCAGTCATACGAAAACTCAACATCAGACACAGAAAGGTATGGTACTCACCTGGGCAAGCAAGTCAGTGACTCACTGACCGCTGGCAGGCATCGAGTCCTCCGTCACTTGTCTCGTCTCTCGATGGCCTGCGATATTTCTGAAAGTGGGATCCGAATTGCATTTAAATATCACCTTGATCATTACACAATGTACCTTCATCTATTTTCGCAACGATTACCAACTTGGAATCTACCGCTGCATATCTGTCGAGAGCCGGGGGGTTGAACGCGGTATGCGATCGAAATGACGGAACCACCAGCCAGACAATTCCCTCCATAAGCGATTGTGCACCCAGGTGATCTGAATGGTAGGTATATATCAGCGGATATTATTATTGGAAATGAATTTCGGTCCGATTGCACAACCTTTCAGTACTCCTCCTTGCGTCGGTCAGTATGTTTGCACATGGCTTTCAACAAGAGAAATACACGCAAACATATCACGAAGTACGAAGACGTTGGCGTGTTCTTCTCAGCAGCAGTTTGTCCCTCTGATCGACTGACCACCCGAAACGAATTTATCCCATTAGCAGGCAATGTGTTATCGATTGACAGCTCATGCTTAGCTATACACTGCATTGGCTCCAAAGACCTCTGTTGATCTGCGAGAGTTGATCAAGATAGAGCGGAAAGAAATTTATGTGCACTCTAACCAGGCGGCAATTGCAGTTTTGAATCCGCTTCGGAACCACCGCTGTGTGTAATTCATGGAATGGGACGGCTGATACTTAGCAGGATGAACACTTCCTTGTGACGACGGAGCGTTACCGAAGTACATACACAGGCTTGTGGCCATGCTGCTTTACCGGCAGATCTCAATTCACCTGATATGAACTAAACTCCCCTCAAGTTATGGATTACAACAATTGTTCATATCCAAAGACCTTCAAATCTCTGCTAACCAACATTAGGAACTATCCCAAAAATTATTCAACTTCATAGGTATGCTCTGCGCGTCGTCCGGATTTCCTGATTCAAGATGCGTGTCTCAGGGGGTGATACACAAACCCACGTGGACATGCTTCGGCTGACGTCGTTTGTCTTAGAAACAGCCCCAATGCTTGTGAACTATCATCTGCCACCGGCTACTCACAATCAGGCCAGCCACATTGCCGAGAACTTTCTGTTCATGGGACTGCCGAAGTTCAAGGCAGAAGTGCAAAGGTGCAAGCATTGCAAGAAAAAGCTATCATCATCGAATCAGGTAGTCGTTGCGTATGAAGTCAGAAGAAGGGGCCTGTGCATGACTGTCCGACCTACTACGCCCAAGTTACCGAAGCCGAAAGCTGAGATTTAGGACTAGAGATAGCTCATAGCTATAGCAGGGGTATACAAAGGTCAAAGGTTCGTTGCTTGTGGATATCCTAGAAGGGCTATTCTTGCGAGTCGCGTCTTGATGCTGATGTTACTACTAGCCACATCTAGTTGGACTTGATACGAATGGCTATCATGCTACAATGATGAGTTCCTGGGGCGGGGAAGCAAGAAATGGCTGAGCTCTAGGTGAATCGGGCATTGGAAACACTGAGGCGTGTGTATCTTACCCCTGGCAAGTGAGGACTGCGTTGTCGTTGCAGAATTGATATCGACTTGAAGAGCTCGGCTGTTCATATCAAATGAGTAAAGTGGAATACTATACCTATCCGTTGACTAGTAGCCGACCAGGGTCTTTCACCGATTATCTGTGCCACACAGGGCCAGAGTTCTCATTCTCTATGATCCGTGATGATAATACGGAAAGAACATGTCGTACTTCTACTCTGATCTTTACTAACATTTTAACAACTCTAGTTTCCTCTGCCGGCCCTTGACACTTTCGACCAGTGCTGACTTTTTAATCCTTTCCAGGAACTCAACTCTTCTCTTCATGACCCTCGAAGTCCATGGCTACCCATACTTCAACAGATTAGTTTCCCGCAGGTCGCGGCACTATTGACATTCATCAAGTCGTGCCTAGACACTTTTATTCTTGATATGGGCCAGAATTCTCGCCATTAGCTACAGACACAACTACTGAATCTAGTTCGATCGACGACCCAGAACGACTGATATGCGAACCGAATCGTTGCCTTCTACTTCGAGCTCCAACTGACAATACGCCCACGACTACCATACCTATCCGCATATAATACCGTATATAATGCTGAAGGGCAAAAGTCGGGCTTCCTCTCTTCCGTACGCTTAGCTTTCTCAATTGCAGAGCGGATTCCACGACCCATCACTTGTGCTCGCTCATTAGACGGAGACTCACCGGGCTGTTCAGTCGAAGCGGCAAGAGCATTCCAGACATTAGGAATGTCAAGTCGTTTATGGCAGCGTGTTATGGGGTACTTACAACTGAACCATCATAGTACTGGTAAAGGGTAAAATTGACAAGATTTTCATCATCGAAGTCCTATATCTAAAGCAATGCCCCTGGTATGTGGACAACATCTTCTTCTTTTTACCCTACCCTAGCATAAGATTTCCTGTCATTTATAAAAGGCTTTGCTCGCTGCTATCCTGCCAGTTTCCCTTCCCGCAACTAACATCCCACATACCAGATGGTTATCAAGATGGTGTTCAACTCGACGGGTTATCTGCTTTAGAAGGATAACTATCTCTTCTACCGACTTCAGCCACCTTCTTTCGACGTCCTCAATGTTATCGTCAATCCCCAATCCCGATGGGAAGATATGTGCCCTCTTTCTACTACCTATGTCTGACTTAATCAAGCAGGAAGCTCGCCGACCAGCAACGCAGTAAGGATATACTGCTGAACAAGGCTTAGATGTGTGGTAGTGCGGACAACACCAGTTGGTTACTGTAAGCTTTAACTTCCATAATACGCTGCCACGCGCCGACGACACGGACAAAGCTCAAGGCTGAACTACGCTCAATACTCAACTGAACCTTGACATACACTCCTACACCCCCAAAGGAAAAAGGAACTGCTAGTCTCAGAAGAATAGGCAATCTCCCCGTACACCCCATCAAAATAACCACCATGCCGGCAGGGATTTCTAGGCTCCCCTGAACCTCAAGGACTCCGCCACGTCGGATACATATCAATACGCAGTCGCAAACGCGTATTCTATCTACATGCTCAATTCACCAAGGTCTATCTATCTACACGATCAAGTCACCGAGTTGTCTATCTAAGCGCTTAAGTCGCCAAGAGCACCGCATATGATCAGGAAATCAATACAGTCTTCTCGTGCTCGGGTGTTGTGTTGTGCCGCTGCCTCTTCACTCATTGCCCATGTGGCGACATCCACGCAGGCGGTTCAAAAGAATAACTAGGACACAGAAGTCTATTGATAAGATGACTTAGGCATGCTTAGGCAAGAGCTCAGAGTAAACTACTCTAACCTTTATGGTACCCTTAACGAAGTCTCGGTTTTTGTTTGACCTACCTGCCACGCTTGTTGCTCTTCCGATCTGTAGATAGTTGCATAGGATTAAGATCAAAACACGAAGACTTCCAGCACCGGTCATTACAAACAAAGCAATAGCATGAGATATATTGGGGGTAAATGAAAATTTATTTTCCATATTTCGTAAAACTAATTATGCTGGCCACTGACGTAACTGGCACAAGGCTACGCTACCATTTACATCTCGGTAGTTCACCTTTCAGCTGCAAGAATTATAATCCACCAATACGTCTACATTCTACAGAGTCGCGCTGAGAGGCAGGTTGCGAGAGCTGCTGCCGACCCAGATCTTCTTGGCGTGGTCAGTGATCACCCAGTTCTGGGTGTTGACGTCCCAGTTGCTCAGGTCACGGCGGGTGAGCTGAGCAGTGAACTTGGCGCTCTCGCCAGGGGCGATGTTCTCGAGACGCTCGAAGCCACGGAGGACGCGAACGGGCTCGTTCTCACCGCCAAGGCCGACGTACAGCTGAGGGATCTCGTCAGATGTAGCGTCACCAGTGTTCTTGATGGTGGCGGTGACGGTGTAAAGAACGTCCCAGAGCTGAGGGTTACCACCGGGAGCACCAGAAGAGGGGAGACGGGGTTGAGCGGAACCGTCGACGGCGTTAGGAGGCAGGAACTCTTCAGCAGTCGCACCGAAGCGACCCTCAACGTCACCGGAAGCCTCCTCAGCAGAAGAAGAGGTGTTGAGGTAGGGGTAAATGAATCGGTAGAGGTATCGGATGCCGGAGGGGAAAGTGTAGTCTTCCAAGTTGGTGCTGAAGTTACCAAAGGTAGGTGCGGGGATGGTCTCGCCAACAGGGGGGCTGTAGGAGGCGTTGCTGACACGCTTGACCTCGAGGTCAGAGTACTCAAAGGTTGTCCAAGACAGACCGAAGCCGAACTCGTAGAGGGGAGCGTTAGAGTCGTTGGAAGCTCGCTTTCCGTTGGTGCTGGGAGATCGACGGTCGAAATGGCGGTAGTCAATGAAGTTACCCTCAGTGAAGGTCTCCTGAGGAGCACCCTCGCCGTTGTTCGCCTCATAAAGGACCTCGGTACCGTAGCTCTCGGCAGTGCGGCCCCAGGTGAAGGTGGAACGTCCAGGGCTGGTCTTGCCGTAGAGAATGTCAGCGATAGCGTTACCGGACTCCTGTCCGGGGACACCAGCCCAGAGGATAGCGGTGATGTTGGGGTTGTTGTGCCATTCGGTCAGGAGGACAGGGCCAACGGTGTGAAGGACAACAATGGTGTTGGGGCAGATGGCGGAGACGTTCTTGATGAGCTCGTCTCCGTTCTTCCAGAGAGTAAGGTTCTTGCGGTCACCGTAGTTGCCGTCGACTTCGATGTAGCCCTCACCAGAGTTGGCATTGGCGAAAACGATAGCGGTAACGTTGGGCTGGCTGACCAGAGCTTGGGTCTGGGGCCACTGGTTGTTGTTGAGAATACTCTCGTAGCGGGTGCCGTCTTCAACAGCTTGGCGCTGGATACCCTGATCGGGAGTGATCAAGTAAGGGAAGTTAGAAGTACCGGAACCCCAAGACATGGCAAGAGTACCGTTATCGCATCCACGGTCGTTGCAACCGTTAGGTCCGGCAGGGTTGGAACCAGCGTCTTCACCAATGACGGCAAGGAACTTGGGCTTCTTGAGAGGGAGAGCACCATCGGTGTTCTTGAGAAGGACAGTTCCCTTGGCGGCGGATTCGCGGATGTGACGCTTGTGGTCGTGCTGGACGTTGACTCCGTAATTAACCTTAGCGGGGTTCTCCTTGCTGTAGGTCTGGAGGAAACCTTCCTCGTCTCGGGTCCAAGAAGAGAAGTTAATATCGGGGAGATCCTCAACGGTCTTGCCAACCTTGAAGAAAGCAGCCATGATACGGGTAGCCATGTCGTCAATTCGCCAGGCAGGGACAGTACCGTTGATAACAGCAAGAGTCAGGTTTCCACCCCAGAAGCTGTAGCCGCTGTCGAATGAGGTGTCTCCAGGCATAGTCATGTCAAGACCGGCGACGGCGGCAGCGGCACCGGTGTGGGTAGCGGCCCAATCACTCATAACGAAACCCTGGAAGCCCATCTCGTCCTTGAGGATTCCGTTGAGCATCTTGGAGTTCTGGCAACCGTAAGAGTTGTTGATCTGGTTGTAAGAGCACATGATAGCGCCAACACCAGCATGGACGGCATCAGCGAAGGGCCAGTTGTAGAGCTCGTGCATAGTCTTGTCATCAATGTTGGAAGACAGGGACTCGGAGATGTTGAACTCGCGAGACTTGACCTCGCCAGACTGACGGAAGTGCTCTTGCTCGTTGGCAATGTAATGCTTAGCAGTAGCGATGACTCCAGCATCCTGGATACCTCGAATGTTCTCAGCCATGGCATGGCCAGCGGCATATGGGTCGAGGGTGAAGCCTTCCCAGTTTCGTCCACCGGCAGCGTGACGACCGAGAGGGCCACTAGCAGGACCAAGGAGAATGTCGATACCCTTCTCCTTGAACTCAGTTCCCATCAGCTTACCTCGCTCGTACCAGAGGGCCTTGCTCCAGGTGGCGCCAGCGGTGAGACCGGCAGGGAAAGCGCTGTTGTAGTCGGAGAAACGGATTCCCAGAGGACCATCCTGAAGACAGAGACTTCGCATACCGAGACGGGGGATAGATCCAACGTTTCCTACACAACGTTCATTTTCCCAACTAGACAAACAGTTAGCTTGGGATGAAGCAGCGCAAACTCATCCAATTACTTACCCAACACCGGTGGTCAAGTTGACCTTTTCCAGAAGAGTGAGCTGAGAAACAAACTCCTTGGCCTTCTCGTAGGCGTCCTCCCAGCCTTGGGCCTTGGGGTTCATCCATGGCGAGGGATAGTGAGGAGGAGAATAAGCCAGGTCGTTATCGCGCGCGATCTTTTGAGTGTCAGTAGATAGTTCAACTGTTATTCCAGTGACTGTCGCGACTAGCGACGCAATGAAAAGGAAGCGCATTGTGCAAAAGATCAAGAAGCGCGTAGAGAATGAGGTGTAGTAAAGGACAATAGCTGTCTAATCACTTTACCGCAGGAAGTGAAGATGCAATGCGAGGAAAAAGAAGTTGTTGACTGGCGAAAGGTTCAGACGGGATAAAAAGCTTACCTTGACGCCCGCGAGAGTGCCAGGAACTTGGGGTGCAGCTGCCGCATCAGTGCCAGCAGCCAGCAGTGCGGCTGCGGCAAGCCAATTGGCCTTCATAGTGTGCTAAATATTCAATATACAATTATATTGAAAGGTCTGCAATGAATCTCAGTGAGTAATTGAACTTGGCGAGAGTAATAACTGCCTCGCTGTTGTGATCGACAGCAAGGGATGGAAAGGGAACTGACAGTAATCAATAGACTAGTCCAATATATTGGAAGGCTAGTCAAGAACACACGATGTGAGGCACAGCGTGAAGGGAGAGACGAACAAGAAGAACGAAGGGGGAATTGTTCTTCTTTTATACAACCAAAACAATGGATGCTTGTCCTGTCCCAACTCATAGCACGACAGATGCTGTGGTCTTTTATGTTCCATGCATGCTACCTCAACTTGAGTTTAAGCCTGCGCCTCACCCAAATAATCCACTGTAGCGTGTCTATCATTTCCCTTCAGAGTTTAATCACACCAGAGCCCGGTTCTCTTTAGCTATTACCGAGAAAAACACCCATGTAGAAAAGAGAAAATCGTCATCAAAGGTGTCTTTCATCCTGTACCCCACAACGTTGGGCGACGGTCGCTGGAGGGTCGATCATGGTCAGGATTGGACAATTGGGCAGGGTTCTTGGAAATGCTAGGTCGTGGGGTAAAAGGGCCGATATGTTGATGTTGGAAGAGGAGAAATAATGGAATCCTTCTTTCTTAGGTACGGATACAGAACAAAGACTCGTCTGATGCAGACCAAGACGTTGTATTCTTACTGGGGTCTCTTTGACGTCACATGGCCTTTACTGTTCTTCTCTGGTTGATGCTCTTTCATTCTCCCGTGCCGTGAAGCATAACAACACTTTAAGAGCAGGGATTGTCATTATCTCTGTCCACCAAGAAAGATGACGAGTTTGAGTTTAGATTCAATCATGAGACTAACAGTAATCTAATAACTAAAGAAGTGGAATCTCAGAATGTACCTCTGTAGAGAGACAAGATCACCAAGACCAACGTTACACTACAGATCAGTTTCGTCTCTTGTTCGCGAGCTCTTCCTCGGGTCGGTCAGAAACAACCGTGATCGACATAGCTAAATTTCTCACGCATGGCAATACATTAAACTTTAGTTCACACTTCAGTTTGCCCGTTGGACAAAAGTCTAATAGAGACCCTAAAACAATTTGCCTCATAACTTACCCTAAGCAGTTCACTACTAACCTCTTTGTCTCTCACCTAGCTTACCGGTAAATTCGTCCTAAAGTGCCGACAAAAGTACTCCGTACTCCTCCACAGGCCTCATCATCAAAAAACCTGCCTCATTCCCCACGATGCCCTTGCTCCCCGAGCCCTGTTTCTTCCCCGCATCGATGGCCTAAAAACCCCTGTCAACTTAGTCCGAAGCTATCGAGCGATCGTCTGCGTCCGACGAACCCCCGTGGAATTGCGGCCCGTTGATCCTATGATGGATTTCTTGCCTATTATACCGATGTATATCCACGCGATTGCTTGTTATTATCGTGATATGTCGGTCTACAAACTTTACGGATTGCTCGGAATCACAGCGAGGTTCCATAGTTTACACGTAAGACGTCTACAAGTGGCGCAGTTGCTAGAGTTTGGCATCAGGGACATGCACGAGGTTGGTCTTGAATCTCACCAGTAGTATCCGTACATACATACGAATCTTGGGTAGTATGCATGCTGCACACGTTTAAAAGAACATATGTTATTAGTTAGATGACGCAGTAGCTTAATTCCTATACAGGAAGGTGCATAAGCTCTCTATGCAATTTTCATTCGAGGGATATTCACTTCCCCCAGCCATCAATGAATGCCATCATTGACTTGACTCCATTATACCCTCATCATCTCACGGACCGTATGACCCATATCGCACCACAATATCGTGGACCGTTTACTCCTAAAACCTCCAGTTTTTGTCTCCATACATTAATCAGTAGATGCCAGGAATGATTCGGGAGCGAACAATCTTGCGATACTCCTCCCAGTCCTTGCCATACTTTCGGTGGCACTTCTCGTCGTCGCGGCGCTCTCGGTGAATAAGAAGAATGGCAAAGTACAGGATGTAAAAGTATGTGATCAACATGCCCCATCCCTTGGCCTCACCTTGGATAACCTCACGACCGTCGCGCATCACGTACGCACCCTCGACGTTAGCTCCGGCGCTCAGGATCTGGTAGCCCGCAAGACCGGTGGGAAGGCAGTAAGGCCACGACTGAATCCAATCGCCGAGGTAGTTGATGTGTCGGGACATACCCCACCAGCCAGTAGTAAGCAGCTTGCTGCCCTTCTCGGTCTGGATGTACTTGAGGTGAGAGATTCTGGGGTCGTTGGGGTTAGTGCGGAAGCGATTCTTCTCGTTGTTGGCGGACCGGAAGATGTAAAAGCCAAGACCAATAAGGCCGAGCATTGCAGCGAGACCCAGAGGGCCGAGCGACACGGGGTGGATGGAGAGGTATCGGGTCTGGAGCGAGTAGACATAAGGCACCCAGACAATATCACCAAAGGCAAGCATCATACCGAAACCATCAGTGGTGATGTCCATCGTCGTCAGAATTGCGGGCTCGTTCCACCAAGAGTCAAAGACATACAGAGCCTGGACAGCGGTGATGAGGATGGAGCTATCAGTCACGTAACCATAGTTGCGGTACTGCTGAGCGCACCACGAGCAGTTCATGATGATCCAGCCCATCATACCAGGACGAAGCTCAAGGAACTCTTTGAGGTCAACCTCGCCGATAAGAGGGATCACAACACGAGGGTTGAGTTCGCGACCGATGAACCAATCGTACAACATGTTTCCCGAGTGGCCTCCAGCAGCGAGCTCGCGGAGCTCCTTGTTACCAGCCTTGACGCTGAAGCTTCGGACGTAAACAAATGTTGAAACGAGGTACGAGTAGATGATGTTGGCGGACAAAATCTGGATGAAGTTCTCCGACATGAAGGTCCAGACGGGGAACTCGGCGCCCTGGGCAGCGGTTCCGGCAGCGAGGATCGCAAGAGTGAAAGTGCTAGAGTACAAGGCTAATCAGGGTTAGCAGGTATATCGTCGAAGCTTAACTAGAGCTGACGAACTGTTGAATCGGTAGTTGAGTCTACCACCAGAGCGCAACTCGGTACCCTCGACCTCAATCGCGGGCAAGACGCGGTAAAGGATCAGAGAAAGCACGTTATATCCAATAACAGCAAGCGTTCCGTTCCAGCTAACAAGACCAGCAACTCCATTGTGAGGCCAGCCAACTTCTTGCTTGAAGGCATCCAGAGAGAAGGTCTTGGGTTGAAGAAGAGAGGGCGCGGGGCAACCTGAAATGTCGTTACAGACGAAGTTGAAGACGTATACGAGAACAGGGAGGAAGAACGAGATAACAAAGGCGCCGGGACTATAGCTGTGTTAGTTGATACTTGAGTTGAGGTTGTAAACTGAACTTACGGGCCAAAGAACTCGTAGCCGTGCTGCTCCTCGGAAGGAGCTTGTTTAGGCTTAAGTGCCATACTTGCGGTTGTGAATTGAAGAACAACAGTTGCGCAGGTTAAGATTGCGGCTTGCGTGAAAAAGCTTAAAGAAGCTGGCGATTGCTTTGCCAGAGACTCTTAAGCAACAAGACTGTTGAAGAAGGAAATAGCAACAACTTGCAAAACAGAATGCGCAAAGGCCCAACCTGAACTACCAGGAGTCGTGACGAAATTACCCAAACTTTTAGTCTAATCTAAGGAGCTAGGATCTGCCGTCTTTTTCGGGTTACCCCTGTCGTATTCGGCATTGCTTCACTGTCTGCAAATCAGAGCTCTTGTGTTCGGACATCGGTAACAAAATCTCCGACGATAGATGATGCCCATGACCGGACTAATACTTTACCCGTCAGCTTCGAGAAGGAGATAACCTCATGAATATCCAACCAATCATGAGCTTCAGTTTCAAGCCCCCTGATGTAACGACGTTCCAGGGCGGGTTTTACTAATTCTGGAGGCCAGTTTGAGGTTAACCGTTTGGGATAGAGAGCCACAACGCGTAATCAGGGAGAAGCTCCAACACTATCATTCTCATCGCCAATATCTCTCTCAGTTGTTTCTCCTGACGTTGTTTTGCTTTTTGTTCTCTTCTACGTGATTCATTGTCCACACTTATCCCTCCCGCTTTCTGGTGACATTCATTTCATGACAGGTCTTATCGCAACCTTGACCCAACGACAGTAGATCTGTCTGTTGCGAAGGAACGACATACATTCCATTCCAATCACGACTCACTCTATTTGACTTGTTTCGCTTCTTTCTTCTCTACATTCAGACGATACGACTCGAGTCGATTCATTCACGATGCGGTTCCAAATATTACCATTCGTTCTATCTTTAGCTGCTGCCGTGAGCGCAGATATCGCCGAGGTACCTTCAACCACTGTACCAGTTCCAGCATGTACCGCAACCTCACACACCGGTATGGGCGGCTTCTACGACCTGCGACCGGACATGGCCGTCGTTCCCGATAAAGATACCTCCAAGTACGCCATCACAAAGGATTACTTCTCCAAGGGTTACGACTACGGCAAGAACTTCACACTGAACCTCTGCGGCGCTGTCGTCGAGCCCGTCACCAATGTCATCGGCGTGGAACCTCCTCTGTGGCAGAACGTCAGCGCATATTACCAGGTCGGAGGCGAGGTCTTTTCCATAGGGTTGGTTTGAACAATACTCTCAGGTGTCCATCTATGCGCCAGGAATGCGCCGACTAACAAGATACGTAGTTTCGAATCCATGAACTTGCAGAGCCGCGGGCGCAAGCTAGTTCTTCAGTACACCGGGGGATCCCCCTGCGGCGCCGACGTTAACAAGACGGAACCTGTTTACAAACGATCCGCCCAGCGCGATTCTTACCTCGAAGACGAGAACGATCTTACCGCTTACACACCCGAGCCCGAGCCCGAAGAGCCCGCGGAGGAGGAGCCCAAGCCTACAGATAAGCGAAGACGCAAGTCGACCACAATCTCTTTCCACTGCGACCGAGATCCCGGCTCTACCTCCGCCAGTGTCTCCTTTGTCGGCACAGACCCTGACGAGTGCGCCTACTTTTTTGAAGTCCGATCATTCCACGCGTGCGCCCACGCCGAGCCGCATAAGCCAGGCAACGTCGGGCCCGGCAGCATCTTCGGTCTGATCGTGGTCATCGCAGTCCTCGTCTACTTCCTCGGCGGCATTTTCTACAACCGAACCGTCACGCATGCGCGGGGCTGGCGCCAGCTCCCCAACTACAGTCTCTGGGCAGGCATCTGGAACTTTTTCTCCGTGCGTCAATCCCTTTCTGGTTCCTCTAAGCCCGAGCGATACTCTCCCTGAGTGTTTCATTATTTCTTTTTAATATTGTCTCCTGCCCCCTTCATTTTTTGTTGTCTGTAAAACTGGGAAATACAACGGCGAAAAATATGAATATGGGGCTGACGGATGGGAATTTGCCTTCTTTTCTTACAGGAACTTTGTTTTTGCTGCTTCACGGCCTGTCTGCGACGCTTGGCCATTCGACGTGGCTACCAACAGGTGCACTCAAGTCCTAGCCGGAGAGAGCAGGACCGAGATGCCGAGAACCGGCTGATCGACCAACTAGACGAGGAATGGGAAGATTGAGAGAATAGAATGGAGATACGGATGTTGTTTGTTCATGGGCTTGCCAGGTGTTCTTCTTGCTCCCTGGGTCTGCATATCGTATATAGAAGGACATGAACGGAATTTTTAGAAGGTTGCACGATAATGGCCATACGCATACGCATCGGAAACAGTCTGGTGCCTCAAATACACGTCAAAAGTTGATGCCATTCCTTTTCCCCTGTCTCTCATCTGAAGCCATGACGCTGTATGGTTACACCAGTCTGTGTCTTGAACGTTCTAAGTCAAATGGACTTCATTACCCTATACTACCATCTTTTGCGCACCTCTCGGTTGACTACAACCCAATACTTCTCCCTCTACTGTGCGAGGTACTTCGCAAATTTTGTTCATTGAATTAGAGCAAGTACTAGAATGTATACGTGACAACACCAAAAAACTTGCAGAAGCTTGAGACTTGCAGCAAGCCAGCTAACCAACTTTGTCGTTTATGACAGTGGCTTGTCGAACTATGAGCTGCAGCCACAGGATCACTTCCTGTCATGTCTCAAAAAAACCACATCAGCACCGCAGCTGAGAGAGACATGCTTCCAACGCTTCCCTGCAACGGGGAAAAGCAAACCCACCCAAAACGGACCCTGTCTTGAGGCGGATCGCAGCCACAAATGATGCACGCGATGCCATTTAGAGACACACCATTGGTACAGCAAACACAGTATTCTGCAATCGCTGATGAACTGCTGTTGTAGCATCAGAGAGAGAACTGTCGCGCACGACTGAGGGGCCCCGAGGTTCAGCGGCATGCAGAGGATGACCGAACGATGACAAGGCTACTAGCTGCTGCTGGAAGGAAAGAATTCTTGAAATACCTGCTGCACAAGAAATATGACCATGTCAATGTTGATGCAATCTTTGCAAAAGAGAGAAAGCATCTCGCAAAAGTGCCCCCCACTTATCGAGAAGTTGTTCATGTCCGGTCGAGTACACGACAGCAGATCGATCAGCCCGAGAGATCTACAGATGCAAACGTAGATCCAGACGGTCCAGGCCAAGGTTCAACCCTGCAAGAGACACAAAAGATTGAGGAATTGTCATAGTTACCCCCGAAGCCTATATGGCTCGGGGTGTTAGTAAAACTGGCCCCAAAAGCATTAGAGACGAAATCATTTGGTCACTTTATGTTAGCTTATACTGGCACTTAGGCTACTTTTTTTCAGCAACCTAAGCCTTGGAGGATAACTTTTCTGTTGCCTACCTGATATGATACGACACCAAAAGATGATCGATCCTCGGTTTATACAACCCCTCCATTTGTAAGATCAAATGCATAACCCATGGACCCGGGTAATGGTGCGATCTGGATATGCAGGCGAGCAAAATGACAGGATGTAAGAGAGGCACTGCTCCGCATTTGTTCTTTTGGACGAGTTGGAAAGCAAAGCAAAAAGAAACCCCTGCAAGTCTTTGTTATCTCGATGGGCTACATCCAGACCCGAAAAGCGTTTAGCTGTTTCTTGCCTTACAACGGTCGTCCTTGTTTCGACCCCTGGTGATGCTTCGTAGTACAAAGATGTCTGTGCCTAGGATTCTCAGCTCTGCTTGCTTACCATCCCGAAATCCATGTCTGTATACCGTCTTCATATAATTCCGATGGACAGGATGCAGCAGGAGTAATGTAAGTGCACGACGTAGTACACAGCATCGCAGGACCTCTGAATCAAGTGACTGTCCTTCTCGTATCATTTATCCCATCGAACATTCGAGTGCCAAGGTAACGAGTCATGTGGTACTAAAGTCGTCCAAGGTATCTCACTGCCCTCTCAAGTCGTGGAGCTGAGGGCCTCAAAAACAGGCCTTCACAGCAAAAAGAAAAGAGTGAATCAGCCAGAGCCCCCTCGTAACTAAGTACCTTGGCAGAATTAGCCATTTTGCATTGTTTTCTCGAGAAAAGATCGACTTCAGGGTCATTCTTCTTGTAAAATGTGACACTCCGTATTGCTTCTTACCCTTTGGAGCAGGGACTGCGTCAGTGTGCCATAGAGGCTTGCAAGCTCGATGGGGATAAAGTTGATGCGCGTTGAGCCGCATGGGAGTAACGGGATCGCCTTCCGGGAGGCCGACCTGCAAAGTAGTATGCATACTTGCGCAGTAGGGCTAGAGCTTAGGAGTTGGAATAGCCAATTCATCTCGACAAATTTGGGAAAGAGTTCCTTGACATGGTGGACATGATCCGGAGTTGACGAACATGATCGTTGTATGTTTGCCTCTCCCTTGACGGTGGTAATCGCGAAGCTTCGACTTTCTGAAAAGAGTAATTGAGATCTTCAACAAACACAATCTGTAACCCGTTGCTGCCGCCCACTCCAATTTCGCTACGTTAGGTCTTCCCGAACTCGTCATTGCTTGGGGTCTTTGCTCCCGTTGACTGAGGCTGCCGCTGAGAGAGTCCGCATCATAGTATTTCCTGAAAGGTCGAGATACTTCATGTTTAGTCAGTAAGCGAGGTACAATATAGATGTACTACAGCCTGGAATCGACGGAGAGGAGCCCATAGCTATGTGTTGTCTCATTGGGTGGCTGAGAGCACACGAGCTGAAGATAGACACTGGCTATTACCACTCCTCCAAGCCTTGCTCTCTCTCACACACCCTGAACTACCTAGAAAGGTACCCCCACAACCGTGGACGGCCGTTATAGCTCAAATCATGACACGGCTGGTCTGGCATGGCATGGACCATCACTCCGCCCATAGTAGCATCCTAGACGCCATGGAAAGCGGCTAAGATCCCACGCGGCAGTGTGGACCGGGTTTGAAATGCCGTGAAACACCTCAAAGCCGGCTATTTGGTATGCAGTCTTCTCTCAGGATAGGAAAGCGGCCATTTGGGGGCCCTGCGCTACGTATCAGGTATCTTTAGATGGAGGCATACGGGCGCTCCGAGCGTGTCGTTCGATCGGGAGAAGAGGGAGGAGGCAAGATCAGACTTGGAAGGGGCGATTTGGCGGGACGGAACCGGGTTCGTACTCTGAGAGTGGTCGATTTGTTTGCTTGTCTGATTGAAGTCGCTCTCGACAGGGAATAGCTCTACGGGATCTTTCAATGCAAGAGTCAGCTACTGCATAATCAGTGAAGTAGAATGATCTTATGGAGGGCACAAACTGTAACCACTACCTGATTCATGGAGCAAAATGACTGAGTTACAGCGTATGCTAGATACCGCCCTCGTCGTAATGACCGCCTTTTCTGCGTACCTCAACGGCGACATCGACTGGGCCAATATTTGAGAGTGCGCAGCAGGAAATTTGTGAAGCGAGACGCGGTGCTAATGAGGGAGCACAATATGTAGAGACGCTGCTTCTTGGTAATGTACCTGCATCCACGACTGCCCGTGGGACCGTTGGTCAGTCTTTCCGTGTCTAGATGGAAAATTAGTGACTCAGCTAGGTACCTAGCCAATCATCCATTGTTGATGTTCTTCGT
The DNA here is from genome assembly GCA_004367475.1 of Fusarium camptoceras. Taxonomy (NCBI): domain Eukaryota; kingdom Fungi; phylum Ascomycota; class Sordariomycetes; order Hypocreales; family Nectriaceae; genus Fusarium; species Fusarium camptoceras. The sequence continues at coordinate 57,679 of QGED01000043.1, read as the reverse complement.
ACCTGGTTGCTCCTGCCCTGCCTCCTGGTCCCGTACCTTTGCACAAGTAGGGAGGTACAGATTTGCAACCTGGATATGTACCGACCAAGACTTAATGCCACTGGTCCAAGCACGGTCATCAATATATTGCGGTTGTGCTTAGTAGACACTCTGGTATAATGCTTCTGTTGTTTTGCTATTTCCAACGAAAGAGTTTCGATTCACTTGCGGGTGGCAACAACGTTATCTTTTACTCCGCTGCTTGTCTTCGGAATTGAACTGCGTCTTGAGAACACTCGACAAGAAGGTGCTCGAGTCGACTTTCCAAGCAGTCCATAGGCTCTCTACTGATGATACTGGGAGCAGAGGAGTGTTGTAGAAACTAATTTCAAAATGCTCCTTTCCAAGTTGAACTGGCCCTGAGCCTATGCTGAGTAGGTGCTGAATCGTGATTGATTTCCTATAGGCTATAGATCCAGTAGTGAATCATCTAGTATCTCTCTCCAATGCAATCGATCGTGAATCATCGTGGCGTCCACACGAGTATATCAAGCTTCTTTCGCTCCAGATCAATATGTTTCTTTTTCTCTCATGTTCATCATTGGATCTTCTGGCCTCTGTGATCGGCCAAGTCGACGGCTCTGGAAACACAGCAATATCCTAAACTATGACGTCCAAATACTCCCTTAACACAAAGAAGAAGATATTCTTGCGATTGCCCAAGCTACCTGTCTTTGGCCGAAGCGGACGTTGAACCATCGCCTCTTCAACCGACCCAAGCTGAAATACCACCCGATCTATGATACAGGAAGATTATTGCCACCTAATCGTTCGAAAAAATTGCAATTTTTCTCATATTTTCGAGCATCGACTTTCCATCATACCAACATCCTCACCTAGAGGGGTCATGGGTCCAGCAAACCCAACCCAAAAAGGTACGTCACTTTGTTGCTCAAGTCCAATAAATGTACTTTCTTTTATGACAAACACTTATGCATGCACCTCTATTCATTCCTTTCACTCTATTCCTACCTAGTACGCTGCAGACGTCACTCTAAAGAGGGGTGTACAATCTGTGGTGTGTGACCTGAGGGGCCCCTCTGCCCCAAGACCAATCTTAGCTGCAGCTGCCAACCCCCCTAGGTAGTCCAGACCAGAGCTACGGTATGCATGTCACCGGCACTAGGTAGGAGCCGCAAGACAAGTGTCTCTGTACTAAAATACGCTTGGTGGAGTGATCCTATTTAGCATACCCGCGTTTCTGCAAGTTCGCAAGCCTAGATCAAACATGCCAATGAACCTGGAATTCTCCTTTCGGACGAGCACACCTACAAGGGGAGCGGGAAATCACACATAGAGTGGCTGCTAAGTGGCGGCTGCAAAAGCCGTTGTTTCTTGTTGCCGATCTTATCTTGCCAATGTACGATCTAGGAATTAAGTGAACCCTGTCGATGCAGTCCTGAGCCCTGGACCTTATTGCCATGAACACTTGGACCAAGGGGCTCAAGTGATACTGCATTGCATTCAAGTCGCCTCTGCATGTCTTAACGGCCTTGGAATTAGGTACTGCTAAAGTTGGAGAAGCCCTTCAACATCTGTACCTCTATATCAGGAGCTATTGTCCCCCTCTTTGAAAACGCTCCGAGTTCTCTTCCAAACATTCAAATCTCTACTAGCACTCTCCAATCCTATTCACACCCTTGTTAATATCCCCTCCTTTCGTATTATTCTTTGACGTCTCTTCTTCCTATTGGCTCCGTTTGCTGAGTTCATCTGAACTCATACCTAATTAGTGCAATTTGCAACGAGGAGTTGTTGACAGTACCCACAACGTTTCTAGTTTGGACGAACTTGAATTAAGGTCCAACGTTATGGCTCCCATTCATCACTGGCAGAGTTCTTCAACAATGGATATTCAAGTGCTAGAGCCATGTAGCCTACCTCCGGGACCAAGCTATATTTATTCTCCTCTGCCAACAATTTCCTTCTCCCAACCTTCTCCCACATCACACTTCTCTTCATCTTTCTCCTCGCAGACATCATCATCAGGCAGCAACTCCTGTTTCGAACCAAGCTTCTACAGTAAACAAGAAATCACCGAGCATACCCCCAAGCCATACATCAAACAAGAGACTCCCGAGTCTACAATAAGCCCTTCTATCAAACAAGAAAGCCCTGTCCCACACCTTCCACGCCTCCCAAGCTTCACTGGTCGTTGCTTTTACGAAGGTATGCTTGACATTGGCTTACTTCTTACTTTCTTACCTCGCAAGAACCTTTCAGAGCTGACTTACGAAAGACGTACGCATACAACACGAGTTCCTACAGTCTCTACTGGATAGAGATACAATGGCCCCCTACATGTTTGAGGATCCGTTCCAGGCCGGCATCAACCCCTACATGGGGGCGGGTTTTGATGCTTCCCTCCTGGGAAGCACCTCTCTGCCCTATGGCAACGCCCATTATGTCCCCAACGGGATCCCGTATGTTGCCAACGGCCTCACTTACGACGTACCTATGGGTGTCAGCCAACCCTGGGGCGTTGCCAACTTCATCCATGCCGGTGTTGCCTACGGTGTCCCTACTGGCGCGAGCCAGTTCCCCAACGCCGTCAACTATGTCCTCCCTGGCCGCCTCCAGGAGCCTATTGGGGCTCAGAACTCTGAGCCAGCTCAGTCTGCTGAGTTCGACAGAGCCACACGTCCTAGCACTCAGCTGTGTCAGGACGCCAACGGTCAAGGCGATGTTAATATCGTCATCAAGAAGCGCGAGGCCTGCTTGCCCGACGAGGCGCTCAAGGCTGCAGCTACCATTCGAGAGAAGTATCCGCAGGTACCAAAGGAGGTGTACGCCTCCTTCCTGATCCCACCACCCAAGGGCGACAGGGCTGCCAGAAACGAGTATGCAGACCGAATGAGGGAGTATAAAATACCACATGGCCTGATCATCAAGCTTGGACAAATGGACTGCGCTGAAGCAACTCTCCGAGGGGGCCTTCGGAACAAGAGGCTCCCGGCCAAACAACGACCTCGCAGCAGCGACGATATTTGGAATGACCAATATGTAAGTTAATACAAGCTTAATAACTTCAAATTTATACTAACGGCGTTGATTCGATAGGTCGCTGCTCTGCTCCTTGCTGTTGACGAGGTGCAGAAGCGTATGGGCATTCCCAGCTACAGCGTCCATGGCATCGGCTGGGAAGAAGTCGCGGATGAAATGCACAAGTCTATGGGACCGAAGAGCTTCAAGTTTTCCTCAATTGCAGTCTCTCGTCGCTATAGGTGCCCTGATCCCTTCAAAGGGGATGAAGAGAAGCAGACCAGGAAGAAGACCACGAAGAAGAAGAACTGAGTGCTTGAGGACTGATTGTTCATGATTTTAAGGCGCACAGGGAAAGGGTATACCATGGGCATAGTGCCTTCTGCCTTTATCGGATGATGATCGCCAGTTTAATGTTTCATGAAGATAATTATAGATGGTCAATGCAAACAGCATGAATTGACTCACGCTTCGTTTTCATTTCCTTTGGTGATTGGTGACATGGTAAACTGAACCCCTGGTTCGTATGTGGTTCTGAATTAGTTTATTTGTGAACTATTTGTCTTGTGTCTAGAAGACTCTAAATCACCGTAAAGCCCTATCATAGACGAAGAGTTTCGCCATTCTCAAATGCGGTAGGCACGCCAATGTCTCGAAGTACGTTATGTAATGCCTCGGGATCCTGCTTCAAAGCCTCCCACTCCAACTCGTTCTTGACCAAAGCCGTGCCAGCAAGAAGTGTCCCATTGAAGGCCAGAGTTCCCAGGACATCGCCATCTTGGCTCTGTAGCTTTATACCTTCTGCTAGGCGAGGACAGACCACGAGTGTGCTCTTCGTCATGGCCATGTTATAGCTTATCCGCGTAGGACCATCGCCGGGGGCCTCGTCAGCATGCATGGGGTCTTTCGTGTAGTATGCCACAGCACGGCATGCCTTGCGGTATAGTCGGAGATAAATGGCGTGGAGATCTGCGCCAGACATATCTGGGTTGATCTCTTCAGCGAAAGTAGCGAAAGGCGCGACTTTGACCTTGAGTTGATCGGCTAGAACAGTCCAGGGTGTATCGACCTCAAACCCGTCTTTCATCCTTGCAATGGGCAGTAACTGGATATGTCGATGAGGCTGACTAGCACCAGAGTGGTCACCGCAGTTGAAAAACGCATAAAGACCATCTCCGCCACCCAATGTCCCATCTCGATGGCCTTGCTCAGCTTCAGTGCGTCTCGCCGCTTCATATGCCTCGATGCAAGCCAGGGTGGCTTCTAGATCAGATTCTTCGAGGACATGAGTCTGGGGCTTGAACTCCTTAGTAGCGAGAATAAAGTGCTCCGGTATAACGGCGAACTTGTTGAGCACGCAGTAGTGAGACGGACCGAGGTCTGTGACTTTCAAAGCGGGAAGTGGGTTCTCGAAGGGGTCAAAGGGCTTCTGGGGCTTGGAGAGATCTTTGGGTGGTGGTTTGGGCTTGTTGGCTAGAGATGGGGAGAATCGTAGTTGAAACTATGAGCTGTGTTAGCATTGACTCTGTATAGTTGTCTGAGATTTATCAAGCTGAGATAGACTGACCGGGATAGAGTCGACATTGAGAACCGCAACCTGAGTGGGGAAATAGTGCAAATCACCCTCTGACCTGGCCTTTGTAAAAGTCGATTTGACGAGTTCAGGGAGGTTTGAAGGGGCTCTTATACGAGGCATTTCGAAAAAGGTCGTGTCTGTGAGTCTGCTGATGATGAAAGTAGATAGCATACAGTTAAGTTCTCAAAACTTGGAAGTGCCTGGCTGGACTTGTCAGACGTTACTGTAGTGGATCAACCAATGACGCTCCGCTCTGGTTGGTTGCGGAACCTTGTCTTGTTGCCGCAAATCCCCGACCTAGCTGGGCCAAGCTTCCTGTGGTTTTTCTTTGTCACCAACAACTTGATTTCTGAAATCTGCCAAACTTCTTTTGAAAAACAGCAAGCAGATGGTAGTCTTTGCTTGATTTCCACGAGCCACACCAGCTTTGTCTGAAATCGAAGAATGAAGCAAAAAATGACGAGTTGCAGTCACTTCTTGACGGTATGTTTGACTTTCCCTAAGATTTTGTGAATGAGCGGTGCTGATTCTGATTTAAGAAGCTACTCTTTCCCTTCGATAAATTTCATCTTTCTCCATCTTCTTCCATCTTTTCATCTTGATATATACCAAGCTATGTATACGAACCGGCGGCTGTTATCGACCCCTACCCTTTGCAGCTACGCATCAAGCCAGCGAAAGACCAGGAGAACCCTGCAGGCAAAGCATTTCTTTTGTGGATTTGGGAAGACCGGATAACTATATAATAGTAAGCCAGAAGTTGAGAAACAGATATGACACTTTTCGCTAACCACCGACCTCTGCGGTCCAGTCACTCCTTAAAGGTCAACTTTCCTGGCTAACAACCAGAAGCACAGTTACTGCTATATAGGCGTCTTCGAAACCAGAACTGGTCGAATGTCATGTCGGCGTAAGAAGCAGGGACTCCAAGAAGCATTTACTGCTGGGCCGCGTCAGAGACACTTCGACTAGCCCACACTTGGCGTTCCTGGCAGACTCCGTTCGCTAAGACAGAAGATGGCTACCAAGGACTAAGAGTCCGAGAAGTTCTTTGACTATCTTGAAGACAGCCTGGGAATGAGCCCCCTGATCTCTGCTGCCCTGTCTGCAAGCGTAACCGTACATGCAAGGCCGTTCTCCGAGAGCAGGCAAAGGCCAGACTTGAGGCAAAGACTAAAGCCAAGGTTAACACCAGATCTATCAACGTCCCCAAGGCCAGTAATCCCGACAAAATCTGCGGGAAAGTCTGGGGGGATGGAACCGGATACTTTACGATGATTCTCTGGGACGGAATCCTTGGTCAAAACGCCTCTTCCAACGTCTGGTATTTCAAGGGTTTAAGCCCTTACGAGATCACGCTTTTCGAGATCACTCATCCACATGGCGAGCGAGCCTTCGATTCAACTTCATTACTGGACCCCTGCCCGGTGAGTGGATATTCGCCTTCCGCAACCTCAGCGTCAAGGTAACGGGGTCGGTGTGCGGATGAAAGGTTGCGAGTAAGTGCTCAGAAAGGTCTCTGGATTACAAGGAGTCTACTGACTGATAAAACCCATAGTTAGAAACTAGAGCCAGACCAGGTTGGGCTCCGATGTGAAATGGGATCGACTGTGGAACATTTGACCCAAAACCATTCCGGTAATGGTGGAAATCCTCCCGTGGAACTTTCGATCCGCAAGATTCTGCTATGAAACGAACGGCATCAACAGCAACCGCGCTGTCTGCGGCAAGATCTATATATTACAAATACTATAAGCAGATTAAACGACAAGAACGCTTCTTGCAACACGAGATCCTCTTCTTCGCGGGAAAAGAGGTTCATGTCTCATCTTGCTGGATTTTCCATTTTCCACCGCTTATACCCTATGAGTACCCCATCATCGGCTACTTCCACTATAACGATGTAAAATAGGATTATCATAAGAACATCCAGCCAAGAGACAATCCTGGGGCCAGGATTGATGGCAATGCACCTGTGGCTCGTCTTTGCCGTAAAAGACTGGGCGCTGCCACTCCTGCTGAGTGGTCTAAGGACCCTTAGCCGAAACCCATCCGGGAAGCTTACTACACTCTAGTAGTGTTTCGACCAGGATGAGGACAGCGCTGAACAGCCCAAGCGAATTGCCTTTCCTCCCTCTATAGAAGGCCTTCGCGCCACCTGGAACCGACCGGTCTATAATTGGGGATTGATATGAATACCTCCACTATTCCAACTCCAATCCCGGTTCTGAAGCAGGAAGAAATCGCAAAGGAGTCTTCAAGCGCGGTCCGCAAGATCTCTGCCCTCGCACGCTGTGCCGCTGATATCCAAGATCTGTGCCGCCTGCGAAATGCCTCCAATTCTTGAGCCTGCGGACCGGCCCTAACAAGGCCCAGCCTTCTCAGTCATGTGGCTCTTACACAACACTGACCACCAAGGATGACGGTGGGGATACTAAAAGAAGAAGAAAAAGACGACGACGACGACGAGAGTGAATGGTGGGATGTTTAAACGATCTCAACCACAAATTGGTAGACGGTGTGTCTTCTAGGCATGCCCTGAACTGTCTCCTGCTTTTTGGAACACTGGACTACGCCAGGATATCCCATATATATATGGCTTCGTTGTACTCAGAGCCGGCCCATACTCTCTCAACCCCTTCAGCTGGCTATAGCTCGTCCTAATACGAGTCAAGCATGTCTGCTACCGCTGGCACCAGCACTTGCAATAAGTCACGTACTATATATACTATACCCGATGGTGTAAGTTTGCACTCTAAGGCGCTTGCTCGCCAACAGGCGGAAGTGGCCCGAAAATTGCGCCGGGGTTAGAAGCCTGGTACGCTGCAGGTTAACTTCTCACGTCTACCCAGATCTGTCGTTCATACTGCGATCCATCTATCGCTTACGGGAAGCAGTTCGCAGCATGCCTCACATCTGAGGCAAGGCGTACTGCTCTTGTTAAGTTGTTCCGATTCTTGGGCTGTGGCCTTGTGCATCCTACGTGAGTAAACACAACTACCTCTCTTCCTCTAACTAACATTCCATGTGTTTAGCGATGAAATGCCACCTTCATGTTCGCGGGTAAAAGCACGCTTCCCAACATGCCAAAGCCGTTAGAGCGTCGGTTAGAGCTGCCGTTGAAGAGAATATGAATCGCAATGTGAACTAAGCTTCAAACAAGGCTGCAGAGTCGAGACATGAGATCACATTTGCTGATGTATACAATGAGGGAGGGGTCGGGTATGAGGCTTTCATGACATGGCTCAAGCCTCAGCTATTGCGTGATGAGCCTAGGCACCACTCCTTCCGACTATCCAACCTCTGGATCACACAGACAGATTCACACAGTCGAACAAGTCGACCCGCTCAAATTGGAAATGCTATGGAACCGACCAGGCTACAACATGTTTGAGGAACAAGCCCAGACGCTGCAGTTTGGCACATCAATCCTACGCCGTCCTATCAATTCCAACACAACTGTTGTAACTTCAAGTACACATATTCAACTCACAGAGCTATTCGATGATCAAATCAAGACTCGCCGAGTACCTCGCTTCATGATCCACGCAAGCCTAGGATGGACAACACAAAGGCAATGGCCCGGTCGAGCCATAAGTCAAGGGTACAATTGATACACAAATTGCCAGGGCTGCATATATACCGAATCTACAGAGACTCAAAGACGCCATCGGCACGTGCCTCGGCGCAGAAGTTGAGCCCCTTGGGACCTATACTGTATATATCGTATATAGATTCTCAAACACCGATTATCTAAAACATTTCCTCTGTTTCAATACCAACTCTCCAAGTTGATATTTTAGCCCCAGCAGAGCCGGCAACCCCAGATTAGCGTTCATGAGAAGGACATCTAAAGAACATTAGCCACATGGGGTTTATAAGAAGATAAGACGTGAAAAGGATATCTAGTAGTATAGAGGCTATTTAGAAACAACTACTCTGTCTTCCCTAGATTGCTCTTCTTTTCCACTTCCCGAAGCATTACAGGCATTGAGTTTCCCTCTTTATCGTAGACAGATCGACCGATCTCCTTGAATCCTAGCTTCTCATAGAGCGGTAGGCCTGGTGCACTAGATACCAGTCCCGCTGGGACTCCTTCCTCCTCCGAGCGGTCGATACCCCATTGCGTAAGACGTCGTCCAACGCCAGCTCCCTGGCACTTGGAAGAAACACCCAGCCAAGATAAGCCCCATCGTTCCTCGGGGTAAAGATCCTCAGCTGCTCCAGCTCCTATGAGTAGGTCGCCGAGAGCCTCCGTGTTCACGATGTTGGGATCCGGTCTGCTGATGTAGGTCTCATACAAATGATCCCATGTGGTTCTGATTCTCATAAGCTCTGTAAAGGTGTTCGTCAGTATTTTACCCAAGCATCAGTTTTCAAATATTGCTTACGCTTATGCCAAGTGTCTCCTTGCCAACTTTGTGCAAGATAGCTCGTTCCATAACGAACCCATACGGCGAACCCCACAAACTCGCTTCCCTCATCGCCATTATCCCGGCGAGCAGCGAGTATAACAGCTCCTTTCTTCCCATATTCCTCGCGCAAGTTGGAAGACCAAGTCTCCCGAAAGACTTCAGGATGCTGTTTGCGGGTTGGTAAAATGAGTGAATAAATAAGGTCGTCGGCAAAAGAATCGCAGGCCAGATCGGTCAGCTCGTAGACTTCTTCAAGTGAACCGATGCGGACGATTTTGATAGACTGCTTGGAAGGCTCCATCTTGTGTGAATAGTAGATACGCTGCTGGAAATGAACAAAATTGGGCGTATGAGAAGACAGAATGGGCGTATATCGTCTTTGTAAAGTCTGAGAGGGGAAATCAGTTACGTGTTCAAATTCATGTATTGGACTTGTAGTGAGACATTATGAATCACTTACCGCCCAATATTCCTCAACTCTTACTGGGTTGAGACAACTTTGAAGATTCCGACTTGTAATGAAACAAAAAGCGCGGCGCATAACCTCGACAATGAGGTACAGAGACTAGCGAGGATTCTCAGCTTAAATAAACCCGTGAGTGAGCTGAGAACCCTGATCCTGGTCAAAAATGGTGTCGTTAAGCTTTCGGGCCCTGGCAACTTTCCCCGAACAAGCCTGGTAACGGGATTTACGGGCCCCGTATGGCCTCTCTGAGTGGCTGCATCGTAAAGATCTACAGCTCGCCTGCGAGATAGAGAATGATCACTATCGCTGTGTATTTGGCCGTCTCTACTCGACGTTTGATTTTCTTGTCGGTCCGTTTGACGAACGCCTTGGTCCTGCTGCGGATGGACATTGTAGGAGTGGTGGTGGATGGAGATGGTAGTTGGTGGAATCGTACTTGAGGAAAACAAGAGTTGAGAAGATTGATACTCAAGTAAGATGGTAACAAAGGAGGATGGCAAATAAATGAGACTTCTAGAATAATTGTTAAGAATCGTGGTACTTGAGAAGGAAGAACAACTTAGAGGACGATAGTTGAGGAAGATGGCAACAAAGAGACTGTGGAATTGTGGGCAGGTGGTAGCTGTGTCGAGTGATTCACAAAGAAAACAAAATGAGATTGGATAGCTGGGCAACTAGTCGAGGGCTGTGGGTAACACAAGGGGAGAGCACTGCTCGGCTGGAGCCTAGTGAGATATAGAAACACGTCACTTTGCCAGCTGGCATCTCATTTTATCGTAACTTATCTATAGTTCTTGCACTGGCACAGTTACCTTCTACAATCAGTGAAGAATGATCCTAGCCATCGGCGTCGATATACTCACCGGTATTATTTCAACTTATGTTGCTTCTTCTTGGAAAGTATAAAGCTATTTCTTCCCAAGTTCGGCGTCCCGTTGACCACGCGATAGGTCGACATTAACCAAGATCCAACGGTGAGAGCAGGTTAGTCATCAGGAGGCTGAGAATAAAGTTCAAGCTTTACATAAAGATCATGCGAGGAAGAATACTTACTAACGATACTACCATGCAGTACTTGAGAGCTTGAGCTGTTATATTCTGACGGTTGTCGTTTATCGATGCTCGCTCTAGCGCCACAGCATATCACCTCAAGATGACTCTATCTGCGCCTATAGCTACTACTACATGATCCCCGAGTTCTTCGCAACGAACTTGCACTAGCTCGTCTCTTCTTGAGTTCTGATAGAAGCGAGTTAAGATTTGAAGTCTGAGTTCAACCCAACTAACTGACAGGTGCAAATACGAGTAGTCCAGCCATTCCAGACACTCGGTTTCGAGCTCAGAGATCGATGAAAATGAGGGAAGACACAGAGCATACTGCCCGCAATTAGCACAATAGTAACGGAAACTTTAACAGCGATGAGATCCTGTCCATTTTACCTCTATACATCAGGATGCTGAGATAGCATCGCTGAGGAAGCTGGGTTTAGTCTTTGCTGGAACAAGAGCTAAGTATAATCTGTATTTCTGCGTGGCTTGGATAGCTCAAATCTGACTTCTTTAACAGACTTGCTCAATGCTTGACGGATCTATGAGGCAATGCAGTTCCCTGATGCCTGGCAGTACCTTTTGTGTGGACACAGTTACAATCGACTCTCAAAAACTCTATTCAATTTTGGCGCTTTGGTCACAACACTTACCTGTTTGTCTCTTTGTCTAAACTATGCCCAAGGAACCCATTGGGATAATATCCGATACTGAATTCATAAGTTGCAAAACCTTTGTACAGTCACTGCTACTGGTTTACTAATACAACTTGCAAACCAGTTACCGGAACAACTTCGCGTCCCTTACAAACATGGGTGACGGCGAATTGGTCAGCGTTCGAACCCGGGTCGCATTTGAGCTTTTGATCGGACGGAGAGCCATTCTTTCGCAAAAGTCTCAACACAATCCTCTCAACAAGACTAAGTCTGCCTCCACGCGTCCGGACCTCGATCACTACCGGGCGAGTTCTTTAAGCAGTCTTTCAGTTTCCAGCGTTTGTACTTGCTTCTGACTCTCAAGTCCAAGCTGATGCCGACTATGCCAAGCTGGTTTCTAGCAACGGACTCAATACCTGAGCAGCCTTTTTCGATTGCAAACTGTGCGGAAGCAGGTTTCCATAGAACGAGGCCACTTGCTTGTCTATGGCACACTTCATATCGGCCACACAAGGGAAATGGTAGCAATTCCTCATATCGAACGTCAACGAGTCGGATAGAATCGATTCACCGGCTTCACAGTCGAGAGACTAGTTAAAATAGAATCTAAGCTGGAAAAGGCCTCTCTGTATCAACGGGAAACATCTTGCTTTGGGCTTCCGCATGTTTGCTTAGTTAGGTGATCTTTCCGATCACCATCGATATCAGTTACACTTACACAAGGACCATCATGGGCAGCACAACGGAAATTAGAAATGCTTGTTAAATCTGAGTTTTTTGTGCCATCGATTTGTGTTCTATTTCTTTGTGAAAGGTCAACCATATCGAAAGTAAGCCGCGACAGCTTCCGGACATAAAACTCTCCACGCCAGAGACAGCCGTCCTTTCAGATCACCTTCCAAAAGAAGGTGGGTGTAAATCAAGGGAAAGCTGGCATTCTCTAGGATAAGTCTTATCGGAGAAATAACGATCTACGTCACATCGATAGTTGATGGTTGTTGAGTGTTGGATGCCCCCACTTCGATCTCGATAACTACTGCCCATTACTATCGGCCAAATTCAAACAACCAATGAGCGTTTCAGACACCACCACGGTGTTACTTGCATCTTCTCGATCATGAAAACCTCCGACACAGCACGTGGAGCACTACCGACAACAAGATTCGATGATGACAATTCTTGTTTCTCTCACTGGTCACTCAGACCGTCACATCTCTACCATTCTTGTTACCGCCCATGCCAGGGCACGACCGGGGAACACCAACGGTGATGCAATAGACTGCATGGAACGTGTCTGACCTTGGTACGTTTGTTGGCTGTTGAGATTTATCTCTATGGAAGCTTGCATGCTAACCGGCGTGGGGTTTAGATGATAACGATCCGGCTTTAAAAGCGAGTCGAGGCGAGACGGACACGCAAACGGTTTCAACGTCTTCTCTTCAACAGTTTCAGCATACTCAACATGAAGATTGCCGCGGTGGTTTATGCCTGTGGCCTTCTGGCTACAGCTGTAACAGCTGAGTTTGATGGCAACTTGAATTATGCCAGTCCGTCTCGTCGTCATGCTCGACTTGGTATCGATGTTCCTCTAGTCAAGCGCCGTTCCATGAAGCGTGGCAACACTCTCTATGAAGCATCTCAGCTCAATTTCACCCATGGCGTCGCCTCTGGAGACCCCTGGCCTGAGAGCGTCATCCTATGGACCCGCGTTGCCCCGTCTCTTAAGTCCGACTCAAGCAACAAGACCGTGGATGGTACCGTTGGACTCTACAGCCACGAGACTGAGAAGTACATCAAGGCCGATCCCAATCCTATTTGTGTGGACTGGAAGGTCTTTGATGCTAAGCCCTCCGATGGCGAGAGCGTGGTGTCCAGTGGCCGAGCCTACACAACATCTGATATCGATTATACTATTAAGGTGAGGCCCTAAACATTTATCAGTTGAACGTTACTGACAATCCATCAGGTTGAGGCTGAGGGCTTAGAACCTTTAACCGAATACTATTATCAATTTTCAATATGTGATTCCGACAACAAAAGCCCTCTCGGCCGTACCAAGACTGCTCCCACAGCAGACGATGACGTTTCCGAATTGAGCTTTGCGGTTTTCTCTTGCAGTAACTATCGTAAGTAGTACTTGTGGCCAAGTAGGAACTAGTTTGAAATTCGCTGACCACTCAAGCCAACGGTTACTTCAACGCTTATGGAAATGCGGCGAGAAAGGATGAACATGACTATGTCATCCACTTGGGAGACTATATCTACGAATATGGGGCTGATGGCAAGAGAGCTAGTCAGCCTCTGGACGAGATCTTTACACTACACGACTACCGAACACGCCACGGACAGGTATGGTTACTTGAGACTAAAACTCATCAACATCGATCTCTAACACATATTCTAGTACCGCACAGATCCAGATCTTCAGCTTTTGTCTAAAGACTTCGCTTGGATCCCAACCTGGGACGATCACGGTACGTTATAGAGCCTAGTAAGAGGATCAATCTAATTTGATTACAGAGTTTGCCAATAACGGATACCGAGACGGATTCTCCGGCCTCAACAATACTGAGCAGTCTTTTATAAAAGAAGGGAAAGTCTCAGTCGATGCCCGAAAGGTCAACGCTGTACGAGCTTATTTCGAGTGGATGCCGATTCGGTATGTTCTATAAAGTCACAATCTGAAATGAGGATGGCTGTCGCTAACGATCCAACTAGCCAAACTGACATGGATGATGGCCTCCGGGTATGGAGGTCTTTCAAAATGGGAAAGCTTCTTGACCTCATCATCCTTGATACAAGGAACTATGACCGCAGTATCACCTCACTTGGCTGGAATGATAGATATATCGATCTGATCAGAGATGATCCCAGTCGAACTCTCATGGGAAGTCGTCAAGAGAACTGGTTCTACAAATCTCTGAGTGAGTCCAAAGACCGAGGTGCTGCTTGGCGAATCATTGGCAACCAAATTATCTTCTCTAGGATAACTGAGAATTATGGATCCGGTGAGATACTGTCAGGAGATAATTGGAGTGTAAGTTCTGAAATAGACTGTTTGCTACTACTTCACAACTAACTTACCAGGGCTATGTTGCCAACCGGAACAGAACTCTTGAGCATCTGTACAGCAACGACATTGGCAACAATGTCTTTCTTGCAGGAGATAGTCATCAGAACTGGGTAAGTCTTCTGATGCTATTAATTACAGTCCGCTAATCTGTTCCAGGTGTCCGACCTCGTTTGGTTAGGAACCAAAGAATACGATAACAAAACAGGCGCTGGAAGCATTGGCGTTGAATTTGCTGGAACTGCTGTCAGTTCTAATGGTATCGATGGTCCTATCGAACCCGCAGCTGGAGATGCCGCTCGGTCTAGAATTGAGAAGAACCCCGAGTTGCAATGGCAAGAAGGATACTATCGTGGGTACTTCATTCTAGATGTCAACGCAAAGCAGGTCTCGTCTCGATTCTACGGTGAGTTTAGCTGGTACCTTGATTTCTCGTTTAATTCACTCACATCTTCAGGTTCCCCTTCTGTGGCCACTCGCAATTCCTTCGATATCCCCTTGGCGAACTTTACTGTCGTCTCTGGCGAAAATCATCTGAAGCGACCCGTTGCTGGCGGTCGCGCTGAGTCTGGAGCACTTCGCTATGGAGAGATTGTCCACACGAACTTCACACTCAACACCGACACTGGCACGTGGAACGAAACACAGTTCAAGATTATGTATGTTAAACATAAGTAATAAGGTATTCATTACGAGAGCATACTTCTGGAAACAGAAATTTTTAGAATAAAAGTCCGGATCAGAAACTTTTGGAAAGACAGTCTTTAGAAATCGTGCTCTAAAAACACGCCTGTTATTAATATGGCCAATTGTAAGCCTAGTGAACCAATTTCTGTTTTAAATGTGTGTATAACCAAGAATGGGATGACAAGCACTTTGGGGTAATGAGGATATCAACCAAATAGTCATGATGTTAATCAGAGTTCCCAACCAATATTCAACCCTCGTACTCCTCGGGCTCGCCCTCCTCGTATTCCTCAGCCTCATCGTCGATGTCGGCGTCTTGGTATTGCTGGTACTCGGAAACCAAGTCGTGCAAGTTGGACTGGGCCTCGGTGAATTCCATCTCGTCCATACCCTCGCTTGTGTACCAATGCAAGAAAGCCTTGCGTCGGAACATGGCTGAGAACTGGTCGTCGACACGCTTGAAGATCTCCTGGACGGCGGTAGAGTTACCGACGAAGGTGGCGGACATGTCGAGGCCTCGGGGAGGCACGGAGCAGACGGAAGTTTGAACGTTGTTAGGGATCCAGTCAACGAAGTACTCGGAGTTCTTGGTTTGCACCTTGAGCATCTGGTCCTCGATCTCCTTGGTGGAGAGCTTGCCGCGGCTGAAATTTGTCAGTGTCTCATGTCTTTGAAATTCATTAGTTTTGAAACTTACAAGATAGCGGAACAAGCGAGGTATCGGCCGTTTCGGAAATCGGCGGCGGCCATGATGTTCTTGTTGTCGAAGATCTGCTGAGCCAGGCTGGGCACGGTAAGATGTTGGAAGGTCTTCATGTTGCGACCAGTGAGAGGAGCAAATCCAACCATGAAGAAGTGAAGTCGGGGGAAAGGAATCATGTTAACAGCCAACTTGCGCAGATCGGAGTTGAGCTGGCCGGGGAATCGGAAACATGTTGTCACACCGGCCATGACGGTAGAAATCAGGTAGTTAAGATCGGCGTAAGAGGGATCGGCGATCTTAAGGGTCCTCTCGTAGATGTCGTACAGAGCCTCGTTGTCGATACAGAAGGTTTCGTCGGAGTTCTCAACGAGTTGGTTCAGAGACAAAGTGGCGTTGTAAGGTTCGACAACGGTATCGGAAACCTTGGGCGAGGGCATAACGGAAAAGGTGGCCATCATGCGATCAGGGAATTCCTCGCGGATCTTGGACAGAAGAAGCGTACCCATACCGGAACCGGTACCACCGCCCAGGGAGTGAGTGAGCTGGAAGCCCTGAAGATGGTCACAGTTCTCGACCTCACGACGGACAACGTCGATGGCCTCCTCAACGAGCTCGGCACCCTCAGTGTAGTGACCCTTGGCCCAGTTGTTTCCGGCACTAGCCTCACCGGCGACGAAGTTGTCGGGGCGGAACAGCTGGCCCATGGGGCCGGCACGGATAGCATCCTGAGGACCAGACTCGAGATCCACAAGAACGGCACGGGGGACGTACTTGTCATTGCCACCCTGGATATGTTAGGAGATGAACTCATGAAGCTTGCATTTAGCTTACCTCAGCGAAGTAGACGTTGATGCGCTCTCGCTGCTGGTCTGTGGTGCCGTGGTAGCTTTAAAAACAAAGTTAGATAAGGTGAGTGAGGCATAAAGTCGGTGACGTTGTTGACTTACGCGCCGCTACCATCAATGCCGTGCTCCTTGGAGACGGTGTTCCTGATAAACCGTTAGCAAAAGCTCAATTGACTGTTGCAAAGCTAATTCAAGCTTTAAAACACTTACCAGAAGCTGGAACCGACTTGGTTGCCCTGCAAAAATCATCAACTCAACACATTTCCCTCAAAACAGTTTTTTGGTGGGTAAGCCTTACACATTGGCCGACCTGGACGTGGACCTGAAAAACAGAGTTAGCTTGGGAGTCAATGGGAATGAATCAATAGTCTTACAATCTCACGCATCTTGATTAACTGGGTGGTGTCTGGAGGGAGGAGGGGGGTATCTCAAGATTGGTCTTGGTCTGGTCTGGTCGTGAGGGTGAGGTCGGAGGCAGAAAAGTCAAGGTCTCCTTTATTTAAGGTAGACACGCA
The DNA here is from genome assembly GCA_004367475.1 of Fusarium camptoceras. NCBI lineage: Eukaryota > Fungi > Ascomycota > Sordariomycetes > Hypocreales > Nectriaceae > Fusarium > Fusarium camptoceras. Next base: position 40,678 of record QGED01000043.1, on the reverse strand, counting down.
AAAAATGGTGCCTAAAATTAAAATGATTGAGAATTCCGGTGCCTGGGGAAAGGAAGGAGGGGAGGGGGGGAAGAAAAAAAGAAGGCGGTAGGGAAATGGACGACTATTAGTGGTCTGATTATGTACATATAATTGGGGCAGATTTGTTTTTTTGAGGGGACCTCCTTCCCCTAAGTTAGATTGTCGGATAGATGAATATTTTGGCAATTTCATTTCCCTTTGACTGCTGCACCGCAGGTTGCTATGGGCTCCTGGGTCTTACAGCGGGCAAGAGATTAGTCTAGAGCGAGGCAGGGGGGATGAACAGCTCGTGTTTAATTGTCTGCCAATCGATTATGTGGATATCATCTCTTTGATGGGGTAGCTACAGCTATGGTTGCCAGCTATAGGTGGGCATTTGTTTGTTTATTAGGCTACTAAACAACTGAAACTGGATATTTCTTGAGTGTGACATGGACACTCTTTGTACTCTATGCCGTCCTGTCTGCTCCATGCTTGCCTGTTGTTGTTGAGAGCGTCAATATGTTATGTTATCTCGCTTCTCCTTTTTGTGGCAAATTAGGTGACTTGTGTGACTTTGCGCTTGACCCATGTCAAATCCTCTTTTCCCTGAGATCTGTTGGCGCCAGGGTACCAATTGAGTGTGGTGAGGTGGCTTCATCGACAGCGCTAACGACGTCCCCTGTCCGAGCGTTGTCTTTGACCTCCAATCTTGAACAACATCAACAAATTCTAGGTTAACATCACCAGCTCATGCAATCTCAATCCTTCAGTTCTCAAAGTCTAAAATGCAAGTTTCTAGACAGCTATCTCACTGAAAAATGACAGGCATCGGGCCCGATGACTCAGCAAGAAAATATCAAAAGTCTTCCCCTCTCTGACAACTCACCGCTATATCGGAATGTCTTGGACAAGCGTCATGATCACCAAAAGCTCAGACTACGGGATAAGAGCTTATCGCTCACGATAGCTTCCCGTTTAATCTTGCTCTAGTCAAACAGCGGTCTATTGTATGCGATTAGACGTAACCAAGCGTAGCCTCGTTGGCCGATTGGAAGGCATTTGTTGGTGCGCCCTGCCAAGGCGAAGCAATAGTTCAGAAGTCGAGATGATATGTCTACATTTTTCTCACATGACGCTTGATAATTGACCAAGGAGCCATGCCGACTGGTGGGAAAGATGACATTTGACAGGTGAGACCTGCGTGCAGCTATTCAGATGCTGCACCTAACTTGACTTAATTTGAGGCGCTAAACATCCTCGCAGGTCTGGTGTAGGGTAAGGTTACATTCACACGTTTCAACCATATATCCGTATCATGGGATTCAATACAATGCCCGTTTCGATATCCTTTCAATACGTAGATTGCTTTCCTGTTATTGACGTATGGTATACTGTACGATGTCAAACGTGGAAGGCCCCAGGCAGACTCAGCAAATAGCAGTAAATTCAAAGAATCTTGGGAAGTTCACCTAAAACAATCAAAAGCTGACAACAAGTTGAAAACTCTCGTAGCTTGACACCAAGACGACTTTATTCGAATACAGAACCAACAGGAGAACATGCAGGCAATTGTCAGTGATAAGATTAATCGCTATAGTTACTTGCTTAGGCGCTGAAGATTTATGTTAAAATATATACAAGAACTCGCTAGATGGGATAGAAGCGTTACTTAAAAATTCTCAAAGTCTAAGATCCTCCTCCAACATATCAAGTTATCCTTAGTTTTGCTCCTCACCACCGGCAAGAGCAGTCATGTTCGTGTTTCCAGGAACAATAATCTGCTTCTCCTTAGGCAAAGAATCCAAGAACTCATCCGAAACATGCAAGTGGTCCTTGACAACCTGCTTAGGAGTCAAAGCCAACCACTGGGCGACAGAGATATCCGAGAACTTGGGTGCCTGCAGAACCTCGAGGAAAACCAAATCGACATCACCAGTGTTCTCAACATAGTGACTGTTGGCAGCGGGGATGTATCCAACACCTCCGGCAGTGAAGTCAAAGGTGCGAGCGGACTCGGGGGCCTTGAAAACGGTGACTCGGCCGCTGCCCTGGAGGAAGTAGCTCCATTCGTCGGATGTGGTGTGCCAGTGGATTTCACGGACGGCGCCGGGCTGGACGACGACGAGGGCGGCGGAGAAGTCCTTGGCAATGGGGAAGGTGGTAGGGTCGAGAATCTTAACGGAGCCCCCAGGAACGGTGTGTGGCTTTTGCTGAGACCAGTGGTAGGTGTATGAGTCGTTGCCAGACAAGACACCGGCTGGGCCTGTCGTATTCTGCTTCTCAATATCCTTAGGCGCAGGTGTTCCGTTGAAGATCTGAAATCATTAGCCTAAGTCTGCGATAATCAAACCGGTGGATAAACTCACGTAAAGCTGGTCCTTGGGAATCTTGTCAAAAGCAGAAGTGTCTGTCTTGAAGTTCTTGGCCAGGACTGAAACAGGGTTGCGAAGGAAAGTCTCAGAAACCAAGAATGTCTCATCCTCAGAGAATTCACCGTCGTTGAAAACCAGCAGGAACTCAACTCCTTGATCGAGGGCCTGGAGACTGTGGGGAACACCGGGAGGGAAGAACCAAACATCACCGGCGCAAACATCATCGATGAAGCTCTTGCCGTCCTCATTCATAGCAGCAATTCGAACACAGCCCTTGGTGATCAGAGACCACTCAGCTGAGGTATGCCAGTGAAGCTCGCGGTAAGCGTTAGGCGCGAGACGCATGTCAACACCAGCCATAGCGGTAGCAGCGGGGAGAACATCAACGTTCTGCTGTCGCGCCCAACCAGCACCCTTCTCACTTCCCAGACGGTTGTGAGAAAGACCGAGGGGCCACATGGCGTTGGGGACATCGCCAGAGTCTGTGCCTGGGGGAGCATAGAGATCGGGGTTAAGCTTCTCGTACTCATAGGTGCGAGGGCCAGGATCAGTGGCGCCTAGTCCGCCGCGCATGGGCTGGGGAACGTCAACATCGTCAAAGTCGAGGTACAGGCCGAGCTTGGCATCGGCATCCTGACCGTTGACAGACTTGGGGTTCTTGACAATGGCTGAGTCGGACTTATCGGGGTCTGGGAGAGGAGCGTTGCCACCGAGTAAGCTGGAGTCACCGTAGAGCGAGCCGCTTGTTGAGGTGACAGTAGGAGTAGGAGGTTCAACTCCGCCTACAGGTCCTTTGTTCTCGCCATAGTTTCCCATTCTATTGATTATTAGATTGTCTTCCACTGAGGCACTGATAAAGTAGGCGAACTCACTGAGGTGCAGGTAAGGCCAGACCTTCAGAGATAGAAAGCGAAGCCAGGAAGGCTCGGAACAAAGCGTTGCGAAGAGTCATGATGAGGACTGGTTTGAAATTAGAGAGTAAACAAGAAGGTATTCCCAGCTATTTCCAGATCCTCTGTGCTTGACGAGAGTAGTCGATGAGACGGAAGAAAGAAGAAAGAAGGAAATGGCATTCCAACAAGCTGCTTCTTATACATTTCATTTCCAGAATACCGTCGACTTCAACGGTTCAACGGCTAAAAGCTGATCCACAGGCTTCGTAACGTCTCTGGATAGTCCGGTGCCGAATTCGCTACCGATTATGCACGAATCACCGATTCGGCCATTGTGATCGACCGGCAGATAGTCTTGGTACTGCGTGCCGCAAGCCGACGAAGTAAGCATGCTGAGCCTCATCGCCCTTGATGTAACAAAAGTTCGGCCAATTCTGTGCCATCCTAGAATGAACAAGCCTGTATTTCCAAGGTCCTCGGGCTTCGGGTTGTCATGATGAATACCAGGTTTTTTTGTTAATGGTTGTTGATTTATTGGCTCGATGCTGTTCCGAGACCCATCAGCACGGCCCGGGCAATCGCTTGGCGCTAGGAACCGACGGGACTACGGCACTTGACTTGCATTAGCCCCATGATATCATGACTTGACTTGGTCTGAGTCGTATTTATTTTGTAGTCGCTCGGACAAAATCTCCCCCATTTGCTTCCTTATTAAGGTTTGTCATGCGCACGAGTCATGTATGCTACGTAGTAATGGCTTACACTGATTGACGTAGTGGTGTCTTATTTCAAGCCACAGAACCCAGGATCTCTTCCATCTTACCCGGACCTCTTGGAGCAGGTTATGCCAGGGCTTTATACAGCATGCTTAAAGCCTATACCAAATAATGTATCTAGGTACATTATAACCTTGATTTCTCCCTAGACAACATTAGAGCATATTAGTAAAAGTTTATAAATCTTCATTACTCGCAGTACGTCATACAAAGCCACGCCAATACTAACCTCAAGCCAGGGTATCGCACGAATACCGTGAGCTAGTCTAATTAACGCTGGTTTCCTCGATTCTTGAGAGATTTTCGTTCTTATCTCCGATTGGCTCCTAGTTGTACATCATGCATGGGCTTCCGATGCTTCCACCCATGTGCTTACTGTCCCTTGCTCTTTGACATACCCAAGTAAACCCCGACAGTCCCACTCGGTACATGATCAGTCAAAATAATATCGAGAAATATATGTGCATAGTATTATTCCAAGTGGAGATGACAAGTGTAAGACCGATTGCAACCCGACAGGCTAATATCAACCGGCACCTCAGATCCGACAACACTCTCTGAGCGGTGTCCCCAGTTGGACGCTTATATCATCGGCAACAGGCTTAGCTAAACATCTCATGATTACTGTAAACCCTGACCAATATACATGGGCCAATCCCATTTCCCTTGAACCAATACCTGACGGGATACGGCATGTCGGCTTGTTCAGCTGTGCAACATGCTGGGGTTGAATCCTATTGATCTCGGGTTTCGGGGAGTAAGCATACAAACTCTCGCATCCACCTCATCAAAACTCGTCTCACTTGCACGTGAAGGTTGAGACATCACTTGGTGAAGGTCGCAAGCCATGCCCACAGTACCAGTTACCGAGCCCTTGATCACAATTTCGATATTTACTGCAGAGGTAGAGATAGTGTGCGAAACGTTCTTCTTATGTATGAGCATGAACTTAACAGTGATAAGCTATCAAATCTCGGATGTCTTTGTCTGTCAACTCTGAGACAACATATACAGCAGTATCTCAAAAAACCTGGACTACTAAACAGGAAAAAGCGAGTAGAAATGTACCCAGACTTTTTACCTAAAGAATTTCAATAATTGAAATTTCTTACATGCCGAAGACAAAGTGTTTTCTCGTAACGTCTTCGACAGCACGGAACAATATGAATATGGAAGCCTTTTGGCGTTCTTCAAAGACACTTAGCTTATTGTAATATTCACTTGAATTTTAGTTATCCTGGTTGGCAGTCCTGCAACTTGCAAATCCCTAGTTGCAAAGAATACAACCCAACTATACTAAGCTGTTTAGCCGTTTGAGAACTCGGTTAATCATTTCAGATTGATATATCTCTTGGCATAGCTCAGACCTTTCGTCAGATTTACACGAAAGATCCACCGTCACCAACAGTTAAATATGAGGGTTCTTCCTGGTGGACAGAATCGTTAAACTTTGTTACTTTAAATGATGGTATCGGTGAATTTTTGCATAGAAATTTCTTGATAGCTTCCCACCCACACATACTACTGCGATACGCTCATCAACTTGTCGGACCAATTTCTTGCTCATAGTCCAGCAACAACTTATTTCCTTTCTGACAATCCAGGATTGGTCTTTGGAAGGCTATAGGCTTGGAGTTTGTATTCCTCACTCGACCTTATGGGCTTGAAGTGCACTCGGGTGGTTTCAGAGCCATATATATATATATGAGAACTGAGGGAATTCCTTCGATATAAACCCTGTACAAACAGCGGTCAAGTCAACTCCGCGGTCGAACAACAACCGGCTTTTGGGCACGGCAATAGAGATAAAGAACATCAAATGTCTCAGCAGATAGCTCCCCAGGATCCATCAATTGGCTATTTCGGCGAGCCAACCATCGCCCAGGATAAAGATCTTGACATAAACAAGGGTTTATAGACCGACAGAGCGGGGTGGAGTTGAAGATATGTTAACTTAAGAGTTCTACTAACCGATAACTATAAAGATTGTCTTGATAAAGATCCTAGTTAGGAAGGTAACTTGATATCTTGAGCGGGGGATAGGCGATGTGGAGACACTCGGAGGATACTTCTGATTCCTAGGGCCATGTAATTGATAGACGACCAAGAAAATGCATGATATCACTCGTATATCGTCAAAGTTGGCGGATCTAATTGAAATTGTAGAAGTGTAGATCCTGTCAGAATTGAATATGTATAAGAAGAGTCATTTCTCATGCGGGTGAGCTGATCTGCTGAGTTGAAGCCTGTCACTCCCAGCTAACTTCACAAACAGTCTTTCAAGTGATCTACTAGACTTGAGAGTGTAGTGTATTAGAGAGTCTGATAATTCCGGTATTGTTTTACTATCATGGTCTACCTAGCCCAGGTGAAAGGCCTCGCGGCCGTTTTATATGGCTTGACACTTCTCGCTGCCCCAGTGTCATCGTCGCAAACGTTACTCAGTCCTCGCGCAAAGAAGAACGCAACAAGTCCATACGCAGAGACAGTATCCAAATACGTCGACTCTCTGGACAAAGAGCTTTGGTCAATCAACAAGAACATTCACGACAATCCCGAACTCGGGTACAAAGAGTTTAAGGCTCACAAACTCCTCACTTCGTACATGAAGAAGCAAAAAGGATGGAAGGTTACAGACACTGTCGGCGGAATTGACACTGCTTTCATGGCTGTGTTTGAGGGCTCGGGCGATGGACCCGTTGTGAGCTTCAATGCCGAGTATGATGCACTTGAGGGATTAGGCCATGCGTGTGGTCATAACTTGATTGCGACAGCGTCGCTGGGTGGTGCTTTGGCTGCTGCCGAGATTATGCGCCAGGAGAAACTTGGCGGAAAGGTCATTCTTTTCGGTACACCGGCTGAAGAGTCGCTTGGTGGAAAGGTCAAGATGCTGGAGGCCGGTGTCTTCAAGGATGCCAAGATTGACATCTCTCTGATCTCCCATCCCAGCAACGGCCCTGATACGCCGTACATGCTCGCCCAGTCGACTGATCGCTTCGACGTTGAGTATACAGGTCGCGAGGCTCACGCTGCTGCGGGACCATGGGACGGTATCAACGCCCAAGATGCTCTCCTCCTCGCCAACAGTGCCCTCTCCTACATGCGCCAACAAATGCGAACAACTGATCGTGTCCACGGTATCATTCACTCAGCCGGAAGCCGTATCAATGTCATCCCCGCCGACGCATCAGGAAGTTACCAGCTCCGCTCGGCCAACGAAGAACAACTGGAAGAACTCTCAGACAAAGTGTACAATTGCTTCAAAGCCGGAGCCATCGGCACAGGAGCTAAGATGAACTTCACAATGCGCCCATACGGTTACGCCAACATGAACAGCAACGACGGCCTTGCTGCGTCTTACACACGATGGTTCGAGGAGCTGGGAGGTGATCTCCCCGACGCTGACGTCGACAAGATGAGAAGTCCTGGTGGCTCTACAGACCAGGGAAACATTAGCCAAGACTTCCCGACAATTTCGCCCATGTTCCAGATCACTTTCCAGAATGGCACTGTGCCCAAGGAAGGCCCCCATACCGCGCCATTTGAGGTCGCTGCTGGAAGCAAAGCCGCTTTTGAGAAGTCACTCATGGTTGCTAAGAGCCTTGCGGGTGTTGCGGTTGATATGTTGACGGTCGATGGGCTATTGGACGAGGTTAAGGATGAGTTCAAGAAGTCCAAGAAGTCTTCTAGTAGACGCAGAAGATGAACGATGTTGCCATTTTAGGATACCGGCTGGGACACGCCAAGATAAGTTATGAATCGGAGACAAATGTTACCACTGTTACATGACTGGGAGACAGAAAGTCATCAGGCTCCAGAGCAACCAACTTAGACATGTAACGAAATAAATATATAGGATAAGCATTAAGTGCAGTATGCCATTAATAGTTGTTGGTGATTATACAACTGTCTCTATCTTACATCCACGAACGCCTGCCACATCAATCATCACCACATAACTCGTGCCGCACCTGAACTATATGCCAGGAAGACCAACCAGTTGTCTCACACCGGGCACAAAGCGAGGCACAATATACACGGCGTAGAACGCTGTACCAGCGGCCAAGAGTCCCGTAAACTGCCTATCGTTAGTTATTGGTACGAGACCGACGTATGTTTGACTTACCTTCTCAAACCAGGTATGGAAGTAAATAGCTGTCATCAACAACATCCAAGAGCTCAAGCCCATGACTCCGACAGCAAACTTGCCACCGAATCCCAAGACAGGTTGCGCTGCGCCTTCACCCATAGCATGATCGGCCTCGACGTTGGCACTCTTAAGTGCACCATCGTTCATGACAACGCATCGCTCCTCGTTTCGCTTGCCAGACCAACGCAACACAGCCCAACCAACTTCCTGCATGAGGAAGGCGGTACCGAGAGTGAGGAGGAAGACATGACCCGATATGTCATGACCGCCCTTCCACTTTCCACCGGCAGCCTTGCATGCCACAGCCGTAACCTTGTCCCCGACAGTGTCAGCGCCAAACTCGATCTCCCTCTTGGCAAGCTCGCAGCGACCACCTGTCCATCGGAAACCTCGATCGATCAAAGCAGGACCAAAACACCACTGGGTAACAAGGAACCACATGGACGTAACAGCGAACCATCGGAAGATAGCACGGGCACGTCGCTCAATGTTGGCGGTGCTGGGGTGGCTAAACACGAAAGCGAAGAAAGCAACGGTGATCCAAGCCCATCCTCTCTTGACAAACAACACATTGAACAGGTTGGACTTGCGCGCAAAGTAGCTTGGTGAAAAGCTTGGGTCTTGCATGTGCGCTTGCGCGACGGGATCGTATGGAGCGGCGCGCGTCTGGGGCGAGATTATTGAGAAGATAGTGCCGAAAACTAGCATTGCTGGGAAGACGACCAGGCCAGCTCTTTCAAGGGGTGTCGGAAGGAATGGCGAGGTGCGCGGTGTCGAGGTAGTTCGGGAAGTGTCCTCAACTGTGATGTTCTCTTCAGGGGCCGCTTTTGCGGCACGACGTGTGGTAACCATTCTCAAGCGGTCGCAACAAATCGATATTGAGTAATACAGATGTCTAGAGCATTAGAATAGCGCAATGAAGAGGGAGAACAGATCAAGACAGGTGGTGCCGAATGGCTTTATTGCAGGTTGTTTTTGACAATGGCTCAGGTAATGACGTCTACGCACTGGCGCTAATAGTGGGCTGTCGCCAAGGAAGGAAGCCCTGACAGATCGACAGCCGGTCCCGGACGGAAAAAGAAAGGTTCCGTTTTTGGTACGAAATTATTACGTAGAGCGGGGTGTAATCATAACTTCATCTTTTGTTTCCTACATCGAATGCGACAACACATATACGACGATGCCTTCGGATTTTTTGTCTGTAATCAAATGATTTTGGAGACCAGCGAATGCTATTTCATGGTTTTGATTCATATCACCTGAATCGTCACGCGCATGCCCTACCTCGACGCATCCGAAACCTTCGTTTCCATTTGTCCCAACTTCGACCGTCCGGCTTCCAGGTTTAACTTTTCGACGAACGCGACCTACCATACCCTTATTAATCAATATTGCACTCCATATTCTCAAGAAGGGCGGTCGAGTGGTATCCGCTCCTAAGAACCTAATAAATCTTCTGTCCGCTCCTATAATCCCTCTCAACCAACTCGGCCACCCTTCTTTTTTGTCTATCATGACAATTCCTTTTAATCCTTTCTCTCTCTTTTTCCTTTTTGCTGGACCATTTTCGAACGGATTCGAACCGACATGATCACCCGACCGCGCCGTCCTGGAGACCCGGTGGCCTCGACCATACCTTTATAAATGTGAATAAGCTACCACAATGTCAGCGAGCAGTGGTGCAGCGGATCCGCCTCTTCTTCCTATAACCTAAATCCGTACCTAAAATCTCTTGAATACGCTCCTATAACCTCTTTCTCCCGCTGCCAGCTGCTTGCTTTTTGTTGGTTATGACTATTTCTTCTTTTGCTAGCATTCTCTACGACCTCCTTTTTTTCTGGCTTCTTTTTGGCCATTTTCCACGAGGTTCGAACCCCCCGATCGATCGCACACGACGAAAACCGAGCTCTCGACAACGGCAACATTAATATTGAGTTAACTAGCATTGTTTTTCTTCATCGCGGACCGTCTTAGGTGTTGTGTTGTGTTGCGATGCATGACCTCGCTTTGTCACACACCTATATATGCCAAAATATCTGTCAATGACCTCGACGAAGAGTGGTGCAGCGGTATCCGCACCTAATAACCTAAGAATTCTTCTATGCGAACCTAAAACTCTCCCTCTCTCACCCACTGCGCCACTCTTTGTTTTTGCTCTTCCGCTCGAAAACGTCCACTGTCCGACGCATCCTTACTTTTTGCCATTTACGAATACCGGCCAAGATAGGAAACTACCACACGTCTGTCATAATTCGATACACCGCCCTCCTATGGCCGATTTCGACAAGCTGTAGCAAGGATACATTCAGGCGGGCAACAGAAGAATTTTCTTTTAAGGCTTAGGCTACCATATAACAAAGTAGCCTAAATGCTAGTCTAGGCTAGCATAAAGTGACCAAATTCTTTCGTCTCTTGTGCTTTCGGGGGCTTATTCTTCATGCCTTGGGGACACTACACCCAAATCAACATATGGCGAACCGGAATACCGGGATTAAAAGACTGGCGCATCAGTTCAGCCGTTTGAGAGCACATGCGCACTTGCAAAATGGTAAGTTTTTTTGTTATCTGATAACATTGCCAGTGGTCGACGAGACGCCGGGACAGGACTCGCTACCAACAGGTTGATGCAGCAGTTTCGTGGACCGACTGCACGATCGACCCCTCGACCATGGCACTTTAAATAGCAAAATAAGGCTATCTACCATCAGACAAGGAGTGGTGCAGTGGAATCCGTCCACCTAATTCTCCTATAAAGTCTAAATCCCGTTCCTATAAACTCTACTACCTACTGCAACACTCCTTGTCTTTTTGGACCTTGGTTCGAGTCCCCCTTTGCGACCCCTTTTTCTTTTGCCTCTTCGACATTGCCATCAAATTGACAGCCAAATCCCCAGAGAATCCTTCCACTACGCCTCCACGCAAATTCCAGCCTCTCGTAGCGCGACATGTTCATTGCGGAGCATTCGTTAGAACATATATTGCATGTCTTGCCAAACATCGAGATAAGGACGATATATCCGACTCGAAAATACATCAGCGGCGTGATTCCAATGATGCGGCAGCATAATGACCGGGTGAGGTGTGAGGTGGGCGAGGTTCTTGAGGGGGCCACCCTCTACTCCTTTCTTTATACAACAAGATTGCGCAACCCATTAACGAAGGGTGGTGCAGTGGAATCCGTCTCTCTTACCTCAATCCTATGACCGTACTCAAAACTCTTAAATCCGCCCTTATTAACCTCACCCACTGTGCCACTCTTTTTGCGTTTTTGAGGCTCGAACACCGCTCGAGCGAAGTACAGAATTGGCGATAAGCGGTCAACGGCTTCAAGCTCTCTCTCTCTTTTTCCCCTTCCCTTCCTTATTCGGTTACTAAGAAGATGTACGACCTTTGACTACAAGAGGGCCAAGGTGGAGAAGAAGAAGAGGAAGGCTAGGGAGAAGAAAGATGACGATTAAATGAAAAAGGCTCCTCTTTACCAGTCACAGCTCGGGGATACTGATACAGGTTGTTGAGGTGGATGCCACTCAGTTGCTAAGCATCAAACATATGTAGAAATTTAACTCGATCACCCTTCAAGCAAGGAGTGGTCGAGCGGGATCCTACCTAGTAACCTAAGAATTCTTCTATCCGAACCTAAAAATCCTCTCTCCCCGTTCGAACGCTCCTTGCTTTTTGTCATTGTTGCAGCATGCCAACCTACCCCTTATATAGATTCAGCACTCCATATAGTCAGCGAGCAGTGGTGTGCCCGAGTGGTTTCTACCTAAGACCTAAGATTCTTGAATACGAACCTTTCTTTCATCCGCAAAGCCCGCCGCTGCTTGCTTTTGCCAGTCGTCGCAAGTTCGAGTTGAACTTGAGGCCTGTTCTCCTTTTTTGCCCCCTTTTGCCCTCCTCGTTAGTAGTACCACTTAGAATGCCATGCAGGTGGGCAACAGAAGAAATCTTCTCTAAGACTTAGCTTGTTATAATAAGGTAGTATAAATGCTTGTCTAAGCTAGCACAAAGTGATGAATTATTTCGTCTCTTATGCCTTTCGTGGCCAATTCTTCTGGTACTATGAGACTATGGTGCTAGGGATCTTGCTCGAGACCTTTCTGAACTTCACACTAGTCTGACAGATATGATGGTGAGTTCACAAACTTGCTCGACGCTTGTTGCAGAGGAATAGAGATGAGTTGACTCGACGGTGCGACGGCGGTCTGTGGCAAGGAGGCATGAGTATAAATACTAAAACAGTTGTAATTATTTCGGTTCGGGGTGGTACAGTGGTAACTTTCCCTATAGACCTAAGAATACGTTCCTACCTATAAACTCTGTCTTCCCTGCCCGCCCCGAACCTTTTCTTTTGCTCTTGGGTTCGAGATTGCTTCTTGACCTTTTACTTTTTGTCATTTTTATCCATTTCACATCAAATTCGTATGTTTCTGTAGCCATCGAAGTAGACCAAGCAACTTCATCTTAGTGTAAGTCAGGGGTAACTAAGCAGTCTTGTCCGGCAACCCTGTCTGCGCCGTATTCACTTCTAACGAGACGCAACACTAGATTCAATTGATGTTTCTAATGATTCAATGTCAGTAGGATGTCGCATGATGGTCTTGATGTGGATACCGTCTTTGTCGGCCAGTCATCATATTGTGGCAAATAGACTCATCCCGAACCAACAATCTTCATACCAAATAACAGTAAGAGCAATTATCTCATCTTCTAATAGAGTTGTTCTCAGTGGAGTTGCCCTTTTACGACAGGTGACCCATGACTGCTGCCTAAACCCTTTCCCACTGTGACCAGGCAGCACTCAGCCATTCAAGCCGGACCAACGTATTTTCTCTTGTCTTCTTATGCTAAAGCTGGAACTGCAAGTCTAACGAAGGAGCAACAATACTAGGTATGACTCGCCTTGGTGCAGCGGGAAATGTCCTGCTCCCACTTCGTTTTGTTTTTTTATGCATGTCTGATATTCGAATCTGCCACTCCTCGCTGTGATGTCCTTTTCCTTTCTTTTTATCTTTTCCTTTCTTCTTCTCAGGACTCTATGGTATCTCTTTACACTCATGCTCAATCAATATGCCTCTTCTTGAATTCCAAGGTCGACTCTCGTTGAGTGACCCCCGTCCCAACCACCTCGGGCCAGTAGCCATCACCACATTTTGAACTCTAAGCAGATACTTTTACTCCAATTCAATAGAAACGGAACCTTTAATATTAAAATAACAAGTCCTTCACCAGCGAAGTAGCTACTCACTAGATAAGCAAGAGCTTGGTGCCATTTGGCGGATCCGACCTACGCACTTATCTGCGTACGCAGCCTTCGCTTTTTGCGTTCGAATCCCGTTTTCCTTTCAACATATATTTTTTCAATTTTGTTTTTTAAGAAAATAAACTCTCGGGTACTTGACTGATATTGCATGCTTATTCTTAACGTTGAGTGACATGTTCTTGCGCGGTTAGCTCGAGCCCCTGATCCTGGGTATCAGGCTTACAGCAGCCGCAGGCTACTCCACCGACCAGACCAAGCATTTCAAGCGCTTATATACCCTGGAGGGTATATAAGGGCTTACATCTAATTGAAAGTCAGCGAAGTAGCTAGAACAAACCAACTACTGCATTACGCTGCCCACTTCATACTATGGTGTGGTGGTATAACCCATCAACCTTGCCTTTCGGTAAATCTCCCTTCGGGGCTCTTCGCTTTTTTGGTTCGAACACAGGCTTCAACTCGGATGTGCCTTTTTTGTATTTTTGTGTCCGTTCAAGGATCATTCCTTCTTTTTATGATCTTCACCTGGCATTGGTATGGTGCTGGACTGATCAGTTGGTAGTGTTGCTCGATGATAGGGTCTTGAAGTCATGTTGTCATACTAATTCGTATGCAAATATAACACGGGCTTCTCGTTTACGTTGGAAGAATTAATAGATCAGCCTCTATCCATATACATCATGTTCTAATTCTGTAGCTTGTAAATGATCACCTCCCGGTGAAGTTCATCATGTAAGTCATGGCCTGCACCAAATTCCTCGACTACACTATGTACCATTACCGCCTTTCCCTAGCCACCCGATCACCCAGTCTTCTACTTCCAACTTGTCTGTCCTCCAATTCTTGTTCCTAGACACAGATCTGCATGCTCTCTTACCATGCCTCGCTAGCGTGTGTATCTCGGCGAGGTGACTCAACGCCGGCCAAGCCCCACATCTCACTTACATACATGAACCAACATAGGACAGGACCCCTGCTCTTGTGCAACGAGAGAACAAACAAACAGTCATTCATATATCGATTCTAATCGACAGTTGTCAGTGAAGTAGCTCAAATAAACGTTGAATAACTTAACGATCTGAACTTCCCTATCCTAGGTGGTAGGCCTTCGCTTTTTGGTGCTAAGTTCGAACCCTGGACATTAATGTGCCCTTTCTTTCTTTTTGTCATTTTTCCTTTCTCTACTCTTTAGCTGCAATGAAGTAAGTGGATATATTGGTCATGTATCCATTCTGTTGTGAGACTCGTTCATCACCATCATCCTCTCCTCAAGACCTTCGTTCGTTCAAGGCTCCAAGACAACAAACTCTAGATACCGAGCACCTATCAACAGCCTTCATCCAAACCTAATCTTCTCCTGCCCCCTTTATATACTAAAATGACTTCCATAGTTTCCAGCGAAGTAGCTACACACCTTGAATCATTGGAAATATCCTCTCGATTCTTGGGAGCTTTCGCTTGTAGAGTAGATAGTACGGAGGTCGTCAGTTCGAATCGAGAAGAAAAGGAAAAAGAAAACAAAGGAGCAAAAAGAGAGGAACAAAAGGAAAACCAGAGCCTATCGGAGCATACCTGACTATCTACGATACCATCTACAGCATCCGACAATGCCGGATCTACTAACAGCTACAGTATATACTGACATGAATGCCATATAATGCTATATAATACTATTTAATATGATATCTCTATAATTTTGCTCCACGTTTAAAATTTAAACATTTGATATCCATCATGACATCAATATTGTCTTTTATCTTTTTATTCCCCCTTTCTTTCCATTCCTTGGTGTTTATCCTCATGTCTGTCTGCCACGGTCGCACAGCCCCAACACCCATGTCGTGAATGATCTGCACTCCACCACCAACAGGCTGCATCGCCTCCACACCTCCACCCCAACCCATCAAGCCTTTATAAGATGAGCTAGAAGCAGACTTGCCAGCGAAGTAGCAAAAATTACAAAGCACAAGGCGTACTTGGCAGAGTGGTGAGTTCGCTCCTACTCTGCCCCCCTTCCCTAATGGGAAGGGGCTTCTTCGCTTTTGCTGCACCCATGGTTCGATCCGCCGTTCCATTGCTTTTTGCTCTTTATCATGTCTTTTCATTCACCATCCTCAGACATCACCAGAACTGAGTTTGGTGTTTACCCACTTCATTTCCATCTTGTTTATCCGTGTCCCGTGACGTCGTGTGGCTGATGCTTGATGCTTGTTCACGAATGAGAAACAAACGACACCTTATCGAGAAAGACATGGTTACGAAAGCATCCTATCATTGCCCATAGCGACAAACCTTCACGGGATATGGAAACTTCTAGCCTTCCAGGTGAGTATCAGAAGAGTTGTCCTTCAAGGCCCAAGCTACAGAAATAAAGTAGCCTAAATGCAAGCCTAAGCCAGCATAAGGTGAAAATATTTCGTCTCTTATGCTCTCGGCGGTCAATCCTTCTGACACCCTGACGCCTTCTTAACTGCCAGCTAGCACATTTCCATACATCACAATACATCACATTCAGGTCACTTCACATTCACACGCACTTGGTAGTAGCAATTTGTTCATTCAGCTACCTGATCAAAGCAAACATCTAGTCCAATCTTGGAGTTGAACTATCCGAAACTCCAGTTCCAACCTGGAACAAAACCCTATACCCTAAAAATGAAAAAGAACAGACTCAAAAAGGTGCATGAGAATCAGTGAGCAGGGAATGCTCGGGTATTTCGCACAATTTACGCATAAGGTGGCGCCTCTTCATCGTCCTAAGAGAAGCGGGCAATGGCCGCGCAGAAGTTGTTGCGGTTGTCCTTGTCCAGGACAGCAGACTTGCCGTCAACATTGACCATGTTGACGCTGGCCTTGGTGCTGATACCGTAAAGGTGCAGCTTGGAGCTCTCGATGCTGATCATGTTATCTTGGCAGTTGTTCTCGCCGACACAGACCTGATCGTAGTTGTCGAAGAAGCTGTAAAGACCACCACCATAGATGAAAACATCCTTGGAGTTGACAGCGCGGACACCCCAGGTACGGGCACATCGCTTCGAGTCGCCAGTGCAGGTAGCCTTGAAGTCAGGGTCGTAGTACTTCTCGTTAACAGTGAAGGGAACGGTCGCATCAGGGTTGCCCTGCATGTAGGCAGTCTCGGTCTGGATGAGCGACATGTAGACATTGGAAGCGTCTTGAAGATGGTAGTTGTACAGGACATTGTGCTCGGAAGCAGTACCCCACAGCCAGGCACCCTTGGTGCTCTCAATCAGAACGCCACGGCCGTTGTAAAGGTTGATCTGAGAATGGTCGCCGCGGTCGAGCTCGTGATCGGCAACCCAGAACCAGGTGTTCTCGAGGTAGCAGCTTGACTCCTTGGTCATGTGGAAGAGCATGAAAGCGCCCAAGCACTCAGGCTTGGGGTCGGCCTTGACCTTGGGGTTCTTGGCGCAGGTGTCGGACTGGAGCTGGGTACCAGCAGAGCCACCAACACGGAAGTGGACGTCAAAGAGACCAGCAGAGCCGGGAGTCTCACCAGCAACGTTGAACTCCATGAGAATGGCACCAGGCTGAGGTCCGACGGTCTCGAACATAAGGTCCTGGATCTCGACGTTGCCAACATCACCAGCCTCACCAACTTGCCAGAGAGGCTTGGGGTTGGCTTGGTCCTTGAAGTTCTTGTCACCACCAGCCATGATGAGGGGCCAGATCTCGCCGACAATCTTGATGTTCTTGGGAACCTTGACAGTGTCAGTGAAGATGTAAGCGCCATGGTCGAAGTAAACGATCTGTCCTTCCTTGATACCGTCAAAGACAGCCTGAATAGCAGCGGTATCGTCAGTCTTGCCATCACCCTTGGCACCCTTGGACTTGACGGAGACAAAGTTGGAGGCAGGAACACCCCCGTACTGAGGCTTGCTCTTGGTAACAACGTTACCATTGCTGTCGAGGATAGCCTTGGGCTTCTCAACGGGAGTCTGCGTGGCTTGAATAGCCTTGCCGTTACCGCCAGTGTAGGCACGTCCTTGAACAAAAGACTCGATCTTGGCGTTACCGGGAAGGATGGTGGCGTCAGTACCGCCATTCTTGACAGCGACGGGGACGGAGGTCATGTCGACGTTGTCGATGATAAGGGTACCGTTGGTGCTGGTTTGGCCAGGGTTGTAGTTGGACAGAACACCAACCTCAGTGTTGGCAATCTTGCTGTCAGTCAAAAGGATGGAGCCAACGTTCTGGATGCCTCCACCGGCAGTCATGTCGATACCGACCTTGGAGCCAGAGATGTCAAGGCCGTTCAGGGTCCAAACCCAGTTCCAGTTCATGTAAATTGCAGTGTTACAGTTGCGGAAAGTCATGTTGCGGCTGGTGAACTGCTGGCTACCGAAGAAACCACCATACCTGCCACCGACGAAGGTAAGGTCGGTCATGAAACCGCCAGAGCCGTTGTCAATGAAGATACCCTGCTGCTTGTTGTCTTCACTAGGGTCTTCGATCATCTGGAAGACGATGTTCTGGAGGGAGGTGGCTTGAGCAACCTGCCAGTGGATACCAGTACCGGAGCTCTTGGGCATACCGGTCAGGTCGATCTTGAAGTTGCGAATCTGACGGAAGAAATTGTTCTGGTTGGTGTGCCAGTTCGATCCGTCGCTGTTGTAAGGGTCGACATCGATGACGGCCATACCTTCGAAGTTGGCGGAGGGCTTCAGGACGGGGAGGTTGCTGAGATCGCCCACCATGTGGGTGTAGTAGTAGGGAAGAAGGGGCTTAGAGACAACGTAGGTGCCGGGAGGGAAGTAAACAAGAGCGGGAGTAACAGTCGAAGAATCACAGCCCTTGCCGCAGCGGTTGCCTTCAGAGAAAGCAGAGTTGATGGCGTCGGTGTCATCAGAGCTTCCATCACCCTTGGCGCCGTAGTCCTTCACGTTGCGGAAGATCTTGTAGTTGGGAGAGTTACCAAAGGCAACCTTACCCTGACGCTCGATGGAAGAGAACCACCAGGAGCCGGCATCAGCAGCAGGAGAAACAGGAGCACTGTACTCAGGAGCTGCCGGGGCCACAACAGTGACCTCAGCGACGGGGACTGCAGCTTGGGGTGCAGCGGCAGCCGGGAGAGTAAAGAGGCGCATGGCCAAAAGGGAGGCGGTGACAACAGTCGAGAGCCCCATGATGACGATGAAGAACCAGCTAAATCGTTGCCTTTGAGGTTTCGAGTAGTGGTATCGCTCTAGGATGAGTGGTGTTGATATTTCAGCGGAATGCTGTTAGAGGGGAGCGGTTAGCTTTGTGCTTGTGCAGCTTCAATTTTTTGTTTCTTTCAGAAGAAAGTTTGCGAAAGAAAGAAAGGTTTTGTGGGAAATGTAAGTATCAAGCTTCGTGAAGCTATCAACCTTTGGGGTACGTGATATTGAGATCAAGGTTTGTGAGAATAATGAACAACACAATAGAAAGAGAAGTTGCAATAGTGAGAAGAGTAAAGAGAACGGATGAAAATGAACAAAGAACAATAGCAACGGTATGACGTGAATGAGAGTGGTTGTTGCGGCTGGTGAAGCTGGGCTGCCAGCTGGTGACGGTCCTTGACAGTGCCAGTGAAAGAATTGGCCGGCAGTGCCACATCACGAAAGTAGGCCGGGGCCTCTTCTTATCTGCATGGCCACTAACCGGCACTTGTTCAAAGCGGTACATGGGATGGAAGGGCTTGGTCCCTTGCATATGGAGGCTTGTCACAGATGAAACTTACCACGAAACAGGTCAAAGAAGTCTAGGACCTGAACCAATGTATGGCGAAAAGAACCAGATATTCAACAGGGAGGCGCACTCTTTAAATTGGTGTAAATTGCACACTTGGCAAAAGAAAAGAATACCCAAAAAGAAAGAGGGTGGTGATCAAAGCAATGACGCTGTGCCAGACATGCAAGTGAATGTAAAAGAGAGGGACAGGGAGAGACACGCGAGGCGCGTGTTCACACGATAAAGAGTGTCGTGATGGTGTGCGGTGTGGTGGTTGAGGTAGCAAAGGGAGAGACAAGTGCAGGTGTTTTGACCTTATATGTGACTTGGGACTAATAAGGAATGACTTCTTTTTGGGCTCACCTTGTCATTGCTTTTGCTTTTGGCAGGGCCATTATCTCTTCCATGGACAGGGATCTCATCGTAGTAACCCTCGACGGATGGCATCCGCCGTCTCTGCGTCCGCGGGCCAGCCATTGCGGTGGAGTTCTCAATGGTGTAGTCGTTCAAGGGGTCTGGAGAGATCACCATTGGCTATGGGGTCATCACGGCCTGTTTCAAACAAGGCCGGCAGTGGTCCAAACGAGCGGGTGGAGGATTTGGGTTGCTGTGATTTGAGGATGAAAGATGAAACAAATGTATTCCGAGCTATACAGTAGCGTTTATGCTGAATTGACGATGGCGAATGTTTAGGTACTGTCGAAGATGAAGAGACGCGAGATTGACGAGACGGACGACAAAAGGAAAGGAGATGGAGATTGATGTGCCTTCCCAATGTAACCCCCGACCTACATCACCTGAAAAGGAAAGTACAATAGGGCCTCCGAAGAAAGTCTAGTGCTGTGTCGTTTCAATAGCCTCTCCACTGGTCCCTGGGCTAAGTCAGCGGGTGGCTTTGCGCCAGATCCTTAGCGGATCAACGAAGCTGGGGCCTCTGCTCTTGCTCTCTGTATCCGTAACAGAAGAACAAAAGCTCCTTCTCCATTCAGGTTCAACCATCATACGGCTCGTTCACAAGACCCCAGCGTACCTTCCATCGAACACACATTCGGGTGCCTTGCATTGCAGATCATCACCACCATGTGGTATCCAATACAATGTAGAGTTTACGCTTAATCTCCACAGACAATCCCTCCATCATTCCTTCAGAGCCCTCTCTTTTTTTGGTGCCATCATCAAGACGAAACTGCATTCCTTTTCGTCAAAGCATTGCGCCCCGTCCGTTAATTAAATTAGCCACCATCCGCCACGTAGGATCTCCCTTCTGTCTCAGCCGCGCGACTATCGATTAAGCGCTTGGCAATAGAGAGGATCGAGATGACCGAAATGTTTCCATTATTGCAGTTTGTAGTTGATGAAGAGCTCCATAGTGGCGGTTATCAAAGCCATTAGGAGGCGATATCGAGGGTTAAAGCACGTTTTAATCAGCGAAGGCTATAGTTGTTTCATGCTATAGGGCTCTTTCATCCGTATCTTGACTTTTTTTAATCTGGACTCGGCGACAAAACTCAAAAAGGCATCACAGCCAACAATCTCCCCTCCAGGTCCCCTGTTTCAAAACACAGCTCTCCACTTCCCGCCGCACCACCAAACGGCATTCCACCTACATCATGCCTTTGCCGCCCGATGATATGCACCATCGGACAATTGTCAATAAACTACATCATGTTGACTGATAATCCTGGCCATAGTCGCATTAAAAAGTCAACGTTACATATAGTATATCGTCTAAGAAAGAATGGTAAAAGAAACATCGCATCAGGTGAACATATTAATTCAGGGTGGTCATTTATGCGATCCTGCACCATTTGTTTCCGAAATCGTCCCTTCACATGATCGACGTCTCTTCATCACACGCTTCGTGTTTCACTCTGCATCCCACATCCCGCTGCTCATTTCATCAATCCTTTCGTTTCACAGAATATCCTTGAGCCCTGTAAACATTCATTAGATATATCAAAAATCACGGACGATCAGGAACGATCCGATTAATAACGAAATAGTATAATCATTAAAACTCCAAACTCATCTAAACGTGATCAAAATCGCTAGTCAACGCTCTTGACGATCATCCCTTTTTGGGTAATGCATCGCCGAATCTCAAATGTGCTCCGTGAGGTTGCACGAATGTATGCACCATGTCTCCAACATGCCAGCAATGCTATAAGCTTCCTTGAAAACAGTCTAAGCCCGCCTTTCCGTGTCATAAGTCGTTACAGCCAGCTCGAGTCCGCCTGGCCCATTATTACTTGAATCCTTCATATCGTCCCTCATCTCTAGCTCAGACTTAGATAAATCCTCCGTTCAGCTCAACGGGTTTAGCACTCTCGATGGTCTCGATACCTTCGACATCGGCGCCGAAATCCATAATCAGGATCTTGGGATCCTGTCCCGTGCTGACAATGCGACGATAGTCACTCTTTGCGCTCAAAACCCAGCTGGCGTGCCACTTAGGGAAATCGAGCAGCTGATGTCCAGTCTCCATATCCCACACCTTGATGTCGGTGTCGTAGCTTCCACTGACCAGTCGACCACTCACACTATCTATGTGCAGGCTGCGGACTAGGTTCTCGTGGGCACGCATCTCTCGCAAGCA
This sequence comes from Fusarium camptoceras, assembly GCA_004367475.1. Classification (NCBI taxonomy): domain Eukaryota; kingdom Fungi; phylum Ascomycota; class Sordariomycetes; order Hypocreales; family Nectriaceae; genus Fusarium; species Fusarium camptoceras. The sequence goes on along the minus strand of QGED01000043.1, from coordinate 18,916 downwards.
CTCGCCGGTGTTGGCATCCCAAATGCGGATCACCTTATCGTTACCGGCAGATGCGATGTACCGGCCATCTTCGGAGAATTGAGAACAAGCCAGGCCCTTGGTGTGTCCTGTGAACTCGCGAATGTTCTTTCCGGTCTCAATGTTCCACAACTTGACGCGGAAATCTCCCGAGCAGGACACAATGGTGTTGCCCCGCATCTGTACCGCATTGACAGGGCCGTTGTGACCTCGAAGCTGCTTGATCAAGTCACCAGTATGGCGGTCCCAGACGCAAATGGTAAAGTCCTTGCTGCATGTTACGATATGCTTGTCGTCGAAAGCGAGATCGAGAACGGCTGCTGTGTGATGTCGAAGTCGGCGGATAGGTCGGTATCCGGCGCGAACATCGTAAACGATGCAGGTAGAGTCAGAAGATCCGGTTACGAGAATGTCATCGTCGTACTGCAGGCACAGAATCGACGCCATGTGATGAGTCGGGAACGATATAACGGCAGGCACAGAGAAGTTGGACTTCTCATTGTCAGAGGAGCCCGAAGCGAAGTGAGTAGGCTGATCATCCTCATCGTAAAGCACGTCGGGCTCGTTAATGATCTCGTGAGGTCCGATGACAAGACTGCATTGAAGGGTATGCATATCCCAGATACGGATAGTCTTGTCTCGGGAACCAGTGATGATTTTGTGCCTAAGCAAGTTAGTAAATGAATTACAAGATGCACAGGTAATAGAACTTACTCGTCGAACTGCAGGCAATAGATACTATCCTTGTGCCCATTCAGATAGACAGGTCTGGCCTTGCCAGTCTTCCATCGCTGGCTCAACTCCTGCTTGACACGGTAGATTTCTCTCCAGTCGTTGACCGGTGAAACAGCAGGGACTCCAAGGCCACTTCCAGGCGCAACGGGCTCGCTGGTGGCATAGGTTGTGGTTGTCTCACGGAGGCAAGACTCACGCCAGATGTGTTGGTTACTAACGATCTTGTTCCAGTTCTTGCAGACCGCAGCAGCCTTAGTGAGAGCGGAAGCATCGAGGTTCGCCAGAACATGAATGGCGAGTTCAGCAGGAAGTCTGGAGATGAAGTCGATTGTGCTGATAGCAATGTTCTCCTCCGTTTCGTCTTCGCACTCGGCACCGGGGAGGGTGACTGTGATTCCGATACCACTCTCTCGGTCGTTGCTCTCGTCGTTGGTGCTGGGGTTCAGCCACATGTTGTAAAGGCCTTGACGGGCAAGGTACTCGTTCTGCATGGCAGCTGACGCCTTTGCAGCAGCTCCCGAGTTGTTGGGGATAACAGGCGGCTCAACACCATAGCCAGGAATCGGCAGGTGAGAAGCGTTGTCGTAGTTATAAGTGGCATTTTCGCGGTTGAATTCGAAACCGTAAATGGATCGTGAACGACGCATGGTCGCTTGTCGAAGTCGACTCCAGGTGGAGTGCGCCCCGTTATATGAAGTCGTAGGTCGGCTGGCCTCAACATCCTCCTGTGTGTCCTCAGCGATAGAGGGTCGACGATGAACGATACGATTGATGGAGAGCGAAGCCCGTCGGAACATGCCCTTAATCTGCTTGGCACCTGGGGTGTGGAAGTGGTGATGCTGGTTCGATTCGTGCATGTCGTCTTCGTGGTCGTCAATAGCGAGATCGGTAAAATGTCGAGATAAATTCTGCGAATTATGCTCATGTCCAAAGGCGAAAGATTTGGGTCGTCGCCACGGCATGGAAAGGCTCATGCTGCGGTTTCGTTGGGGCTGAGGTTGAGGTGTGTGGATGGCGCCTGCTTCGCTGGCAACGTGTGACTTGGCTGCTGAATCAACCATGGTAGACGAGTCGGATGGAGATTCCATCATCGCTTCCTGAGCAGGAGCCCAGTCGTTGACGTTGAAGATGCGCTTGGACATATTTCTGGGTCTTGAATCGAGATTGGTGAAAGACTGTATTAAAGCGAGACAAAGATGGTAGAGTTGCAAGTACAGATAGCGGGTGAATTAAGGAATGTCGTTTTATCGACTCGAACCGGCCGATTAAGAATAAACTACGAGCTGAATGAATGCGCTCGCTTATATAGTCCAGGATATACCCGTACGTCGGGAGTTGTTTATTGTTGGTCGCAAAGGCGGTCGCGGGTCTTCTCGTTAAGCTTCGCGGCCTTGTTTTTGGGCCCGACTGTTGCTCGTGCGGTGGGATTGGGTTTCAACCGAGAGTACAACAGCAGGTCAAGAAAGAAGCTTTCAACAACTTGATCCTCGTTATAACCGTTTGTGACACGCTGTTTTCAATCTCAAAGAAAAGAAGCAACAACAGCAAGACGAAGGGGGAAAGAAGGAGGAAAGGAATGGAGGTTGTATGTGAGGGAGAGATGACAGGTTTTCTTGAAGGGTTCAGGAAAAAGGCGTTGCAACGATTAGCAATCCCGGCTCAGATAAAGGAACAGGAACAGGGGGGTTCACTAAGTTAAATTTTGTAATTCAACGAACATGGAGCAATGCAAGTCTTTTGATTCGCAGTGAGTTGACTGACTTTTCCCTTTTGCTCATGGCGAGTCAGAAGAACGGGATGATCAGGGGAATCCAACAGCAGCTTCAAAGGTATCCCTTAACAGAATCCCATACAGACCTAGGGCGAGACACGTTACGGATGGACTCTTGGCAGGTGATGTAAGGCGGTTTTCTTGACTCTTGACTAGGGTCATGCTTCGCAGATTCAGGCGGTTTCTAACGCCATCTTCAGCACACTAGAAGGCTAGCGCTGCCCCAGAAGAAGCCTTGGAATGCGGGAAGAGGCCGATTCTTGGTTTTCCCGGTGGAGGTGGATCGTACGGTTCCAGTTTTCTCGGGGGCCGCGATAGAGAAAGAAGTCATCTCGGTCCGGTGAATACTATGTCAGTATTTGCGAAGATAAGATCACTCAGTGATACAAGTTAACTTCTCTTTGTTACACTGAAGCGGTGAAAAAAGTCTCCTGAACTAACAAGGCTGTGGCTATCCGCCCCTCCCCACCAACTCAGCTCCTTCAGCCATGACCGCTGGGTTGGAAACTGGGGGAGGAGAAACTCTTGTCACTGGTGGCGATGGCTAGATCGTTATCGGTAGGTATCCTTATTCCCGGGACTAGAAATGTGAAATCTCAGTCCAGAGTATTGGGCTGTTTACGAGTCAACACACCGTACATCATAATTCCATCAATGTCATCGCTCATTTCGCCTTTTCAGTTGGTCACGTCGTAAGAGAGTAAACAAGAGTCTGTGTAACACAGTTTCACCATCAACAGCGTTGCTTCCAACAGTCCAGGGTGTTCGACAGTACCCCAACAACCCCCAAAACATACCCCAGATTTTACTGGGCTCTCTTTCACTGGCTGGTCTAGATTTACAGGGATCAAATAATTTGCTTTGAGGACCCTTACCAACTTGCTACAAACTTTAATAAACAAAGGCCTTCCTCATGACTGCTGGCTGACGCAGGGTACTCTTAACGCGCTTAGACTCCTCACTGTTTCTAAGCCTGTAGAAATTGGAGACGGTGAAGAGTCTGATTGTTCTACAGGAAGTGATCGACAAGCGTTGAGAAGGTTCCTGATTGGAACTCTCAACGGACAGACCGATACCGGATTTTGTCAAGTGTTGCTTTCGAAATAGTCTACCGTCTAGACTGTGTATTTTTGTTCAGCTTTGAAATGGTCGTTACTCGTCTCACCTGATTCTGAGTTTGATCTGAAGCTTATCTGAGGCGAATATTGAAATGTGATGAAATGTGTGTTTTACACCATGACAGCTACCCTATGTCACCAAACATAAGGCTATGGCCCAAATGGTGAAAGCTCGGGATGTCACTCAGAAGTGATCTTTCTCTTCACTTGGGAAATAACACACGATGTTATATTCAAGGTCTTAGAAAGATACTATCAGGATGTCTGCGGTTTAATGTTGTCTTAGTTAACCTTCAACGTAGGGCTGTCGTGTGGAAGACTGTGGATCAAGTTTTTCCCGCGTCAAGGATCCATAGAAGTTTTTGAGATATCGACCGAAAACACCACGTTGCGACATCACCATACTCACCTTCACAACTCAATTGGACACCATCACTTACCAACAGAGTACCACCACTTACCTCATACCCAATTGAGCCGTACCGCTCACTTACGACATCATGGAGGCTACCGTGCAAGCTACAAGAAGGCCAGCCTCAGTGGCTTTCCGCATCCACCCCCTCTACCGCATCTTCTTTCTCGTTCTTGAGCCCATCTCCGCCCTCGTCGGCGCCTTCTACACACACTTCCGCCAAGAAACATACCTCTCCCTCCTCAACGCCGCCTCAGCACCTACTCAGGCGCCAAAAGCCACTTCCGTCGCCATGTCACAGTTGTCTAACATGTACATGTTCTTCGCGCTCAACGAGGCTCTGGTTTTGCGCTCTACGCCTGATTTGAGGGTCTGGAAGACAGTTCTGTTCGTGCTGCTTATTGCGGATGTGGGACACTTATTTTCGATGAGTGAGCTTGGTTCGTCGATTTATTGGGATTTTAGGGCGTGGAATGTTAGTGATTGGGGGAATGTTCCTTGGGTTTATGGTGGGATGCTTATGAGGATTTGCTTCTTGATGGGATTTGGGTTGGGAGAGTCGAGAGTTTTGAAGAGGAAGGTTTAGGTTTAGAGTCCAGAGATTCGGGGTTTGGAATAGCGAGATGTTCGGTTTCAGATACCGAATTGTTGAAGATTCGGGGAATTAAAAGAAAAGACTGGGATCTAATGCTATTTGACTGCGCCTTTATGAGACATGATATCAGAGTCTAGAGCCCATGATGCTCTCTAAAGAGTTACTCCAATTGGACTATCGAGTAAGATCCCATGGCAAACAATCCTGTTTCGATGCATCACAGCCCTCATGATCAGTTCCCCCACGATCTCTGTGGAGGAATTGACTGAGTATCCACTGTCCTCACGATAATCCGAGCTCTCATGTCTAGAGTCATGATGGACCACAATTTTTACCATCCAATCAAGTCTCTCCATCGGCTGTCGGGTATCGCATGTCGCTTACAACCAGAGGCGTTCAACTCTACTGCAGGTCGGCATATCGGCCGAAACCCCCAAACCACGTAAAATAATCCCCCCAAAGTCGCGCTCGAATCATGGTCGTTCATGATAGAGGGGTTGACCAGGTTGTTGGCTTGTTCTGCCCCTCATTGCGACGCAACGTAAATGGCAGTCGACGCGATGAGGGGTGAGCTTGTTGGAGTGGGGGTTGAGGAGGATATGAGGAGGAGAAGTTTATAAAGATTGACGATGTTCCAATCTTGCCATTGACTCTTGTTTTCCTCTTCCTCTCTCTCCCCTCTCCCATAAACTCTATACCCCATATTCCATACACCATGTCTGTCCCCGACAAGTTCCAGGGCTTCCAGTCCCCCAGCGCCGAGCACTGGACCGACTTCCAGAAGAACTCCTTCGAGCCTCGTCCCTTTGGCGAGTACGATGTCGACATCAAGGTCGAGTGCTGCGGTGTCTGCGCCAGTGATCGTCACACCATCAGCGGCGACTGGGGTGAATGCCCCTACCCTCTCGCTGTCGGCCACGAGGTTGTCGGCAAGGTTCTTCGTGTAGGCGACAAGGTCACCCTCGCCAAGGTCGGTGATCGTGTTGGTGCTGGTGCACAGGTTTGGTCTTGCCAGGATTGCCGTCAGTGCAAGAATGACAACGAGACCTACTGCAAGCATCAGATTGATGCTTACGGCGCTGATTACCTTGACACTGGGTTCAAGACTCAGGGTGGTTACTCTTCTCACAGCCGAGTGCACGAGTACTGGTAAGTACACATGAATCTCCTACTTGAGACGTACTGACATGTTTGTAGGGTCTACCCTATCCCCGAGGCCCTGTCCAGCACCCAAGCTGCTCCCATGCTCTGCGCCGGTATCACCGTCTACAGCCCACTGAAGCGTCTCGGTGCCGGCCCCGGAAAGAAGGTTGGTATCGTCGGTATTGGTGGTCTCGGCCACTACGGTGTCATCTTCGCCAAGGCTCTCGGCGCCGAAGTCTGGGCCATCTCCCGATCCCGCGCCAAGGAGGCCGACGCTCGCAAGATGGGCGCCGACGGCTTCCTGGCCACCGGCGAGGACAACTGGACCGAGGGCCACAAGATGACCTTCGACATCATCATCAACACAGCCACTTCCTTCGAGGGCTTCGCTCTCAGCGAGTACCTCAGTCTTCTCGACATCCACGGCCACTGGAACTCAGTCGGTCTTCCCGGTGGTGACGGTATCCAGATCCGCAACCAGGACTTCATCAACAACGGTTGCTACATCGGCACATCTCACTTGGGTAGCCGACGTGAGATGCTCGAGATGCTTCAGCTCGCTGCTGACAAGGGTCTCAAGTCATGGATCGAGGAGATTCCTATCTCCAAGGAGGGTCTTCAGCAGGCTATGGAGGCATTGAGGACGAGCTCTGTTCGTTACCGATCTTGCATGACACAGTACGATGAGGCTTTCGGTGCTTAAGTGGATGATTAAATAAAAGAAAGGAGTTGAGCGAGTTTATGAGTTTATGACAGATAGCGGAGCAAGAAGCTCTTGTTAGTTGAGAGAATACACCTTGATAGGACACCTTGAGACACCTTGATGGTTTGAACGACAAACATGTGCAATCTACGTGGTGACAATGAATTGACGAATTGACTTGGAATATAGATCGTGTAACGTTGGACAAGCGAGTGTTTACAATTGTAAGCTGGTCCCTTGTAAAGTCTGCTTAAAAATTCATTGTGTTTGTAAGCCATTGAATGCGTCTTTCAGCTTCAAGATGGCGCATCGTGAAGGTTTAGCGTTGATCCATTATTAGGTCTGCGAAGCTTAGCCTATTCTATTTCACTAAACGAGCTCCGCCAGACATCCATCCATCCTTACCTTCATGTGGGGTTCCATGTTACTGTACTCTGTACTGCTCCAGCATCACTCATTCCTATCGTTGTATTTCTGTAGGGCTGTGACAAGCAATACGCCCTTGCGCCCTTCAGTCTGATGTGAGAGGCAGGGCATCAAGTTATATACTATCAGAATGTGTCTCAATGCCACCAAATCGCAACCTTCTCAAGCTACTGGCTGCAAATAATGGCCATCTTCTTTTTGAGGTTACTCAAGCTAGTCCATTTGTATCACCCCAGACATCTGGAACCCACCTCCACGTTTTTCAGACCATGCCTAATCTGCCTTGCCGAATATTTCGCTCCGTTGGAGAAAGACGGAGATAGACGGAGCATTGGCCGTGACTCAACGAGCCGGTGTAAGCAGCATATCAAAGAAGGCTTTTTGTTAGAGTCAATTTGGGACTCGCCGTGAGTATGGGAGATGTGATTAGCAATGCGTCAGGGTAAGAGTCACTGTTGTGGGCTGGGAGTTGTTTATAATGAAGAGTGTCGCCGCTTTGTTTGGGAGTGTTTGGTGATACCTTCAGTTACACACTCTTCAGACAATCTCAATAAACACAACTCTACAATCACCTAGCTCTTTGCCGCTCTCTTCCTTGAACTCAATTCTTCATAGAGTATCATCAATAGGCTTTTGCTTGACACCAATTGTTTGGTCACCATCATGTAAGTTACACCACATACATCTCGAGCTTCATAACTAACAACACAACAGGGGACAATCATCAATATCTCCCACCTCAACCCTCTCAAGATCTCCCGCCTCAAGCCCCAGAAGCACATCATCAACCATGGATCTCACACTCCGCTTCAGCCGCTCCGTCAGCAAGACAGAGATCTCCTCTGTTGGCATCTCCCCATCAACCTCAGCAGCCTTCGCAATCTACACAGCAGCACAAACATCTCAATCCTGGATCGACGTATTTGACCCCAAGAACGGAAACAGCTACTCCAAGACAAGCGGCTCTCGTGCTGTCTTCTCGGCCAAGAGCTCTCGTTTGGCGACTGTGAGAGATTGGACTGTTCAGCTTCAGGGCGGTGTTGACTTTCACCACTCAAGCACTGTTTTCCTAAGGGATTATGTGAGTGGGAAGACTGTGCATGAGCTCAAGGAGGCTAAGGGCGAGCCTATCGCTTGGAGCCGAGATGGGAGACTCATTGCTGTTGGAGAGGCGAAGGATCGTGTTGGAGTTTGGGATGTCAAGAGTGGGACGCGAGTTGGAAGGGTTCTGAGCCACATTGACGCAATCACCCACGCCGCTTTCCTTCCTGATTCGAGTCTCGTCACGGCCTCTCGCGATGGAACGCTAAGGATCACCAACACCACGACTTGCAAGACAACCCGCCGTCTCGAGATCGACGGGTCAAACAACCCCCGCGCTCTAGCCGTGAGCCCCAACGGCCGACGCATCGTTTCAGTCTGGGGAACAAACGTCCACATCTGGATCCCTTCAGCCAACGACCTGACATCCTACAATCTTAACGCGGTGCGAAGCTGCGAGGGATGGCCCCTGGCTATTTCGCCCGACTGTCGCTACATGCTCTGCAGAACCGAGGACGGATTCGATATCATGGATGTTGCGACGGGGTCGGTTATCTATGAGGAAACTACGGAGGAGATGGTGATGTCTGGGGCTTTCGCGGAGGATAGTAGCAGCTTGGTGCTTGGAAGGATGGACGGAGTTGTGGAGGTGAGGGATGTTTTTGACACGAGGTCTTGAAAAGTTGTGATACCCTGATATACAGATTGTAATTTGCTTTTGTAGACAAGATTGGGCTAGAAACAAGGCTTTAGGAACAGGCGTTTTTGAGTTAGGTATTCAACATTAATACATAAGAGCATATGCCAGGCTCTCAACAGCAAAATATGTCCACGGTACACGTTGATTACAAGTGAGAGGGACTGATGGTTGGTGTACTTTCTGCTATGCTGCCTCTCTTCAACTATGTCAAACTCAGGCCTTGTCAGAACTTGCAAACTGCTCTTTCAGAACCGCAACAATAGCCTTCATAGCAATCCGTCGATCATCCTCCCACGACACAATAGACTCAACCTCGTCGAATCGTACCCAAGCATTGTCGAAGTCCTCGTTCTCATCCTGTGTCCCCTCTACTGCGGGGATATTAGAGTCCGCCGTACCGACATACCAAAAAATGATCTTGAGACCTCCCTTCGTCATACGCTGAGAGACAGCGATCGGCTCAGTGATGGCCTTTGGACGATCTTGGCCTTGGGGCGAGGTAGCTTGTGAATCGATAGCAACAGGGAGGAGTTGGGCTTTCACTCCTGTCTCTTCATATGTCTCTCGGAGAGCTGTGGCCTCTAGACCTTCTCCCACGTCTTTGCGGCCTTTGGGGAGCATGTACTCTCCATTTTCTCGCATGCGAATAAGGAGAACCTTGAGTTTTTGGACGTCTATTGTCACGGTGCCACAACTTATGGCGAACTGATCTGAGAAGAAGAGACTCCTTTCCATGGACGCCATGTTCTTGGTATCTGTCAAATGTTAGTTAAACGCATATATTGGCGAATATGTGATACTTACTGTTTTGGGCCAGCGCGGAGTATCGTTCGTGGAGTGAAGTGAAATGAATGGATGAAGTTGTTAGGCAGAAGTTGTATTACTATATTACTTTTCATGACTCAGCAGAACTAAGCGTTGTGATTCTCTCAATTAAGGCTCGTACTCAAAACAAGCTTCATATCATAATTATCCCTCTGCAATAGTGACAGAAGGTCAACAGTCGTACATACTACCAATTAAACCTGGCCCTGTGCCATCAAAGTCCTTCGGTTGAGTTGATTGCCGAACAGATAATCACTGAAGTCGAGCCTTCACAACGGTATCATGTCTCAATTATCAATTGCCCTGTCTGAATTTGTCTTGCAGTCAGTTAGTTTGAAGTTTTCCTCAATGATAAAGGATCTTAGCTCTGGGGTTGTCAAGCCAAGGAACATAATCCTTGTTGCTCTGTAAGCTGACTATGCAAGCATTAGTTCAAAGGCTCAATCCAAGCTTGGTATTAGCCGGCCGTATATGCTATCTGTCCTAACCTGATCTTTCAATCAATTCCTCTTCTGAGTGTCTTGACGTCAATATTCATATCTCAAGCCATCAAAATGGCGCCCTCAACAGCAACAAAGAAAGTCACCCCCCAGAGCATCAAGGACGAAAAACGATGGGTCCAGCGCCTGAACCTCTTCCTAAGCCCCTTCTGGATAACCGCCGTAGCATTCGCAATGCTCAGCGGTATAATGCACGATTGGCATGATATGGACTATATCCTCTTCTCAATAGCAGTCGCAACACCGCCAATCCTCTTCCCAGCACTGCTATCCAAAAAGGCTGGCCGTCCATGGTATCGCAGGTACTGGTTCAAGCTCAACGTCTGGGTTGCTATTATCGTCTGTCTGGGAACGTACTTTACGTCGCACTACTTTTTTGATCTCATGGGTATGCGGTATAAATTCCCTTGTAAATGGAATTTTAGCTCTGCCGTTGTGGGGAGGACTGGGGGACAGGTTCCTGTGTTTTTGTATCCTCTGACGCATGCGTACTTTATGACATACTATACAGTTCTCATGATGGCGGAGAGTACGATTGTCCAAGCCTTACAGCCCGGCCGCTTGGGAAGGGTTCTGGTGGTAGTCGCTCTATCTTACAGCGTTGCGGTTGGAGAAACGTTCTTCATGTCGAGTCCTCTACTTTCAGACTGGTTCTACTATGAAAAGACAGATCGGATGATGACGGTTGGATCTTTGGGATATATGGCCTTCTTTCTCGTAGGGCTGCCTATGGTTGAGAGGATTGACAGCAAGGGGGAGGATTGGCCTTTGAGCCGAGTTGTTATCGACGCTTTGGCAACGTTCATGTCGATCGTGATGATTCTTGAGATCTGGGCAAGGGTTATAGGCCCTCTTTGAATGGTCTTCGGTGAGACATATACCGAGAAGGTGGACCGTGGAGACTAATGTGAGGAGGTCGGTTCATCTCTTGCTAGGCAGGCGAGATTGATGCTTCGGTTCGATAAATTAGTCTAGGTCATAGATATATCGGATCGATGTCAGGTTAGTGACGATTTAGTCAAACAAGAAATATCATTAAATTCGCAGTATTGACCGGCCTCTCGTGTTGTCCAAATACTAGAAATAAAGTCGGTTCGTCGACATATTAAATACGGTACTAAAACCCCAGGTTTTAGTACCCGAACCGAAACCCCGGACCGGGAATGTGGAGAGAGAATCTGGAGCTCCGATAGCTCGGGGAAGCTAAACAGATCTATCAGGTCTAGACTTCAACTGTGGGGGAAAGTGAATTGATTGACTTAAATAGATGACATCTCTCGAAACAAGAGTTAAACTTGAATCAGATCGTCTTGTTTAGCCAGCCCAGCCAAGTGTTCAATTCACCATGGTAGACACAAAAGACTGTCCCAACCTCGAACAAGTTGTCTCAACAGATCACATTGAGAAAACACAGGCAACTGAAAACGATGGCCATGGTCACATTGAAGGAAATGCCCTTCTAGTCAACAAAAAAGGCGAAGTCCGCAAGATCCCCGTTCCATCATCCGACCCAAATGACCCTCTCAATTTTAGACCATGGGAGAAGTACGGACTCGTCTTTTGCTGCTGTTGGTTCTCTGTTATGGGTCTTTCGGTCGCTAGCGGACTTGGAGCTATTCTGAATGTCTTCTTTGAGACGTATATTCCTCAAGGATATAATTCAGATCAGGTGGTGCTTCTTATCACGTTGCCGACTTTGTTCATTGGTCTTGGTAAGTTGATCCCTCAATATGTTGACGTGAAGCGAGACTTACATGCGATAGGAAACTACATCATTCTTCCTCTGTCACTAGCCTTTGGTCGCCGTCCTATCTTTCTCATCTCGGTGGTTGTGCTCTTCGCTTCCAGCATCGCGGCAGCTACACAGAACAGTTACAGCGGCCATATCGCTGCCCGTATAATTCAAGGAACCGCAACTGGAGCGTCCGAGTCTCTGTTGCCTCTCATGTTAACAGAAGTAACATTCCTCCACGAACGAGCCTTCATCTTCGGCCTATACTGGATGTTGCAGAACGCTCTCTCTTCGTCCCTCAACCTCGCATCTTCCTACATCAACGCTGATCTCGGCTGGCGCTGGTACTATTGGGTCTTCACCATTACCGTGGGAGTTGGTTTGATCATTGCCTTCTTCTTCGGTTTTGAGACACAGTTTACGAGACCAGCGGCTTCGCTCGATGGACAACTTGTGGTTACGGATGAGTTTGGCGTTACGAGAGTAATTCCTGATTCCGAGGCTCAGGCTTATCTGGAGGTGATGTCAAGATCAGGACTGACACCTCCTGGTGCTGAGAACTCGAATGAGAATATTGAGCGCAAAACATACCTGCAGCGTCTCCAACCGTGGTCCAAGCCCTCTTCTCAGCCAGTGCGAGTCATTCTTTTGAGCTGGAAGTACATGATCACTTCGTTCGCGTCACCTGGTATCTTATACGCTGTCCTCACATCTTCCATTGCTCTTGGCTGTGGCGTCGGCATGTCTCTGACCTACAATACAGTCTTGATGGGTAATTATCACTGGCAAGCAAAAGACATTGGTTTGGTCAACGTTGGTGGTGCGATCGGGGCGATTATCGCCATGTTATACTGCACATTCGTCGCCAACCCATTCGTCATGTGGATGGCCCGTCGCAATCGTGGTATTCACCAACCCGAGCATCACCTCATCACTCTCGCTCCCGCCGCAGTCATTGGCACAGCCATGCTTCTTCTGTACGGCTTCACTGCCAGCGGCGGAGCGACATGGTGGGGACCCTATCTAGGATGGACCATATTCCAATATTCTTTCACGACTGTTCTCATTATTTCTACCACTTTTGCTTCTGAAGCAGCTCCCAAGCATCCCGGTCCTGCGATTGTCACCGTCGTTGGTACGAAGAATGTCGTCTCTTTTGGAGTCACATATGGCTTGACACCCATGATTGAAGAGCATGGGTATAGGTGGGCCTTTGGCATCTTAGCTGTTATATTCGGGGTTATCTTCTTGTTAGGTATTCCTGTTTGTATTTGGAATCCTAAGTGGAGGGCTTATGTCGCTGACAGGGAGGCGAAGAAAGGCACCAGTACGACTGATTAGAACTAGATTTTATACGAACTCGAAGATAGAAAAATGAGGGCCCGAACCGACTTCAGCCGAACCGAAAGATGACCCAATATATTATATACATAACTTCTTCAGCTCGACTACGTCCATACCGTTTATTCGTCCTCTTGACTACCATAAACTAACTTGTATTTACTTCCACACGTCTAAGCCATTCAGTCACATGGTGAGAGTTTATGACAGCTTCCGATATCGCTTCCGGGCCTTCAGAGGACCGATCCCCGGAAACCGGCAGAAGTGGGTCCCGGGCATCCGTGTCCCGACCCGAACCACACGCACTTCAGCAACGGTTCAGCTTATAAGCAGGTGGTTAAATAGGGCCATTTACTATGTGAGATAGTTTGTTTCGACTTTGTTGCCTATGACTTCACACTCCTGTCCTAGGTCAAAACCTTTGAGTTCCAGTTTGCTGTTTTGCTGGTAGGTTTTCCTCCGTCTCACAGATGATGCGTTTCCCCGATTGATTTCATTCACATTGAAATCTTTCAGGCTCTTCACTATTGTCTATTTCTCTAACGTCTACTCTCAAGTTCACGTCTATGATACACGGCTCTACGGGCTTAGCGGACTTTATTCAAGAAAGGCTGCCAAACTTGCATGAGACCTACTCAGAGGCTGAACCACGCTAACCTCAAGTCGTATTCACTGACGCTAAGGGTTTACTTGATCTTAGATCTATCCAATATAACTTTCAACGATGATTTGAACAGTCTGTTCTGTTGACATGCACTAACCTCCTGTCGTATTCATGGATATCAGATTACCTCACTATCGTCATTGATCCTATAACAACCTCAGTGATGTGTGAAGTTATCTTTCCATGAACTGACTATAAGAACCGTTGATAGATGTCCATAGTTTGATATACCTTGGAATCACTAGATAATTCACACATTGATACATACAATTATGCCTGAGAACAAAGCCGCATTTCTGATTTCTCAAAATGCTCCCCTCGAGGTCAAATCCGCATCCTATCCCAACCTCCAAGACGATGAAGTCGTACTCAAAAACCATGCAATCTCTCTCAACCCCGTCGACTGTGCCCAGCAAAAGCTCGGCACTGCCTTTCCATGGCTCAAGTTCCCAGCTATACTAGGCTGCGATGTCGCTGGACAAGTTGTAGCCGTCGGCTCCAACGTTACCAAGTTCAGAATTGGTGATCGTGTCGCTGGGTATCACATGGGCACTTTCCAAGAATACGTCCCTGTGAAGGAACACTCTTGTGCCAAGATACCCGAGAATATTAGCTATGCGGATGCAGCTATACTCCCGTTGTGCTTGAGCGTCGCTGTCAAGACACTCTTCCATCCGGAATATTTGGCACTTGATCTTCCTACTCCCGATACCAAGGCTAATGGGAAAGTCATTCTCGTCTGGGGAGGATCCACCAGTGTTGGCTGCAATATCATTCAACTTGCCAAAGCAGCTGGATTCGAAGTCATCACCACTGCATCTCCTAGAAACTTCGAGTATCTCAAGAAACTAGGTGCCAGCCAAGTCTTTGACTACAACTCCTCCACAGTTAAGCAAGATCTCCTTGCGGCAGTTCAGGGGAAGACAGTTGCAGGGTCTATCGCAAATGGAGGTCTGGAACTTTCGCAATATGCTTCAATCGTCGATACTTGTGCAGCTGTTGCTCTGAGTTCACCTAACAGCTGCAAGTTGATTCCTCTTACAATGGTGCCTCGCTTTGAGTTGCCCGAAGGTGTTGAAACGAAGTTTGTCGTGCCACTGTCGACTGACAAGGAACTCTCTTCGTGGGTTTATAATGACTATATCTCAGGTGAGTTGGCAAATGGGAACTTTGTACCGGCGCCGGAAGCCAAGGTTGTTGGCCATGGGCTTGAGACTCTTCAAACTGCTATGGACACTCTCAATGCTGGGGTATCAGCCAAGAAGATTGTTGTAACAATGTAATAAAGAATTCAGACACAGTATTAATAAGGCTAGGAGGGGCTTCCAACTTCCCAACCACCATATTCAGATTGATGAGAATATTTTAAATTGTTCTGCTTCGCCCACTTCGTGAGGTTATCGTCTCATATACAATACATGTCTCAAATCTTGCATCTCATCCTCTCGTTCCATGGCATTCTACTGCGAAGCAGACAAAGCCTTAACAACAGCCTCCAAAGCCCGACGATCCGCGCCTCTAACCCTATCAACAAGCCCTTCCTGGTTAACATTAACCGAATGCCCACTCGGCAACCCCTCAACGGCTACACCCTTGGGCACACCATCTGTGAAAAACACGAAAGTCGGCATAGCCGAGATCCCATACTTGGAAGCAACATCCCTAACATGATCCGTGTTGACCTTTGCGAAAGCAAGATGGCCAGCGGAAGAGTGCTTGTCTGCAAGGGAGGAAAAGACAGGGGCAATGGCTCGGCATGGAGGACACCAATCGGCGTAGAAGTCTACCACGACATGCTTGTTTGAGGTGAGGACGGAGTTGAGCTCTGATGCTTGAGCGATTCGTTTGACTTGGCCTGAGGTTTCGGGGATAGGTGAACGATCCGCGAAAACGGCCTAGAAATGTCAATTAGTTTGGTATATGAGTAGGTTTATAAAGCTTTACTTACCCGTCCAACCATGAAAATGATGAAAAGGCCGAGGATGAGATATATGGTCTCCATTTTCACAAATTCCGGGCTGTTGTATCGACAAATGATGTGAGTGAGAGTGTAAGTGAGTGGTTTCAGTTTCGGTGGCATTCAGAAGCCACGGTACAGTGTTAACATCGGCGGCATCACATGACCAACGAGCCGCAGCTTGGCAATGTCGAAATCAGGACTTAACTGCCAACCACAGGGTCCTCAATCTCCTCTAGGATGTTTAGTATAATCCTACGTGAATGTTTTGTTTAATTATTCTATAATTGATAACTACATAGTTTCTGCACATTGAGGCAATTTCGTCCAAGCTCTGTCACGACAATAGGCACATCGACTCTAACGCAACTGAACTAGCTGAATAGCCAGCACATTGTTACTACAAGACAACATACCAAATCCAACAGAACAATACCATCTGGAAGTAAAAACCGAAAACTCAAGAGCCATTGAAGAGTCTGACTAAAAAGACGTCAGCTCAAGATACAGTATATATCACGTCAGTCACATGGTTAGAGAGTTACCCTAAAGACGCAACAAGACATCTAACCAATCACACAAGATTAAACATTGAATTAGATGTCTTTGTACTCATATCTCTCATCGTAAAAT
Source organism: Fusarium camptoceras (assembly GCA_004367475.1). NCBI lineage: Eukaryota > Fungi > Ascomycota > Sordariomycetes > Hypocreales > Nectriaceae > Fusarium > Fusarium camptoceras. Next base: position 2,602 of record QGED01000043.1, on the reverse strand, counting down.
CTATCCTTGATCCAATTTTTTCAAAGATGCCAAAAGGGGTATGATGAACGAATGCTAACAATCAAACCAAAATCACTGACGCAGGTAGGCCAGCCTAGTAAAATCCAGATCCGCCTTACCCCGGTACTCCTGTCTTGCTATGCAATTCACTGACATTCCAACAACCATGTCGCCACAAATGCTGCACTCGATTCCTTTTTCACCCAGGTAACCATTCTTGTTATCCTGGTCCTCCATAAAATACTGCGCTGCCTCCTCTCTTCTATTGTTCTAATCTTCTTCGCCCTCCTGTGTTGGTGGTCTTGGTACCGTCTGTCCCAAAATCTATGTACCGAAGCGAATAGGTGTTTCGCAAAGGTCTTGATCTTATCAAGCCCATCCCAGCATCTCGAGGGTGCTTCGGGCATCTGCTGCTGCCATATTGTTGACAGCAAGCTGTCGAACTTGGGTACCGCGTCGGAGACGTTGAAGTGCGATTGAAATCTTCCAGGCCTCCGATTCATCGATAACAAATAGGTATCGTTTGCCTTCTTGGTCTCGAACTGTGGCCCGCACAATGTGCAGACCCTGGGATTTCCACTCTCCAGTCTGAGAAATTATGTTAGTATTTTGAAACTTCTAATCGTGTAGAAACAACATACCTCGATTTGTTTGAGCGTCCAAGCCTTAACATCCCATTCTCGTTGAGGTACACTTCGAACGTCGTCATCAATAAAAAGACCTTCGGTAGTAACGCGCAGTATCAGTCCGTCAGTCACCGTTCCGACACCGGAGATAAGCTGACTGGCGGGTGTCTTGGCGAACTGGTTCATGAACAGATAGACACCCGAGATAACAATCTTTTCGGGATCCTTGGTAGAGTATGGGCCAGTCCGAGTCGAAGGAGGGGGCGTTGTTCGACCAGTAGTCTGAGAAGCCGCCCAAGATTCCTCGGAGCCTAGAGAAGACATGGAGGTTCTTTGTCTTGGTTGTTTTGGCTTGTCGTAAGGCCGATATGAGTTCTCGGTGCTAACGCCAGAAACGTTGGACCTAGTGGCAGAAGGAGCAGGTTTGCGTTGAGTGGAAGCTGTGCTGGGGGCAGGTCTGGGAGCGGTAGATGTCGAAGTGGTGGACTTGGGAGCAGGCGGGCGACCGTTCGGCCACATGCTGGTCTTCTCACCAACACCCGAGTAGGCGTAACTGCTTGGTTGACGGGACGCAGTCTCTCTTGCAGCTCGTTCTCTCTCAGCCTTCTCCTTTTCGGCCTGTTCCTTCTCAGCCTTCTCTTTCTCAAGTCTCTCCTTCTCAGCCTTTTCCATCTCCTTTTGCTTCTGTTGTTCTTCTCGTCGTTTGGCCTCCTCGGCTTCCTTCTTCCTGAGAGCCTCTCGTTCAGCAGCGAACTTCTTTCTTCTGGCCTCGCGCTCTTCGGCTTCCTTCTTCTTCTTCTCTGCAAGCTCGCGAGCCTCTTTCTCCCGCTGTGCTTCTCGCTCGCGAATTTCCTTGGCTTCCTTCTCCAAGCGCTCACGTTCTCTACGCTCTTCCTCCAACTTGATCGCCAACTCCTTGGCGCGTTGCTCAGCCTCGAGTCGTTCTTTCCTCTCTCTGGCTTCCTGTTCCTTACGCTCGCGCTGCTTTTCTCTCTCTTGACGCTCCTTAGCATCCTTTGCTCTCAACTCAGCAAGTCGTTTGGCGGCTTCTTCTCGTCGCTTTTGTTCGGCTTCTCTGGCTCTGCGTTCGTCTTCCTTCCTTCTCATCTCTTCGCGAGCCTTCGCCCATGAGTTCCTCTTAGCAGCTTCCGCTTTTTCAGCTTCAAGTCTTGCAGCCTCTATCTTTGCAGCTTCGATTCTTGCAGCTTCTGCCTTCTCAGCCTCGATTCTTGCGGCTTCTACCCTCTCGGCCTCGATTCTTGCGGCTTCTGCCTTCTCGGCCTCGATTCTTGCAGCCTCAGCCTTCTCAGCCTTGATTCTTGCAGCCTCAGCCTTCTCAGCCTCGATTCTTGCAGCTTCCGCTTTCTCAGCTTCTATCCTGGCAGCCTCAGCTTTAGCGGCCTCAACTCTAGCAGCCTCGGCCTTGGCAGCTTCGATCCTTGCGGCTTCTGCTTTGGCAGCTTTTGCCTTGGCGGCCTCGGCTTTTGCAGCTTCGATCCTTGCAGCCTCGGCCTTTGCGGCTTCAGCTCTTGCGACTTTCTCTGGATCAGGCGCCGGCTTGGACTTAGGCTTTGGAGGAGGACTTGAGGGACGAGATTTCGGTGGAGGCGACGGATCCCGTGGCTTGGGTTTTGACTTGGACTTTGATTTGGCGGGTTTCGGTGGAGGTGTCTCGGGAGGCGTATGCGGAGGTGGAGGCCGAGCTTGAGGAAACGGCTCGGACTCATTTCGAGGAGATTGTCGTGTCGAGTGAGGAGGGGGCGGAGGTGGAGGCCGAGCTTGAGGAAACGGCTCGGACTCATTTCGAGGAGATTGTCGTGTCGAGTGAGGAGGGGGCGGAGGAGGAGAATCGGACTGCGGCGCGCTGTTCCATGACGTTCTGGGACCATTGCCATGAGGTGGGGGCCTGGGAGGAGTATCATGGTGAGGAGGAGGCGGAGGCGGGGTGCCGTGAGCCGGAGGAGGTGGTGGTGCTC